>MU853407.1:935698-969827 GCA_033297235.1 Trichocladium antarcticum
TCCGCACAGTCCAATTCGCCCACCCGCCCTCGTGCCCCTGCCACGCCAACCCCTCGCACCACCACCACACGCCGGCCTCCGCGGCATCCACCGTCGCACGCTTCGCCGAGCGCACCCTCAACCCGGCCAGCACCACCACCACCTCCAGACGCGGCTACGCCACGCCGCGCGACCCGGCGCAGCAGAAGGAATACGCGTTCGAGATGGCGGCGTCGTCGATCCGGTTCGGGCCGGGCGTCACGCGCGAGATCGGCATGGACCTGCGCAACATGGGCGCGCGCAAGGTGGTGGTCGTGACGGACACGACGGTGGCCCGGCTGGAGGCGATGCGCCAGGTGCGCGGCGCGCTCGACGCGCAGGGGATCGGCCATGTGGTGTATGACGGGGTGCGGGTCGAGCCCAAGGACAGCAGTGTCCGCGCGGCGATCGCGTGGTGCCGGCCGCACGCGCCGGACGCGATCGTGGCGGTCGGGGGCGGGTCCGTGATGGACACGGCGAAGCTGATGAACCTGTTTGTGTGCTACCCGGACGCGGATTTTATGGATTTTGTGAATGCGCCGCTGGGGAAGGGCTTGCCGGTGGAGAGGAAGCTGCTGCCGCTGATTGCGGTGCCGACGACGGCGGGGACGGGGAGTGAGACGACGGGCACGGCGATCTTTGATCTGGTCAGTCGCCGCGCCAAGACGGGCGTGGCGCATCGGAATCTGAAGCCGACGTTGGGGATCTGTGATCCGCTGAACACGCGCACGATGCCGGCCGCGGTCAAGGCGAGCTCGGGCCTGGATGTGCTGTGCCACTCGCTCGAGTCGTGGACCGCGATCCCGTTCAATGAGCGCACGCCGCGGCCGACGAACCCGATGCTGCGGCCGGCGTACCAGGGCGCGAATCCGATCAGCGATATCTTCTCGCTGAATGCGCTGAGGCAGACGGTCAAGTACCTGCCGAGGTCGGTGAGGGACCCTGATGACATGGAGGCCCAGAGTGAGATGCTGCTTGCGTCGACGCTGGCGGGTGTCGGGTTTGGAAACGCCGGTGTGCATCTTTGCCATGGTACGTCGTCTTGACACTGGGGGACGGGGACGGGGACGGGGACGGGGACGGGACGATGGGATGGCTGACCGGCTTAGGCATGTCGTACCCCATTTCGGGCCAGAACCCCGGCTATAAGCATGCTGGGTATGAAATCGACGAGCCCATCATCCCGCATGGCGTTTCGGTGGCCGTGTCGGCGCCCGCCGTGTTCCGCTTCACGGGCCCGTCGAATCCGGAGCGCCATCTTGCTGCGGCGGAGGCGTTCGGTGTCGACATTAGCAATGTGAAGCGGGAGAGTGCGGGCGAGGTGCTTGCAGACGCGCTGACCAAGTTCCTGGCCGATCTGGGCGACCAGCCGGCGGGGCTGAAAGGCCTTGGGTTTGGCCGTGAGCATATTGACCAGCTTATTGAGGGCACAATACCACAGGCGCGGGTCCTGATGCTGGCACCGGGGCTGGCCAAGGAATTAGAGCAGGAAAGGGACCAGCTCAGGCGGCTTTTCGAGGACGCCCTGGAGCATTGAGTGATGGGATCAAAGGTGGCCATTGTGGTGTACTATTGTGCCAGCACATCAATAGGCCGGGTGCGCGAGCGGAGGAGCAGCCTTCGCGATAGAGGAACAATACACATGGACAGCTATTGCGGCTGGCATCATGAATGGGTCTAGTAAGCATAGTGTCTGTGCCCACTTACACTTCAACTCCTATACAAGTACCAGAGTCCAGTATCCCATTCCTTAACCTCCAGCTTCGACAACCTCACTACCATCACCACCATCACTACCATCACTACCATCCAGATGCCCATGATGCGGTCCTCGAACTCTCCGCTGTCTCGCCCGGCGTCCCCTCCCCTGGACCCGATGATGCTCGTCAGATCCAGCTACCTCGCGGATGGCCCATACATGGAGGGACAGGAAGGCCACCCCGACGTGGCCTATGTGCCGGTTGATTCATCCGATCCCAGCCGTCCTTTCAGGCTCGTCGGGCAGCGCGCCACCAGCACGACTAACCATGACCTGTCGTTGGCAAGATCAAGCAGTGTCCATGTCAACATCGCGGCCATTTCCCCCGCCGACATTGAGGACAATGACCTGGAGGCCGCCACAAATGCCGCCGGTGACGAGATCAAGGGCCAACAGGGCCTTGGCGACAGTGGCGATGGCGACGAGATCAAGGGCCAACAGGACCTTGGCGACAGTAGCGACGGCGACGAGATCAAGGGCCAACAGGGCCTTGGCGACAGTGGCGACGGCGACGAGATCAAGGGCCAACAGGACCTTGGCGACAGTGGCGACGGCGACGGCGATTACAATGGCATGAGCTACGCCAGAGCCACATCCAACGCCGAAGACGGCGACTACAACGACGCAGTCATCACCAGTCCCACACCCAACGACGACGGCTACGACGCCGACGACGAGGGACACGACGCCGCCGACGGGGGCCACGACATCACCGCCGTCTCCGACGAAGACGACGCCAACGAGACCACCACCTCATGGCTCTCCTCGACTCCCGCCCCCATACCCACATCCCATCAGAGCAACAGCCCCCTCCCACCATCCTCCCCCTCCCCGTCTCCCACCCCACCACATCCCACCGCCACCGCCACCGCCACCGCCACCACCACCACCCCATCCTCCGACCTCCGCGCCTGGTTCGACATGTACTCGGACAGCGCAATGGGAGAATCCGACATCTACTCCTCCTCCGACTCCGACTCCGACCACGAGCACGAGCACAACCTCGCCGACGCCATCGCCCTCGTCGACCAGACGCTTCCGGGGCTCGAGGCAATGGAGTATGATCGGCTGATGGGGATGGATACCGACATGGATGCGGATGCGGATGCGGATGTGGATGTGGATGGGAGGTGGCGGGGTTTGGAGTCTGGGAGTGAGAGTGAGAGTGAGAGTGGGAGCGAAAGTGGGAGCGAAAGGGGGGGGTCTGGGTTGGATTTGTCATGGGAGTGGGAGGAGGACGGGTGGGATGTGGTTGATGTGCATGGTGTTGTGGTGTCCTGGTGGGGGGATGTGCGGGATCCGCGGCACTGGGATGCGATGCCCTGAGGGGGTTCCAGGTGGGGGTTGGGGTCAAGGGCGGTTGGGGGGTGGGGGGTGGGCATGGACGTCGGGTTCACGGTTTCTTGTCTGCGCAGTATATTAGTTCGTGGAGGATCAGGACATCCCAGGACCAACTAGCATAGCAAACCGTTCAGCAGCACAGAAGGAAACCCGTATATATCGTCACCAACCCACGCCACACCAAACAAGTCCAAAACTATTATCAGCAATTCACGAATATACCTACCCTCCCCCCCTTCACCTGCCACCAACATTCGAAAACGCAGCCCTGACCTCCGCCCTCGGCCACTCAAACAACACATCCCCCCCATACACCTCGGTCGTGACCCTCCCAACCCGCATCTCCACATCGCCATAGAACCGCTCACACTCCCGCAGCACCTTCCCCACCAGCTGGTTATTGCCCACGGCCCCACCACCCCCATGCCGGCCCGCACCCGGCCCCGCCCCGCCCGCGCCCGCGCCCGCGCCCGAGCCCGCGCCCGGCACCGCCAACGTGCCCTCAGCCGAGGTATAGTCCTCGCCGAAATGCTTCTCGACCCTCTTCCGCAGCGCCTCGATCCCCTTGCGCACCTCCCTCCCATCGTACCCCCCGAGCACCTTGTTGAACACGGCGCGCGAGTTGCTCGGCTGCAAGGCCACCTTGGCGGCGCCGGCGCCGGCGGCGAGCTGCGCCTCGACATTCTCCAGATGCTCCAGCAGCCTGCCGAGCGGGCGGCGCATGACGGCGTTGAGGTACAGCGACAGGTGCTCGTCCATCTCGCCATGGGCCTGCTCGCGCCAGTCGTCGAGGATCTCGAGGCTGCGCGGGTTGTCGACCTCCTCGAGGAAGTGGTTCATGTTCTCGATGAGCAGGATGTGGAAGTTGAGGGCCTCCTTGTCCTCGGGGTCGGCGACGGCGCTGGCCGCGGGGGCCGACGGGTGGGAGTGCGTGGCGATGGCCGGGTTCTCGCGCGCGATGATGCGGAGCGAGTCGAACATGGTCTTGAGGATGCGCGCGTACTCGCGGTCGACGACGCGGCGGACCGACAGGGCCGGGCTGGCGGCCGTGCTGTGCAGCATGTTCTCGACGGCCGTGGTGAAGTGCGGGAAGATGCGGATGAAGTGGATCACGCCCTTGCGCTTCTTGATCTTGACTTTGGTCTCTTCGATGGCGCGGATCTGGTCGTCGACGAACTTCTTGAACTTGGCCTCGAGGCTGCCGTGGAGCTTCTGGAGGATGTTGTTGAGGAAGTCCTGGTTGGACTGGCTCATGTCGGCCATCTTGCGCTCGAGCGACGCAAGGACGCCAACGCCTTGTCTATAGGGGGTTAAGGGGGTTAGCAGGGGTGCTGTGTAGAAAGGCTCGGGGATCGACTTGCAGTGGGCCCATGTTCAGCACCCAGTCCATCAGCTGCTGCAGGTTCGACTCCAGGAAGACAAAGATGGCCTCCATTGCCTTGGTGACCCTGCGCGCCAGATCGCGGTCGGGCTCCATCAGCCGGTGCCGGCGCAGGTCGCCACCGCGCCGATCGTGCGGCCGCGAAGCCGCCACCAGGTCGGGGAAATCGGATTGCTCGAGCGTCGTCGCGTGGAAGAAGTCGACGATGAAGTTCTGCTCCATCTCCACCAGCGGCAGCAGATCGTCGACAACCCCGGCAAACACCTCGTACGGCAGTGCCCTGCTGCCGGGCGTCTTGTCTGCCAGGTGCGTCCGGCTCCCGTCGCCGAGCGGGGAGCGAAGACTCCTGGCTAGCGTCTGGCTGCGCTTGACGGTGAGTTTCCTGGCCGTCGTTGCGAGCCCTTCTTCCTTCTTCTCCTGCTGCGACGTGAAGAGCAATTCGCTCTCGTCGGCCGTCGTCTTCCTCGCGTTCTTCTTCCACACTTCCATGGCGTCCTTGAACTCGGCCTTGTAGACCGGGTGGCTCCTGTCCTGGTAGATCTGCAGGATGCGGTTCCAGTTGTCGAGGTCGACATCCCGGGCATAGAGGATCAGCGGGCTGTACATCCACAGCAAGTCCCGCCCGGCCTCGTGGTTGCGGGCATCGACTTTCCGGGACAGCGCTCCGTCGAGCGCGCTCCTCGTCTCGCGGAAGGCTTCCGTGAACTGCCTCTCCATGAACACGACCAGCCGCCGCATGAACAGAGAGCTCTCCGAGAGGTACATCTCCTTCTTCTCCTGCACGATGCGCATCTTGCCATAGTCGCTGTCCAGGCCGAGCGAATGATCTCCACTGGCGTCCTCGCTTTTACGGGACTCGCTGTTGCCTAGTGTCGGATCGATCTTGATCATGGCCTTGAACAGCGTGACGAGCGCAACTTCAATCTCCTCGACGCCAGACGCGGTTTCGAGCGGTGCGCTTTGCAGGGCGCCGAGGTCGGATTCACTAATGGCGCAAGTCTCGAGCAGAGATTCCAGCTCCTTCCGCAGCAGCTTCTGGTTTGCCGCCTGCACCTGGAGACCCTGGCCCTGGGCTTCGATGTACGCGATATCGTCCGACAGAGTCTGGACTAGGTCAGGGTGTGGCCAGCAATACAGGGGGGCAGTGTACTCACAGACAGCTCGACGCTGTACAGCGTCAGGAGGTTGTCGAGCTCGTCGCATTCGCTGATGGACAGGTCGATGCCCTTCTTGATGGCCTCGACTCTCTCGTCTTCCTCCTGGAAGCGGGCGAGCCAGCCGCCGGCCTGGGCCTTGCTGATCTCCCGGTCCAGCTCGGTCCGCAAATCGTCAAAGTTCCGCCCCCTCATCTGTTCGCCCGGCACCCAGCCAAAGTAGTCCAGCCATTTGGCAAATTCGGTGGTCTCTCCGTCGAGAACGGATGGGTCTATGCCAAGCGTCGCCAGATACTTGGCATCGTTTCCGGCCACAACGGAGCGCCTCGATTCCTCCACAGTCGATAGCACTTCGGCCTTGTTCTCTGTGACGGAGGGTTGGATGCTACTTGGCCTCGCCGCAGACTCGGGGTCCGTGACTTTGACTCGGGGAATTCCTGGGCCAGCACTTCTGTCAGCAGCCTTTGGCGGCGGCTCTACGACTGGAACAGGCTCTGGGGCCCTTTGAACCAGCACCGGTTTCGGGGGCGCCGGAACCACACTGGTGATGCCGTCAGGGCCGTCGTCGGTCTTGCCCTGGTTCAGGCGCAGCCGCTCTGCTGCGCCGCCAGGCCTCGGTTTGAACGCGCTCGCTGCCGCCGCAGCTTTCCAGATGGCTCCCGCAATTTCGCCTTTCGTCTTCTTTTTGATCATGGGACCAAGACCCGGTTTGGTTTCCTCGTCAGGGTCGACGAGAGACTCAGATGGGGTCTCTTCGGTGGCAGGCGCGGTAGTAGCTGACGCGAGAAAACCAAGGTCGGCGGAGCCCGCAGTAGCTGCGGCAGGGGCAGAAGCGTCGACTGGGACATCGGCCTCATTCGCGTCCTTGAGCATCGCGCTCTGGTCCGCGCGCGGTGGCACCTCGTTCAGCCGGCTTATCGAGTCTTTGCGGGGCGAGACTCTGTCCATATTCCGCGGCGGGACAGTCAGAGGCTCTCGGCGCATGGCCGGGCTCATGAGCGGCGCGGGTATTAGGTTTCTGTCACCCTGCAACGGCCGCATGGGATCCATCGGGGGCCGCTTCCGCTCGGGGGGCTTTTCTTCGGCCGGGCGCGGAGTAGGTTCAGGGGTAACATGGGGGGAGCTGCCATGGAACCCGTTCCTCGTGCTCGGCCGGAGGTTGTTTGCATCCTCACTTCGCGTAATGGATGACGCCGCCACCGAGTCCTGGCTTTTGTTGCTTGATGCCAGCCGGCGGAGTGACTGGCCCGTATCGACGCTTTGCGCGGGGGAAGACTTGCCATTGACTGCCAGCGGGCTGCGGGATGCCACCCGTTCCGGGAAACCAGGGGCAGCAGTGGCCTGGGCGCCGAGGGGCGCGTTGTATCTAGAATTGACCAAGTTGTTTCCACTGCTGGGGCCCGTGTCGAGGGGAGTCGGTCGTTGGGGGGGCCCCTCTTGTCTCTGAGACGCCGGCACCGGCACCGGAGGCGGCGGCTGCTGGGCCTGGGCACCACCCAGGACTTGTTCGAGCTCGCGCTGCTCAAAGCCCGCCAGATTCGGAGTACGGCCGCCGGTGTACCTGTTGAAGATCTTGATGAGGCTCGCGATGAAGAACTTCTTTTCCTTATCTGTCTGGGCCTCCCAGTAATAGGGCTTGCCCAGGGTCATGATGAAGCCCACATCGCCAGCCCATTCCTTGTAGTTCGGTCTGGCGGTGGGGGCTGTGAAGGACTCGATCGCGGTCAGGTCGTCGAGGTACCATGTCTTCCCAATCGAAAAGGTGCCGTTGGGATTCTCCTTGGACTTGTGGACGCGAATGCGGCCAGATTTGCGCACGGCGACAATAATGACGCGGTGCTTCTGGGCCTGGGGACTCCGTGCCAAAGGTGGCGGGGGCGATGTCGGGTGACTCTGGAACTCGGTGATTTTGATGTGGGTGATGTAGGTTTCGGCGGCTGCAACGAGTGAAACAGAGCAACTGTTAGCGGGGAGATTCGATGGTTGGAGGGGGAGGGGGAGGGGAAGGGTGCTGCGCACTGGAGCCATCCTCGTCGCGCTTGGTGAAGCAGCTGTCGATAATCCTCCTCTTTTCATCCTCAAACTGCTCGGCCCTGCTGGCATCGCGGCCGCTCATGGTAGGACGGGGGCGGGAAAGGGCTCCCGTCAGGCAGAGGCCGTTGCTTCGAGGTTGCGGTTCATCCACGTTCGGGCAGCGAGTGCAGGCGGCAGCGCCGTGACATTTTCGGACGAACCCCTTGACTCGCGCGCAATCGGCCGACAGCGATCAGCGGACTCGAAATCGTGGCCAGGTCCGGTCGCGAATGGTATCCGTATTTATGGCGGGGACGACGATTGGTGTTGGCGGTTTACGGATACAGCTTGCTTGCGTTGCAGGCTTGCGACCCCTGTGATCGAAGACAGTTCAGGGCTAGCGCGGCCGGCCACATGGGCCCGTGCACGCCTCCACGGGTGCGCTCCCGAGCCTTGCAGCGCCAAGACCCCGAAGTCTTCCAGCGAGGTTCACACTTCACAGCTCCTCGAAGCGCTTCACCTCACTGGCAATACGAACTCAAGGGCAATGCGCTCGCAAAAAACACCCAAATCCCATGCCAGAGCATCTGGTCGTTCCAACCTTTCCAGGCCCATACCCGTCTCAATGCATGTTTACTTGCCTTGATGCTGCTGCACCCTCTGCCAACCCAACATGTATGTAATTGCCCTGTATCCGCCCAATCGCACTCACAAGGATCACGTACCTAGGCCCCGACCCCCCCAAATAGTGGTTTGCCCACTCCCTGAGTTCTATGCCAGTGACTCTGTAGGTCTTATCGTCCCTTTGACCTTCAACTTTATCAATTCCTGCTTCTGCGACCCCTACATGAAAATTACGAGCATAGTTCCTATCAAGCCAGTCCTAGTGTAGCAACAAAAAGCCTGTAAGCTTGTAAACTCGAGTGAATACCTCCCCCTTCGGACTTGCCGAGCTCTACACAGGTAGGTATCATGTTCCCTCCTACTGTGTCCCCCCAACCAAACAACCCATTCAAGTCCTCCCGCCCAGGCCCATCGCATTATAACCCGATATTCATAACCCCTACCACCCAGCCCATACGCAGCTCCAGCGTGCCCGAAAGAAACAAAACCCCACATGGCCACCTAAACAAGAAGAAAAAGAACAAAACAACCCCCAAGCCAGAAAAAGAAAACCAATCTCAATCCTCCTCCTCACTATCCCAAACCACCGGCTCCGGCGCGCCCCCCACCTCATCACCAAACCCCACAAGCAGACTATCCGGCGGCAGCAGCCCCGCCTGCGACGACGACAGCAGCAGCCGCGTGCGCAGGCTCGCGCCGCCGCCCGTCTCCAGATTCAGATTCAGATTCAGATTCAGATTCAGATTCAGATTCAGATCCAGATCCAGGTCCGGCAGGTCCGGCCCGCTCGACCCCGCCAGCGGGCGCGGCACCGATGCCGGGGCGGAGGAGCCGCCTGATTTCTGCTGGGACGGGGAGGACGGGTTGCTGGCGGTTGTTGCTTGGGAGGGGCGGACGGCGGTGGAGGGGGGTTTGTGGTAGGGCCTTTGGTGCGAGGTTCGGTTGTTCGGGGGGGGTTGGCGGTGGGTTTGGTTGCGGATTCGCTGGCTTGAGCGGGCGGGGACGGGCGGGGGCGGGGATGTGTTGTTTGGCTTCTGCGCAGGGCGGCGGGTCGTGGGAGAGCCCTGGCTTGCCGGGATGACGTCTCCCTCCCCCTGGTGGTGTCGGGCCACGCTCGAGAGCATCTGCGTGGAGTGGATGATGTCGGTGCGCAGCTGCTCTTCCAGCTCCCGGGAGACGGTCACGCCTGCTTCGGCTGCTTGCTCCTCGTCTTCGCCCTCGTACTCCTCGTACCCGTCTGCAAACAGCGGGCACCGTAAATTCGCCAGCAGCTGCCCCACAATCGCCGGAGGGACAAATCGATACCTCTGCGGCGGGGCGTTGCCCAGCCCGTTGTCTGGCATGTCTTCCAGCGGAACAGGGTTGTTCAGCTGATATACTTGCAGCAGCTTGTGCGCGAACCTGTAGCCGGATGTGCCCGCGTTGAACTCGGCGTTGCCGAGACCGCTGCCGCCGTCGAGCTGCCCCGGCTCTAGGGCGGGCCCGAGGGCCGCCATGTATTTCACCTCGCCCACGGGGCGGGTCGTGTAGATCCAGCACCGGGATACCTGGCTGGGGAACTTGTAGGAGCGGAACTCGTGGTCGCGGGTGCCCTTGATGATTTCGTCAACGATCTCGGGGTGGATCGAGATGAGAAGGTCTGAGCAGTTGGTCTGGGGCCCGAGGGAGCGAATCACATCCAGCGGGACCCGTTGGCTCTCGAGGCCCTGGCTGTAGTATTGGGACCTCCCTTGCGTCTGTCGCTGGAGGTTCGGCAAAGGCTTGGCCGATTTCCTGGGCGTCTCCTCGTAAACTTCCCGGGCACTCGATGGCGGAGGCAGTGCTATCTGGACTCTTCGGACAACCGGAGTTGGCGTACCAGGTCCCTCGCCAGTAGAGTCTTCTGACGTCGAAATTTCAGGTGTCGACTTGCGCGCGACCTTTGGTGGTGACGGCCTTCGGACAGGAGTTTGCTCTTCAGCCTCGCTAGCCGTCAGTTCTTCAGAATCATCGACATAGACAACAGCTTGGCGGGGTCCCTTGTCAGTGTTACTCATTGTTGCATGACGTTGTGATGCGACCTTCCGAGGAACAGGCGTCGGCGTGCCAGGCGCTGCATTGTGAATGGTTGTCTCATCGGGCGCCACTAGCTGAGTAGACGCGTTGTTGGCTGACCGGCCGCCAATACTCTGCGAAACTCTCCGAATCTGTGACGACCTGGGATTGCTGTTTCTCTGACTCGGCCGGCCTGTTTGCGACCTGGTCTTGCGCGGGATCGGAGTAGGCGTGCCGGGCTCTTCCTCGCTGGCAGTCGACTCCCCGTCGTCCGCCAAGTTGACACCCCCCTCGTTTTCCTTGTCCGACCTGCCCAGACTCGCCGCACTGTCCGGCGTCACAGATACCCCAGCACCCGGGCTCGAATCATGCAGTATCACAAAGTCCGCTACCTTCAGAGGCGTCTGGGTCTTGAACGGCGTAGACCCGATGCTCTCCAGCTCGTCCTCCGAATCCGGAATCTCGACAAACGGTTTGCCCGCCCTGGTAACCCTCCTTGCCTTGGGCGTGATTCCCCCCCCAGTCGGGGTCGCACCGCCCCCAAGCTCAAGGCTCGCAACCGGTATCTCAGCCAAGGGCTCCCGCTTGGGCGTCTCGGCGGCAATCGACGACGACGGCAAGACGGAGCCGCTCCCCTGGCTATAGCTATCCTGAACGACCAGGGTCCTCGGCCGCTTCGATACTGTCTCCACTGTGGGCAGCGGCGCATTGACGTTCGTCGACTTCTCCTGCAGCGGGGACCTGCCCGGCATGAAGCTATACCGGTCGAGCATGGGCGTGATGGGCGTGGGCTGGGAGGAGGGGACCTCGTCGACATTGACCTTGATCCGCTTGTGGCTGGGTGTCTGGGGTTCGTCCGCCAGAGTCTTCCGCAGCGACCGTCGCCGCGCCATCTCCATCCGCGGTAACTCCAACGGCACCTCCTCCCCCCCCGCGCCATCCCCATCCCCATCATCCTCCACCCTCAACACATCCCCACCCCCCTCCCCGTCCGCAACAACCCCCCTCCCCAAAAACTGCGTCAACGTCTGCGTATAAAAACTACTCCCCCTCTCAACCCCCGGCCCGCCCACATCCCCCACAGTCCTCCTCCTCTTGTTACCCCTCCCGCCCTTCTTTCCCACAGACCCCCCCCCCCTTCCCACCCCATCCAAACCCGCACAATAATTACCCTCCCCCTCCCCTTCCCCCTCTAATCCCAATCCCAATCCCAATCCCAACCCCGACGAACTCCGCACATACCCCACCTGCGTCAGCGTCTGCTGCCGCATCTCCCGCTCGCGCGCCCGCCGCTCCGCATCCGCCGCCATGGTCGCGGGCAGCGAGCGGCGGCCGTAGGTCCGCACGACCCGGGGCCGCGGCGGGAAGCGCAGTTGCTGCGGGGCTGGGGGCGCCGACTCGTAGGTTTTGGGTTTGGGGGTGTGTTTGGAAGTTGCGGTCGAGGTTGCGGTTGCGGTTGCGGTTGCGGTTGCGGTTGCGGGGTTGGGGGCGGGTTTGGCCTTGGGCTTTCGGCGGGGGATTGCCATGGTGTGGTATGTTGTTTTGACGATGTGGTTTCGGGGTTGGGTTGTTTTGGGTGGTTGTCGTGGTGTTGGGTGGGTAGACGGAATTGCGCAGGTTCGTGGGGATGGCGGAATTCGGTCGGGATGATGTGATGCGTGCAGGCAGAGAGCGGTGCACAGGCGCGGCACGCTGTCGGCAGTGAGATCGGTACACGAAGAATCAAGCAAGCCGCCAATGTTTCGTCGAGATTGTGTCCCTCAAGAATGAGTGTGGCAGTGTTGGTGGTATAATTCAACGGCCCGCGGTGGATCTGTTCTGATGGAGGTTCAAGGGTTGCAAGTCTGTGGACGACGTGATCAGGCGATTGCTCGAGGCGCGTCGGGCACGCCCAAGTGGGGCAGAACGCGAAAACGCGGCTTCACCACTGCCACAACCCATGACATCATTTAGAGCATCCCCTGACAGAATTCAACCTGCCCCTGATTAGGTAAACTATAGGAATAGAAATTAAACAACTAAGCCGCTACCAAAGCAAGCAAAAAACACACCGGGAAGGGCCCGCCACATCCACTCACTTTCTCACCCAACAATGTATCCGCTGAGTGATTCGTACTGCGGCTTGGCCACCACCTATCCGCTCTTGCCAGTCTAGTTGAACGAAAGAACGAAAGAAGCACAGAACGAGAATACCGTGATCGGGTAACAACACCAACAAAATCCCCCATCCTCAATGGCCACACACACACACCACCAGGCCGTCAGCGGCCGACCTTGATACCCTCCGGCGCCCTTCCCTTCCCGGCTGAGAAAAAGAGAGGAGCATCAAAACGACTGGACCAAACCCAAACAAACAAACCAACGACCCCGGGGGTTCTCATGTGATGGTAGTTTGTTTCCCGGAGCCTGCATACCCACCGCGCCATCCATGCTGTCCATCCCATCGATTCGCAAAGCAGCCGCATCTTGTCGTGCATGAAAAAGACAACTAAGTACATAAAACCCTCACCCTCTCCCATCTTCATCGTGACCTTTTTTGCTCAAGACAAGTGGAACGCCCCCTGGCCCTCCTTGATCGCCGTAAAGAGCTGCTTCCTCAGATTATCCATGTTCGAGTAGTCCGGCAGCTTGAGGTAGTTGACACACGTCATGACGCTGGGGAGATAGTCGTCAGAGATGTATGGCGCCTCGCTCGGCTTGCAGACCACCGTGAACATGGGGTTCAGCTTGCGGAAGCCTGTTTGGAGTCGTTAGCCATCATGCTGTTCAAGTCATTGGAAGGAAAGGCAGAGAGGGACATACCACCAATGGGGAGCTTGGGGCTTCCCGTCGTGAACTGCAAGAAGTCACGGCGCTGCGTGGGCGTGAGCTCGCTCATGGCCTGCAGCAGGTTTCTCACCGTCCTGCTGTCCATGTTATACCCGTGGTCGGCCTTGACCGAGTCCATAAGTGCTACAACGGGAAGTCAGCATTTCGCACCACCATGACCAGCGGGGCTGGGTAGCTTACTCTCAAGAGACCAATCCTCATCCACCTGCCCAAACAGCATGCAGAGCTCGTCCGGCGTAAAGGCACTGAGAGCCGAGTACGGGAACACCTGCGAGAAGCCTGCCCGGAATGCATCCACCTGCCGGCGGACGCCAGTCCCCAAAGTCATGTCAATGACCTTCTCCAGGTAGAGATCAACATTGTCGATGCTTAGTCTGGTTTGAGACCCGTTGGGGATGAGCTCAATCTCCGGGTAGCCAGGCAAGGTGAAGTCGAGATAGAGGTCGTCAATCTGGATCTTGTCGACGACAATGTTCTCTGTATCGGTGACCTTTTGCGCCGCATTACGTTTCGGGTCTTCGTCAATCTCCTTCTTCGCCAGAGCAAACCTTTTGATTGTCATGAGCGATCGCGCGACAACAGGATCCACAGACCGGATGGCCCCGAGCGACGGACGGACGGCCGTGGACTCGTCCCCGATGCGGAAGAAGATGGGGTTCAAGTTGACGTCAATGATGCGGGAATCGATCATGGACCGCGCAACAAACTTTCCGAGCATCTTGTAGAGCTGGAGGATCTTCTGCCCCTCTTCCGACGCGACGAATTCATCGCTGAGCGGCCGCGGGAACAGTCCGTTGGGCCCCGAGACAAACTCGTCGTCTCCATTGGGATCATTGTCGCGCCAGAGCCGGAGTTTCTTCTTGCAGAACTCCTTTGAGACAGTCGAGTAGAACTCGAGGGTAGGCCCCAAGCCGGTGCCAACTTCCTCGAAATACTCAACTTCTAGGATGCTTTGCGAAGCACCATAGAGTTCCATCACTTTCACGGCCGACTCGAGTATCTTTGCCCGGGCAATGCGGACCTTTTGGCGCTGCAGGCGCCCGAGGAACGGCCGCTCATCGCGACGGTCCCTCCGGGCTTCCTCCTGCGACTGAGTATTCTGCCAGCGGCTCATAGATCTCGCATAGCCAAACGACGTGGACTGCAGGAACAGATGGCGCGTCTCGAACGGGAACAAGAAGGGGTAGAGCCTTGCCAGATCCTCACTCCAGCTCGGAAGGCAGTTGCTCGCCACGATCAGCGGCTCTTCCAGTTGCCGGTTCAGCTTGGCCGTGAGCTTGGTGTTGACGAACTGCGACAGCGGCTCGACGTTGACCTTGAGAGTCTCCTTGTTCTCGACAAGAACATCGTCGATATTCGCATTGAGGTCATGCAGCTTCTTGAGCAGGCGGAGGATGGACGCCGTGACTGGGAACTTGGACAGCGATCCAGGAGCGCCGCCTTCTTCAGTGTCGGCGCTTGTCTCGTTCGTGCTACCGAACGCCGAGGTCTCGGCGGGAGGAGGGCCAGGCACACGCCTGAACTTGATGGCATGCACGGCCGACCAGACGCTTCGTCCCAGGTGATCCTCGGCCGATGTGGCAGAGCTGTGGACCGCCCGGTAGATTGTTGTCTCGTTGGGAATGACCTTCCCGGCAATGCTGAACTCGATATGCCAGTCCTGAGGCACTCCTTGGGCCGCTGCGGCGTAAGACGTTGGCCGCGACGAGGTACCAGGGGTGGGAGTTCCTTGCAATGCGGCGGTCAACGCACTTGAACGGCTGGGGGGCCCCGCTGAGGTTTTGCTCTGAGATGGCGTGGGCACTCGAGTTCCGTCCTCCTTGCGGGCCGTGATTCTACCTCCGGCCGCGACCTCCAAGTTCACGGCAGATGGGTCAGGCGTTGGGCCATCTGCCATGCCCTCATCGACATCACCCACTACGTCAAGAGCACCGTCTTCGCCCATGTCCTCATCATCGGACAGTTGCTTCTCATCCGCGCACTCAAGAGCGTTTTCAAGGTCGTCATCGTCCGCAGGCGGTGGGCCTGGAGGTATGCCCTCAGCCGCTGCGCGGCGCGTGGACCGGCGCAACACAGCCTTTTCCCTCGAGGAGGATGGACCCGGGGTTGTGGGAACATCGTTATTCGGCTGAGACTTGGGCTTGTGCTTTCTCGCTGCTCGTGAGCCAGAAGGCTGGGAAGAACCTGCTGGCGGAGGCGGGGGCGGGGGAGGAGGACCGGACCCTGCGTGACCTAGCGGCGGCAACGACCCCATAAGTCTAGCCGCAGCCGCGCTCATCGGAAGACCGGAGCTCGCCATCGCAGCCAGCGCTCTAGAAATCGCATCTCTCCGGGACCCACGGGGACGCTCCGAGAGACTAATTCGCGGCCGTAGATAATCGTCCAGAGACTTGAAGGTGGTGATGGCGTGAATCGAGACCATGATATTCCGGTAATGCCGAGGGATTTCTGAATTGTCATCAGCCACAAGCTTGAGGCGGATTTGCTTTGCCAGCATGGATGCTGCGCTGCTCCGGTTTCCGTCGAATGAATTGTGGTGAACCGTGAGGACTTCAAAGTGCTCAGACCTGCTTAGCAGGTCCTGGAGCTTGTGGATTAGCACGCTCAGGGGGGTGGCAGGGGAATCTGCTGTGGCCGTCTTGGGCTTCGACTTGACGGTGTATCCCATAAAGACTTGGAGGAATGCCGACTGCGCAGCAATGGCCAACTGTTCATCAGGATTGCTAAAAACCTCCTCAAGAACACGGACAACGCCGGACGCAAGCAATTCCGCGCTCGTGACACTCTCCAACACGTCCGAGTCGAAGTATGACGCCAGCTTGAAGAAGAGTTCCGTGCCGCGCTCGGGCGCCAGGTTCGCCGAGGAAGTGCGGTACATGTAGAAGTTTTCGATATCGGTGGCCAGGGCTGAGAGATCTGTCAGGATCTCAGTTGCCTTGGTCTTCATGGACTTTCCCTCCTCTTCGGTTTCGTGGAGTTCAAGGAATCTTTTGGCAACCTGGGCGATTCTAGTCTTCATGGACGGGAGATCCGAGACAAGACGCCCAAGCGGGGTGGCAATGGATACGGTTGAGCCCTCGGAGCTGACGGGAGAGCCCGAGACATCGTCCTGATTCTCGTCATCCTCATCCTCATCATGCTCGTGCTCATCCTCGTCTTCATCATTGTCCGAGGAATGGTGAGAGCGCTCCTCATCCTCCTCGTCGCGTTCCTCATTATCTTCCTCCTCAACATCGGAGTCGGCGTGGTCAGGGGGGTTATCAACCAGCTCCACGGGAGATTCATCGTCCGCCTCCGGCTCAACCTCTGCCCCCGACTCAGTCGCCCGCCCCGTCAACTGATCGGTGGGGGATTTCGGTTTGGTTTCCGGCTCCTGTGTCGCCAATTTCGTGATCTCGGCAATCACCCCTTCGCGGTAGAGCTGGTACTGGTAAACGGCACCAAGGCGGCCCATCAACAGCTCGGTGGCTTGGAGGGCAAACATGACCAGGGAAGGATGGTCCTGCTGGGAAAGGATGGAGGCCAGGAAGGATGCGTAAGAGACCGGTTTGAGCGCGTCAACGAGCATATGCTCATCTAAGTTTGAGAGCATCTTGAGTTGAGCGGTCAACACCTTTTGGCGGACGTGCAGGTTGACGGTGCTCGAGTACGCATCGGTGAGGGTGGGGAAGAGGATCATGGAGAACCGGCGAACTTCGTCCTTGCAACCCTCCAGCAGCTCGACCCGCTTCTCATTCGTCGTCTTCCGACGGGGACCGGCCGACGATGGGGTGATGGGCTCCGCGGGTGAGCCGATCTCAACGAAGTCGCCAGCAGCAGGCTCGGCCGATTTGGGCAGGCTCGGCAGGAGCTCACAGATGACATTCAGGGTCTCGAGAATCTGCTCGCGCGGGCGGTGAATGAGCGCCTGCATGATGAGAACACTGTCCAGCTTCGAGGCAAGATCGTCAGTGCCGTTGGGAGGAGAGACGCCCGTCAGAATCTGATAAAGTGTCTCTACTACATTCATCTTGAACAGCTCGGCCGACAGACGGGGGCTGGCGCGCGCTGTGAACGCGAGGACCCGGAGGAACTGGGTGTGGATATGGGCCCCAATCATGTTGGTGGTGCCTGGGAGGAGCAGACGAAGAACGGTCTTCAAAAGACCGACGCTCACGAGCTCCTCCAGCTTGTGCGGGTGGTGTCTGAAACTCTCGACGATGCGCGTGACGCAGAGTGAGGCTTGCTCGATGACCCTCTGATCATTGCTCCCCAGGACGTTGAGCAGTATCGGCATGACATCTCGGACGACGGGGTAACAATCAAGTTCGATATTCCGACAACAGTTTGCAGCGGTGGTGACTGCAACTCGCTGGGTGCTGGTTGCAAAGAACTCTAGGTAGGAGAGGCATGCATTCAGGCCCCCCTCCCGGACAATGCTCCCGGGGTACTCGAGTGAGATTTTCTCGAGCGTGCTGAGGGCCTGCTCAGCGAGGTCGATGAACGAGATCTCGAGCAGCTTCTGGCAGAGAATAGGGACGGCTTGGCCATAGACGACGTTGGACGTGCTCCCCGGCAGGGCTTCCATGAGGTTGGCCAGACAGCGGCAGGCGTAGAGCATAATCTCTGGGTTCTCTTCGCCAGTGAGCTCGTTTGGCTGCATCAGTGCGACCAGCTCCTTCACGAAAGAATCCGGCGAGAAATGCCCCGATAGGTTGTCCTCGTTAGATACCAACAGAATCTCCGAGAGCTCCTGCAACGCAATGAGCTGCATTGTGGGGTCATATTTCTGTCGAAGGTTGTTCAAGATATCCCTAAGCCGTGAAGACATGCTTGATACCATCCCGGTCAACGTTCGGAGGGTATGGGTGAGGCCATGGATGGGATTACCCGAGCTGCCGAAGCCGTTGAACGGATCGCCATCGTCTTCGTCGTCCTCATCGTACCGCTGCAGTGGTTCGTCGTCGTCATCGTTATCGTCGTCATCGTTATCGTCGCTATCTTCTCCAAATCCGCCCTCGGCGGGAGGAGGCGGCGGCGGCGGCGGCGGTGGGGCTGCGGACCCCCTTCCATACTCCTCAGTACCGCCCATGACGACGTCCTGCTCTTGTGCATCGTCGGCCGTCCGCCGCGATCGCCGGCTGGAGCTGGGAGCGGGGATGGCAGGTTCATCTTGAGGCACAATCTTCTTGTTTCGGTTGGATCGACGGCTAGACGGTGCCGAGGGTTGATCGTCGGCGGGGTTGGCAGGACCGGCGGGGGTTCTATTGCTGGTCGTTAGCGTTCTTCTCCCCAAGTTCCGCGAGATGGAAATCATGATAGACTCACTCTAGGCTTGACATGGTGGCGGGAGCCTTGTCCTTCATCCGGCGTGACACGGGAGATGCGGCCGGAGCTGGCAAGGAATGTGGATGTGACTGGGGCGAGGACTGTGCGACCCGCTGTCGCTTGGGCTTGCGGGCGGACGATGGTGGCTCGGCGGCACCTTGGGTCGGGCTGGTTTGGGTATTTTTTTTGCGCTTCCGAGTGCTTGTTGGAATCGACGGGGTCGCAGTTGCGGAGAGCGGAGCGGCGGTCGCAGCAGGGGGCGGGACCGATGGGGGTATTTGGCTCGCTGCGTGGCTCGCTGCTTGACGGGCGGACGAGCGGGTGATCCTGGACGACATGAGTAAATATGTGGTCAAACCCTGCCTGTCATAGAGTGGCCAGCAGGTGGAGAATAAGCAGTTGCAGAGAAGGGTGTGGGAAGTCAAAGCATCGAAGACTATTGTAGGTTGCGGTGGTGGTTTCGACAGAAGGCGCGCGGCGGCAGCGAGAGAACCTCCAAAGGGCGGTTGTGGGGCACGCGCAGTGAAGTCGGCTCGAGTTTCTTGCCAGCGTCATAAACTCTGAGTCGACCGCACAAACGAGAACCTAGAGGGTGACTGCGAGGGCAATGTGGATTTCCTCGCTCTTTTGTCCGTCCTCCCTGTCGTTCTGCTGTGGGCCCCGAAATTGCAGCGGGCGCCTCCTTGATAATTGTCCCAAGTGAATGCAGTGATATTCCGTTTGTCGTCTGGATTCCTCGCGTGAAAACAAAGAGGGCGAGTGGCCGGAGAGCTGCACGGAACGCAAGTGCAAGGCAGAGGGAGAAGAATCACGTAATGGGCGGAGGGGGTTTGTACCTTGTAGAAGGAGAAGCGTGCGGGAAGGCGGGAGCAGTGGTAGACAATCCGATGGAAGCGTGGGGAGGAGAGGCAATCGCGGCCAAAGGTGCCAGCGGAGGGAGGCGCGTTGGATCGTAGTTGAGAGCCGATCTGGACCGCTTGTTTTCAGAGCGTCGTTCTGCCATGGATTACGCCATCGGAGGGCAGGCAGGCGGCGGCGGCGGATCGGATGGGCGGAGCGCTGGATGCAATAAACGATTCACTCATGGGCCAAGCGATGCGGAGGACACGGAGCGTCGGGCCCGGGTGCTTTGAAATCGCTCCGGGATGTGGCGAAGCTAATCCTGTAATCGGGTTGAGGAGGTTGGCTGGTGGAGATGGATTTCACGGTGGTGAGGACGATGGATGGTGCGTTGGACATCCGTTGGCGGCTTTCCCATTAAGACCCCTGCGGCGGTTTCGGTTGAGCCTGGCTAGTGGACCCAGGCCCAATCCCGGGCTGGCACGGGCCTTTACACGAGAAACAGGCATGTTGAACTTGCCCAGACCACGCAAAAGGGCCATCTCTCTGGTGCACTTCAAATCCGACATGGGCAATTTGTTCTGTTTACTTGGTCAGAGTTCACTTGTTGTTCTGTTTACTTGGTCAGAGTTCACTTGGCTTGGAGACCCAATTCGTCAACACTCCAAAGCTGCATCTGTACCCCGCCATGAGCTGGCGCTCCGTTTCAGGCCAGGCTTCGCCGCTTCTTCGGGCAACTGAACGACGCTGACGAGATGGGGTGTGGAGCAGAGCATCATTATGTGCCTCGGAGCCGGCCTTGACACTACCGAATGAAGCTGCCCTCAAATCCCGTCTTGTTTCTGGGCCGCTGAAGTTCAAACTTTATAAATCTGTTGCACCAATCTTCCCATCCGAGCGAAAAGTTGGTCAGAGTTTCGGTACCTCGAAACGGCCATTACCACGACTTTGTCCACAATACTGTAGTGCAGAGTTGCGGGGAAGGACGGACGGATAATACTGGGTATTGGCTCGAGAGTGGCTGCCGGAGGAATATCCCAGATACTTGTGCAAATATGGTGTTGTGTTGCCCAAACTCTGTTGCCCAAAGGCAAAGCGGTAGACCAATACGATGGAACTCTTGCCCCTTCGCGGGCGCCTTTACATAATCTGTACATGTTGAAGAGTGCCCCAGGGACCCCTGAGCGCCAAGCTTCACTGACAGTCAACCGGCGCCCACGGTTTCCGTCGGCACAAGTGACGTCGTTGCCGGGCTTCAAAGCCGACATCCCCCAGCTGACCTCCAGTCCTGGGGCGCGCTGCCTCCCCAGGGTTCAATTCACAGAAATAAGATGAACTTTTGATCTTGCCCATACTTCCGACAGCTGCTGGCCCCAATTGCAAATCCCCGTGCCCAAAAATGAAGCGAATCTGCCGCGCGCGCCCTCACGCGGCCCTGTTGCGCCGTCAAGGTGCCCTTCAACAGCCCTCGCTCCTACAGCCCACACCCTCGGTCGCCTCGGTGTTGCCAATCCACCGCCGCCATGCTGGGTCCATTTCGCAGCGCCCCGACTCGACGCACGTCATGTTTCCCGGCGCCGTCAAGTCGGCCTTCAGCCACACCATGACCTTCGAGCAGCCGCAGACGTACCCCGCGCTGTCCACGTACCGAGCTGTCGACCAGAGCGGCGTCGTCGTGGATCCTGCGTTCAAGCCGGACCTCAGCGACGACGAGGTCGTCAAGCTCTACCGCGACATGCTCACCGTGTCCATCATGGACCTGATCATGTTCGACGCCCAGCGCCAGGGCCGCCTGAGCTTCTACATGGTGTCGGCTGGCGAGGAGGCCGTGTCGGTGGCCACCGCGTCGGCGCTCGCCAAGGAGGACGTCGTGTTCTGCCAGTATCGCGAGCAGGGCGTGTTCAAGCAGCGCGGGTTTACGCTGAGCGACTTTATGAACCAGCTGTTCGCGAACGAGAAGGACCCGGGGAAGGGCAGGAACATGCCGGTGCACTACGGGAGTAGGGAGCTGAATATCGTAGGTTGCCCAAAATCAAGTCAGACCTGGGCCGTTGCTAACGTTCGTGGTCCAGCACACAATTTCCTCACCTCTTGCGACACAGCTGCCCCAGGCCTCGGGAGCTGCGTATGCCCTGAAAATCCAGCGGATGCAAGACCCCAGCATACCGCCCAGGGTAGTGGCCGCGTACTTTGGCGAGGGAGCTGCAAGCGAGGGCGACTTCCACGCCGCCCTCAACATTGCCGCCACAAGGGCGTGCCCCGTCGTGTTCATCTGCCGCAACAACGGGTATGCCATCTCGACCCCTACGCTCGAGCAGTACCGCGGCGACGGCATTGCGAGCCGAGGCCTGGGCTACGGGATCGAGACCATCCGCGTGGACGGCAACGACTTCTGGGCAGTCCGAGAGGCGATGAAGAAGGCGCGGGAGCTGGCCCTGCACGACGGCGGCAAGCCCGTCCTGATCGAGGCCATGACCTACCGTGTCAGCCACCACAGCACCTCAGACGACTCGTTTGCATACCGGGCGAAGGTGGAGGTGGAAGACTGGAAACGGCGCGACAACCCGATTGCGAGGCTGCGCAAGTGGATGGAGGCCAAGGGCTGCTGGGACGAGAGCAAGGAGAAGGAAGCCCGGGAGAGCATCAGGCGGGAGGTGCTCAAGGCCTTTTCCGAAGCCGAAAAGATGAAGAAGCCGCCGATCCGGACAATGTTTGAGGATGTGTACGAGGAGCTGACGCCGGATCTGAAACAGCAGATGGGCGAGCTAAAGAGCCAGCTCGAGAGATACCCCGACGAGTATGACTTCAGTTCGTTCGAGGGCGGGAGGGATAGTCTAGACAAATAGCGAGCGAGCGAGCGAGCATGATACTTTAGACGGTGCAGCATCCATCGCGGGCTCTTGGCCACCCCGCGACCGCACCTTGCCCGCAATCCGTGACCCCGCCTCATATGAGCGACTGCGGTGAGTTTTGGTCCATCCATCCCCAAACTGCCACGCAACTTTCCCAGCCTGTGCCGTTTTCACCCCACTCCCTCCAGAGTCCAAAGCACACCAACGCAGCCTTCGCAAATCAACGAATTGTCCGCTATCGAAAACACCATGTCTTCCGCCGGCCGCGTTGTGATTGCCGTACTCGTGGTCCTCAGCCTCACCACTTTTTTCGCCTTCGCCGGCGTCAAGTTTGTGAGGGTTGTCGCGAGGTCCAGGGCCAGGGCGCGGGCAGAGGAATGCCGGGAGGTCGACGCTTAACCACCAGGCTCCTAGGTATGTCAAAACCTTGGCTTCATTCTTGCACTTCCACTTTCCCATTGCCCAATACCCTGTAAGTCGACCGAGTGTCGATGTGATCGTCGACTTCTGTGGCAACGGCCCACGATACCCGGCTCGATTCCGAGCTTGCGGTGTCCACCGACCTTCCCTCAGCTCTATGTATTCTCCTGGCACATGCCCCTTCCCTCTCTCCTTCTCTTGTTGGCTTTTCGCTTCGGTTCCCATTTCCTGATTAGATGCCTTGGCGATCACCTCGGCCCCACAATCCAGGCTGAAGCCCGGCCCGCCAATCCGCGGCGCGATGCCCGGTAGCCGCAGCTTGCCGGTCCACCTTTTTTTTTGCATCCCGGATTCAAGGCGCGTGCATAGGCTGATCCGGAACCCTTCTAGAACTCCCGGAGCTGCACCACTGCCGCCAATCAATCGCCATGGCAGCCCGACAAGCTCTCCGAAGGGCGCTGCCCTCCTTACGGAGCGCCGCCACATACCCCGAGCACCAATTACGATTCGCAAGACCATTCTCAACTACCCTCCCATCCCTCGCCCCCAACACCCCCAACATCTCCTCCACAGCCCCCGAACATGCCGTTCCCGACCCGGCCAGGCCGACACATTTCGGCTACGAGACGGTCACAGAAGGCGAAAAGATAGAACGCGTCGCCGGCGTCTTCACCAGCGTCGCCGAGTCCTACGACCGCATGAACGACCTGATGTCCTTTGGCTGGCACCGGGTGTGGAAGTGCGTGGTCCTCCCCCGTCCGCCCTTTCAGCATTTTGCAGCCAGGTACTAACAACCACCCCCCTCCGCCCCCCTCCCCAACAGAGACCACTTCGTCGCCTCCCTCAACCCCGGCTTCTCCCCGCTCACCGCCGGCCCCGACCCTCGCGGACCGCAACACATCCTCGACGTGGCCGGCGGCACCGGCGACATCGCCTTCCGCATGCTGCACACAGCCCACGTCCTCAACTCCAACCCCTCCGTCCACGTCACCATCTCCGACATCAACCGCGCGATGCTCACGGTCGGCAAGCAGCGCTCGGCCGTCCTCCCGGCCTCCCAACAAGCCGCGCTGACCTTCACCGAAGCCAACGCCGAAGACCTGACCCGCACCCGGCCGCTGCACCCGTACCCCTCGACCGCGGCGGAGGCGGCCTCGGCCTCGGAAGACCAGTCCTTCTTCGCGCCGTCCACCGCGACCGCCTCCATCCCCTCGGCGTCGCTCGACCTGTACACGGTGGCGTTCGGCATCCGCAACTTCAGCAACATCCCCGCGGCGCTGCGCGAGGCGCACCGGGTGCTCAAGCCCGGGGGCGTGTTCGCATGTCTCGAGTTCAGCAAGGCGGACAAGCACCCCGTGTTCAACAGCCTGTACAAGGAGTGGTCGTTCCGGGCGATCCCGCTGATCGGGCAGCTGGTGGCGGCGGACCGCGACAGCTACCAGTACCTGGTGGAGAGCATCGAGCGGTTCCCGCGGCAGGAGGACTTCCGCGACATGATTGTGGAGGCCGGGTTTGTGGTTGCGGGCCAGGGGTACGAGGATCTGACCGGGGGGGTGGCGGCTATTCATAAGGGGATGAAGCCGAGGGCTTGAGTGTGTGGGGTATTGGTTGGTTTGTACAGTAGTCTGTTGTACCATATGGATGCGGTGCATGCTGGGCCGGGCATACCAGCCCCCTGTGTAGTATTGAGAAATGGCATGTCGATATCATCACCATGGTTGTCGACAGACAGGTCTAGGGGGTTGTGCAAGATTGACATGGCAAGTCAAAGTCACTCTGCAAGTTAATATACCATTCAACACTACCACATCGCTACGTATCTCGATCAAGTAGGACTGAGGCACGCAATACAATCAGCAGGAGGCGACTCGCAGAAGCGTCGCAAAAAAACAACAAATTGTCCACGAAAGAAAAGGAGAATCTCTAAAACTCCCCGTATTCCCCGCTCCCTCCCTCCCCCCCCCAAAGGCAAATCAGACCCCGATTACGATTCAATTCCAATCAAACCAATCAAAGGGTCTTTCGCTTCTTTTCCGAACCACCCATCCCCATTGTGTGAATGTGTGTCAATTACCACCTGAAGAAACACAAAACAAGCGAGCAGCCCAAAGCGAGCCCAGAAGCCATATTCCGCCCACCCGGCCCCCGAAGGCAAAAAGAAATCGGCAAAAAGAAGATGGCCTCAAAAGAAGACCGTTACATATCATGACAAGGCGAGAACGAGGTCGTGTGGTTGGGATGGGGCAAGCCAAGGTTGTGGTAGTGTTCGGCGAGGGGGGGGGGTTGTTTTCGGTTGGTTTATTGCGCTGGACGATGAGAGGTGAATTGGCGATGCTAGCATGGAGGTCGCCTGCCGTCCCTTCATCAACCCACTCAGCAACAACGCTCAAGCCGATCACGACTCAGCCGACGCAGGTGCGGGACTCGCGCCCTCGGCCTTAGCGACGCCGCGCTGTCCCCGTGCTCCGCGTCCGCGCTCACCACCACGGCCTCCCCGGCCGCCGCCCCGTCCACCGCGTCGTCCTGCACCCTCGCTGTCACTAGCACCGCCACCGCCACCGCCACCGCCACCGCCACCGCCGCCAGCGCCAGCGCTCCGGTACCCGCTCTGGGGGTTACCGGGTTCTCGCCCGCCACGGGTGCTTCCCCAGTTGCCGGCGCCGCCTCGCGAATACTGGCGCGGCGGGGGAGGCTGGAAGATCTTAACCAGGGGCTTGGACCGGTCCTCATGACCGGGCGCCCGGCTCTTCACGTCCTCGGGCAGACGGTCCATGGCGATGTCCCGATCCTCCACCGTCTTGAATTGTGCCACCTTGTTGTTCTGACCCCATCTATCAACCTTGATGATCTTGGCTTTGTCTTCCTCGGCGAAAAGTTCGCGCACCTGCTCGTCGGTTTGAGCGTTCATGACGAAGAGGCCGATGATATTCTCAGCGGGGGTTCTCGGGGCCTGGGTCGGGGCAGCCTCGGACGCGGCTCCAGCTCCGTTAGCGGCAGCCGCGGCGGCCTTCTCGTCTTTGGGGGCGGGAGATGCAGAGGGCGCCGGCTGAGGTGTGGCGGGTTTGGCCGGAACCGGCGCAGGCGACGGTGCAGCGGGCTTGGATGGCTGCGTAGGAATGACGGTCCTAGGGGCAGCGGCAGCAGCAGAAGGCGCAGAAGGAAGTCCAGATGCTGTCGGGCCTGTTCCAGCTGCAACAGGGGCGGGCTGCATACCGGCGGCCTGCTTGGCTCCACGGTGCGAGAAGTTGAATCCCTGTGCACGCATCTCGGTACCAATTCTGCCGTCCTGAATCTCCAGGACAAGCCAACCAAAGGCGGCGTCCGCCAGGTTGAAGTTCCACATATTTTTGAATGCGCTCTCATCAACCTGGCCGAGACCAGCCGCCGACTGGCCAGCAGCTGCGCCACCAAACGGATTTCCGCCTGCCGCGGTCGTGGGCATCTTTTCAACGACACCCAGGGCATTCTTGAGCAATGTCTGCTGCGCCTCGTTCTGCTGGATGGCTGGCTCGACCTCGCTCTTGACCGTCTCCCACACATCGTTGAACGAGGCCTTGGAGGCGGCGAGCTTTCCACGGTAGTGGTCCAGCGTGGGGTTGACGCTGAACTCGTTGTACGAGCTTCCGTACCGGAAATGGAGGCCTGCCGAGATGGAGAAGTCGGCCTTGAGCGTTACGGAGAGCTGGTTCAGGATACCCTCGCGAGCCGGCGAAGCGTGCGTGATGAAAACACGAGTTTCGGTCGGGTCATAGACGCGGTTGGCGGTATCGACAAGTTCGCCCATCTGCAACAGGGTCGTCCACATGGTGCCCTGGCCACCGGCGATCGTTGTCCGCCCCTCTCCGTTGTCGAAAAGCTTGTGCATGACAACCGCGCCACCCAATCCAAGAAGGCGGAGCTTCACGCCACCAATCTCAAGCAGCATCGACTGGGCCTCGTCGATGATGAAGAGGTTTGGCACCTTATACTCCTTGGAGCGAAACTTCTCCAGCACCCGCACATCCTCGCAGGCGCCCCACACCGTGTAGACCGGGACCTCTAGCTTCAGCTGGCCGCTGATGAGTTGCGGGAGCTCCGAAAGCGGAAGCTCGCTCGGCGGGAATCGGGACTTGACCGGGCCGGGGACGCCTTGTGCGATGGCCTTCTTCGTCGGCTCCGAGATGAGGGGGGAGTATTGCGCAACATGTTTCAGCGTCCTGGTACCATCACTGTTAGCAGTCGTCAAAGAGCAACAGGAGGCCAACCCACTTCTCTGCGATGCGCTCGAGCGACGTCTCATCGTAGAAGCCGAAATCGCCAGTGTGGATGATGTAGTCGGCACGAGCCGACTTGGCGAGCTCGTTCAGGGACCGAAGGTTGCCTATGTGAAGCGGTTGTCAGAAAGCCTGGGCTGGGCCAGCACGGTCAAGGTCGACTATCCTTACCTCGAACATCCGCAATGCAGAGGAGTCTGATGGGCCCGGTTTGGATGATGCGACCTTGATTCGGGAGCAGAGGGGTCGCTCCAGGAACCGGATGGTGCGGCGCGGCACCATTGGGCAGGTAGCCCTGGTTGTAGGGATTGCGAGCTTGCTGGGCGGACGGATAGGGAGTTAGAAAAGACACAAGACTTCGCCCCCGAAGAGACAAGATGAATGAACTCGGCAAGGGAGAGTGAAAGCAAAGATGTAGAAGGGTGGTGGTGATCTGGTAGGAGGGCAAGCATCGACGGGAAAGCGAGAAGAAGAGAAGCTTACAGATGCCATCCCGCAAGTCGACTTGGCGCGCGACTGGAGGCAAGGCAGGAAGGAATGAAGTCGGGGGAGGTGGCTTTTGAATCAGCAGAGAGACTGAGAATCCGAAAACCCAAGGCGCGACCGATGCTGCAAAGTCGAACGAGCCGGTGCGACCAATGCGGGTATCAAAAAAAAAGAAGGCCGATGAGGCGACTGCAGATATTACTGAACGAAGCAGCGACTGTCGCTGATAAATGGACGAGGACGGGGGTCGATTAAATCGGTAGAGGTTGAAGTTTTTTGAAGTCCCGTCGTCCAGCACTGCGAATCCGAATGGCTGAGAACCTGCGCTGCAACCCGGTTGTTATGTAATAAGGCAGCTTTGAGCACACCAAGGAGAACCCGTTGCCTGGCTGAATTGGGTTAGCGCGTTCCACAGCTGAGGCGGGGGACCAAGCTGTTGCGCGTAAACCCACACCAGCTGCCAGCTGCTGCCTGACCACCCCAACTGTGCTCGGTGCTCGACAAAAGCCCACAGATAAAGGATGTCCGCTGGCCCGAGAAGTTTGCAGTTCAGGTAGCTGGTGCAATCGGCACGACTTCAAAAGATGACCGCCTAGGACGGGGTGTTTGATTCCTTCTGTTTGACCGCTCTGTTTCCCTGTTGCGACTCGCGGGCATCTCCAGCTTCATCCAAACGCCTATCGCGGGGATCCTATCCTACATGTCTGCAGGGCTGATGCACGCTAATCCTCAAAACTGCGTTCTCCATGTACAGTCAAGTCCATCTCGACGCACGGTTGATTCATCAGGGCATTCCTGAGAAACCGGCATTGAAAGTTATGTGCACTTGACGATGCGGCCCGTGATTCACTCCTCGGCAATGGACTCCTCCGCTTCGCAAGATCCCCAATCCCCGCAGCGCATGCTGAGGCCCATCGATCGAGTACATACCTACCGTGGGGATGTGATGGGGAGCTAGAGATGGAAAACCTGAGCATCACGGCGGGACTTAAAAAAGGCCCGGGGCGGACTTATAAATCCAAAGAACTTCGGATGCCCCTCTCATATTGCGCGGCCCTGGAAGACATATCTCCGGCTCCTCTACCACCAGGAGCAAAAAGACTCGAACACGGTACCTACCCAGAAGCAACAGTCACCGCGCCCGTAAACACCGACTATGAGCATGTGTACTATGTTGCCAATATGTAATATAATATATGTAACTAAGTTCCTAGAAATCGAAACGTGAAGCCGAAAACCAAGCCAAATCATGCCCCCCTCCATGCATCCATCCATCCACCACCGACCAAACCATCCATCCAGGCCAGGCTATGCTTGAAGTATACAGATGCAGAAGAAGCAATACAAAAACCAAAAATAGACAACCGAACAGGCGAGCGGAAATATATGTTTCGCTGCGCCGCGTTGTGGTGCGTGCGAAAGGCGGCGATCCAACAATCCAAGCCCACCCTTGCGGCACCTAGGGCTTACACTCGCTGCCGCCGCTTCAGACGCAAAGGTAGACCGACGCTCTCCCCTTTCAATCCGTCACCCCTTCCGCCCGCGCGGCCCCAACCCCAAGAACGCAGCACCCAAGCCGCCCATCGCACGCCACGGGTGGTGCTACCACATATCGCTGCCGTCGTCGTCGTCGTCGCCAAACCGCTTCTCTTCCCGCTCCCGCTGACCATAGTAGTAGTTCTGTCCGCCACCCCCGGCGCCGGCCCCATTGCCATGGCCGTTGCCATTGCCGCTGCCACCACCACTCTCCTGGCGAGCATGTCCCTGCCCCTGTGGCCCCTGGTCCTGCTGGCCGTAACCGCCCTGCGCGTGGTGGTGAGGGCCCGCGCCACCGTTCTGCCCTCCAGCGCCGCCGCTGCCGTGCTGGTCCCCCCCGTGCTCGTACTCGTAGATCTGCGCGTCGTCGACGTACTGGACGCTGCCGTCGTGCTGCTGCATCGGGGCGTCGCCGTATTGCTGCTGGTTGCCGGTCTGAGAAACACACAAGGTAGATAGACAGATTAGCGGGATTTCCAAGGTGGGTAAAACAGGGGTTGGGTGGGTGGGGCGACATACGCGATGGTACTCAAAGCTAAAGTCCCCGCCCTGGGCCGCCGCCTGCTGATTCGCCATCTGCTGCTCGAGCAGGGCCTGCTCCTGCTCCCGGCGCTTGCGCTCCTCCTCCATGCGCTTCTGCTGCGGCGAGACGGGGATCTGCAGCTGCGGGTGCATGACCTGGACCTTGGCGAGGTACGAGTACATGAAGTTGCTGAGGAGGACCTGGCTGTGGAGGGGCCGGCGCGGGTTGGCGAGCTTGATGTGTGCCATGCGGTAGATGGCGCGCTCCTCGATGATGGGGAAGCGGGACCACGCGTAGTCGACATCGGGCTGGAGCACGCGCGGGGGTGGCTCCGGGGTGAGGGGTCGTAGCTCTTTCTTCCTGTGGCTCGAGTCCTTGTCGCCTTTTCGCTTGCCGCCAAACAAGCCCCCGAAGAAGCCCTCTCTGTCCTTTTTGCCATCGCTAGATTTGCGGTTGGTGTCCCGCTGCGGCATGCTGTCGAGGCTATCCCGGTCTAGGCGCAGGCTTTCGCGGCCCTTGGGGACGTTGTCGATGGAGCTCTGGATGACATCCAGTCGCGCGGTATCGTGGTTCTTTTCCCCAGACTTGGCTTTTGCCTGCTCTTCCCGTTCCCGCTCCCGCTCCCGCTCTCTCTCCCGCTCTCTCTCCCTCTCCTTCTCCTTCTCCCTCTTCTTCTTTTCCTTGTCGTCACTCTTGAACCACTTCCAACTCGAAGTCGACTTGTGGGACGCGATGCTGGCGCTGTCATCCTTGTCTTTATTCTTCTTGTCAACCTTCTTTTCCGGGGTTTCGAACGTGGGAATAAAGGTCAGACTGCTAGTAGTAGTGCCGCCGCTTCCAGGAAGCGGATGTGGATGGTTGATTTCGCCGAGAGCTTTCTCGTTTGTGGGAGGTTGCCCCTTGGCAGTGCTGGCCGGGACAGGAGGCGGTGGAATTTGGGGATGCTTTACTAGGCCCGGACGTTTGCTGGAGCGCGCAGGCGGCCCATCCGCAGGAGGATTCTCGGGATGTGCTTCTTGCGAAGATGCCTTTGGGGACGGTGACCTTTTGGGGTGTGTTTGGGCTGGCCGGGGTGTCTCGTCGGCCGGCGGAGTCTCGATGATTTGAGGAACCGGGGGAACAGGTGGGCGGGATTTCGATGTCGAGGGCGACTTGGCAAGAAGGACGTGCTTCGACTTGGGAGAAGGCGATTTGGCAGGGCTAGTAATCTCATCTTGGATCGGCTCATCCGACGTCGTCAGGGAAGACGTAGATTCGTTGCTCTCTTTCGAAAAGTTCTGCTGCCTCCGAACCGTCCGAGTTGGGCGAGAAAAGTTCTCTGCGACGGCTTCAGGCTGGACTCGGATCGACTGATTCCCGATCGACGGATCAACTGGCGGGACCGGGGGTGGTTCGCCGTTGCCCTCGGGCTCGCCCTGCCGCGCCGCGAGTCGTTTCGCAAACGGGACCCTGTCGCCGTAACGCTGACTGGTCCCTTTTCTGTAGGTGGTCTTCTTCGAACGTTGAAGACCTATCCCGGGCCCGACGGAAAAGGCTGGGCTATCTCCCTCATCGCCCTCCTCTATCGAATCATGTGCCAGTTTCTGCACCGCCCGTGCCGGGTCGTTGACCAGCTCAGACAGGCTGAACCCGGGAAGCGTGCGTTCATGCAATGTCCGTTGTCGCGCGAGTTTTTCGGCACCGTCGACATATCCTTCCCCGTTCCCGGTGCTGGAGTTGACCTGCCGGGAGAGCATCGACTTCTTCCTCCTCAAGCTGCCCGAGTTGTTCCGCTGTACCCCGTCGATGGAAAGGAACGAGTCCCCAGACCTCCGATTCATGGTCTGTACCCGCTTCTCGAGGAAGTTCTTAAAGGCCGTTGGCTCAAGCTCCGGGTGTACTCTGGCCGGAACCCACAAAAGCCGCGACGGGTCTTCCTCGTCGTCACCACCACTCGGCGCGGTCGATGGCATCTCCATGAGCGACATGCTCGAGAACTGAAGCAGATCTGGATCGGTAGTGCTTCCGACATCCATCGACATGCGGCGCAGGGCCTGTAGATTGCTAATTTCCAGGGCAATGTCATCTGGATTGTCGATGTTCCGAGTCGGGAACTGCGAAGTCGGCCCCGCTGACTGGGCATCGCGTAATGGCGGTATCGTCGATATTGGGGGAAGAGGCGATTTGAGCTTTTCGTTGGCACCGCTTCGTTCGCTGGCCGGCTTGGCGTCGAATGTTTGCGCTTTCCTGAGGGTGAAGGCGCCATCAGGTCCGTTGGTTTCGGCTGTGGCCGGGGCGGCACGGCTCTTCTGGTCAGATACGGTGCGTACTAGCCGTAGTCGATTCTCGTCTTCCGGCTTCTGGGACTGGTCTAGGTGATCGGCCTCGTGCTTGCCCGCGATAAAACTCAGAGGGCGGGCGTCCTCGGCCCCGGAGTCTTCGTCCTCGCCATACATTGTTCCTATCGCCTCGGTGACGTGGTGGCTCGGGTCGGATATCGATAGTTGGCTACCGTGACCGCGTCGGCTCGCAAAACTGCCGCCAACATCACGGAGTCGGGTCGAGGTCTGCAGAATGGGAAGGAGGTCAGCCGCCGATCGCACAGCAATCCCTGGTCCACCGGGACCCATATTTCTGTCCCCATGCGAAGCGAGCCGCTCTTCCGAAGAATCAAGGCCTCCTTGTCCATGTCTACCGGACATGCAACTGCGGCCGAACCCCGAGCGCATCATTCCTGGGAGTAAGGGACGGCAAAGGAGACTCATGACGAACCATCATCAGCTGTTACCAGGCCTGAGCAGGATGGCCGGGCTCAACAAGTATCCCCAAACGTCCTCTTGTTTTTTCTTGTGCAAATCACGATCGGGTAAAACGGAGTCGTCGGTCTATCATGGGCGGGCGGGGCGAGCAGTCCGGGAGAACCGGCGGGATGTCGTGTCGCGACGTCCGGCAGCAACGAGGACTGCACTGAGAGAAAGCCCGGCGATCGCAGACGGTGGGATCGGGAATAGGTTGTCGGTAGGGGTCGGTCGATGTTGTTCAGCTTGCCAGTGCCATGGAGGAGAACGAATGACGGGGACACGCGGCGGTTTGCTGCAACGTCTAGACGGATGCTGGGAGGCCGTGACGCTTGTTGCCTGTTGGCAGTCCGAAATGCGCCACTTTTTCGTGCTGCTGTGCTCCAGGGTATAAGCGATGGGGTGGAAGACGGTTTCTGGGCGGCAAAGACGGTTTCGCAGGCACAGGCACAGGCACAGAATGCCAGGATGGCGTCTTCTCCCACTCGAGAACGGCAGGTATTAATTCACGGCGGACGGGACTGGGGGGGTTTCCTGGTCGGGGGTTCGGGCGGTTGAGATCAGGCGGCCCACACCCCTGTCCTAGGCTCCTGTTGGCTCTTTGCTGCTGCATTTGCGCAGGCGCCCCTGGTCAACAGCGGTCTTTGTCACGTGCACGGGTCCCTGTTGCGCTGAACTTGCTTGGAAGTGGGTGCCCTGGGCTTTCTCAGCCAGCTCCCTCTCTGTCAAAGTCTGACTGCCAACAGCGAAGAAAGTCCCACCTCGGGTTCAAAAGATTGTGCGAAATATGTTGACCCGTGCGTGTATCTACGTCTCTTTGCTGAATTTCGAAGCGTCCACCGCCTCTAGGTAATTACTGCCCGTAGCACCCAGCTGGCTGCTCTGATGACAGTTGACATTATAGGGTTGTTTAACCTTCCTGCGCAGAAAAATAATAGACGTCATAAACGTCCATCCATGATCATTGGCTTTGTTTCTCTCTCCGTATCCAGGAACATGACCCAGGGGGGATGCGGACTGGGACCGCATAATCGTCTGGTGGAATGATCGTTCCTGCAGACGCACAGGATCGCTGCCGATGAAGAGCTTTGCGAGCGCTCAGTTCAACTACCTACCGACATGACATCAGACAGCTCAGACCCAGTCCTGCCAGTCACCCCTATCCGTATTGACTTGCCATTCGCCCAGGCAAGCCTCATTGACGGTGGTCACAAAGGTTGGCGGCTACACGGCAGCAAGTCAATCGTGCACGCGCTGGCCTGCTCCTTTGGCACATCGTCGCAGCCAATAACAGCCGGATCACAGCCATGCAGAGCATTCTACTCCAGGAAAACGGGTTGCAGCTTGAGCCGCCGTTACTGTTTAAGCAAGTTGACAACCACTGTCACCTTCGAGAACTGGTGTGGGTTGTCGAGCTTGACCTCGCTCTCTGATTTTCTTGTTGGGACATACGTCGCACTTACACATCAGTGTTCCTTGCGCATCGCCAAGTCCGCCCGCTCAGGCCTTCAAGAAGGACCAAGTTATGTGGATCAGCAACATTGGTTGAGCCACAACGATGGCTGGTCACTGTACCTGCTTGGCGAGATGTACCCGAAAAGGGGCGTGTTGTAGAAGCCCGACTTGCTGTTCTTTCGAAAAGTCGAACGGGGTGGGGTGGCTTCCATCCAATCCCCAAATTGGCTGGTCTGATGTCACTGGGGGTCGTGATAATGGGTGTAAACAGCGGTTGAACAGCAAAATGGCAGTTTCGGGTCGGCTTGAAGGTATGCAACTACGATGGACAACTTGCAGGGTTTGCAGTCTCTCTAACTGGCGAACCGACCGCGATGGTATCAAGATATACCTCCAAGGAGCCCGCATCGCAGTTCTGATAGGCAAGGACTTCAATCGTAGATTGGGCTCGCAGCGCTATGCACACCCAAGCTCTTATTTAGGCTAAAAAAACAACGGGATATCATTCGAACTCGTTTCTCTCACAA
>MU853407.1:970092-983076 GCA_033297235.1 Trichocladium antarcticum
CCCTTCCCCTTCCCCTTCGGCCCCTTCCCCTGCACAAACCCAGCCGGCACGCTCAGGCTCGGCAGCCCGCAAAAGTTCGCCAGCCACACATACTCCATGCTCTGCATGGTGCGGTCGCCGTCGTTCAGGCCGTGCTTGAGCTCGCCGTGCTCGTTCCCGATCGGCAGGCCCTCGCACGCGGCCGTCGGCGTGACGATGACCATGCCCGGGTGCTGCTGCCACAGCCACGCGAGGTGCTGCATCAGCAGCCGCCGCAGCTTCTGCGCCAGCATGTAGTCGGTCGAGGGCGTCGTGCGGCCCAGCGCGAGGAGCACGCGGTTGGCGGCCGTGAGGTTCTTTGTCTGCGGCAGCAGGGTCGCGCCGTCGGTGAGGACCGTCAGGGCGTGCGCGATCTGGCCCTCGGGGAGGAAGGGGATGGTGATGGGGAGCGTGGCGTAGTGGCCGGTCGCGACGAGGCGCCGGATCAGGCTGTTGCAGAGCGCCTGGATCGCCGGGGTGGAGCGCGCGAACCAGGCGGTGGGGATGCCGAGGAGGCGCTTGGGGGTTTGGGGGCTCGGCGGGAGGTGGAGGGACAAGGGGTTGGCGGGGAGGGTGAGAGGGGGGAAGGGGGAGGTGGGGTGGGGGGTGGCGATGGCTTGGAAGAGCGTGGTGAGGGAGGCCATGTCGGCGGCCATGGGGCCGAGGCAGGCGCAGGTGACGGCGTGGTTGGTGCCGGGGCGGAAGGAGAGGCGGCCGTGGGTCGGTTTGAGGCCGAAGACGCCGCAGAAGGCGGACGGGACCCGGATGCTGCCGCCGCCGTCGCTGCCGAGGCCCACGGGGATGAGCCCGGCGCTGACGGCGTACGCGGTGCCCGACGACGAGCCGCCGGTGTAGTAGTTGCGGTTGTACGGGTTGCGGGGCGTGCCGTAGACTGGGTTGTTGCCGGTGGTGTCGAGGCCGAATTCGTGCATCGAGAGCTTGCCGAGGATGACGGCGCCGGCGGCTTCCAGCTTCTGCACGCACCATGTCGTCGAGTCCTTGTCGTCTGGCGAGACGTATGTGTTGCGCGAGCCGAGACAGGTCCGGTAGCCCTCCATGTCGTACTCGTCCTTGACGGCTGTGGGCACGCCGTCCAGGGAACCCAGGGAGCAGCCTTTCCTGTACCGCTGGGTGGACTCGCGGGCTGCGGCAAGGACCTTGTCCACCCGCGTCTCGAACCAGGCGATGGAGTGCTCCGTGGGGTAGGGGACGTCGCGCCGAATCAGGGGCAGCAGTGCTTCGGCGACGTCGGTTGGCGTCAGAGTACCCGCGAGGTACAGCCTGCGGTAGTCTTCCACCGAGTAATACTCGGCGTCGGGATAGGCGACGGAGGGCGCCGGCTTTTCTTCCGCCTCGTCGGTTTCGATCAGAACCCCGTTGGCCTCGCCGCCAGCGGTGGCCTCGGGGAAGGGGACAATCTGCGGCTCAAACCACGGCTCATACACCTCGATATACGGAATAATCCTTCTTAGCGAGTCGAAACCAGTATTGTGCCATATTCTCTCCCGGATGAACCGGAACCATTCCATTCTGCACCACGCATTAGCCCAATCCCTGTTCTGCCAGGTGGCACTTACAGATGCGCTGCTATCACGAGGAAGATTCCGCGGAGCGCAGGGTTCTTCTTTGGCTTTCCGACTTCATACGGGATCTCGGGCCTACAAGGCGCTGGTTAGTCCGATGTTTGCGCGTGGGGCTGGCTGTCCGGGACGCACCCTCTGAGTGGCTCAGGCCCGTTGAGGAACTTCTGGGACGGCATGGCGGTCCGTTTGTTCTTGGCAGCAGGTCAGATAGTGGTTGTTGTGGACGATGAGAGGGAACATGGAATTGTGAGATGCGGGTAGGTGCGTGCCACTTTTAGTAGGGAGGAGCTTAACCCCTCCGGACGGCCGCGGGGACCGGGGATGTGCAGATGCCAACTCGGATGGGTCGAAGCAACCTTGTCGCAGCCGACCCCAAACACAAACACGGGGTCCCAAACACGAGCCAAAGACCGTCGTCCCTCTCCCCGCCAAATCAGGCTGTCCCCGATGCATGCAACTGCCATCATTGGCTGGCGCTGTGATGTCTTATGTTGCAACTGCGATCCGTGCAGAGTGCCGCGGCAGCATGACGCGGCGTTTGATGCAGATGCGACTAAAACTGCTGTCAAAAGTGCCAGATAGAAAGCTTGGACTCAAACGTCCTGACGCCAGCTGCCACTTGTCTTGTCATATTGCGACAGCGGATCCATCTTGGGCCGGTCTTGGCGATCGATGGCCTGACTGTGCCGTCTTTCCAATTTCCACGTGGCTCTGTTTAAAGTCAACATCGCCTGTGTAATCAACCCGCGCCTGGTCTGGGCCGGGGCCTGGCCTGGGCTGGGGCGAGCGAGCTCGGTCTGAAAACCCGAAAACACCAATATCGCCCCGGATGGTTGGGGAAGAAGCTCAGTCTCGACACAAGGTTCGGCCGGTCCAACAAACGAAGCAGGAGGCAACAGGGTGTCACCGGGTTCCCGCGTTATGTTATCCACCTGGTTTGCCCTGGAACCCCGATTAATTAATGCCGAGTCCATTTCATGCGAGTAGCCGATGTTGGGCGAGTGGTCCGCGCATCAGTGCCTGACCGAGCCCACTCCGTCTGTTTGACTTTTGTCGGCCTCGTTATCGATAAGTGGCTTCTTTCTGGATCGAGTCACATCAAAAGGAAGGACCGTCTAGTGTTGATTTGTTCAACTTCTTTTGGCCGTGCATCGATCTCTCTGCGGCGCGTGGGTCGCATTCCTTCCGTCCAAGAACGAGAACAAGAACGAGAACAAGAACGCAGCGCGGGCATGAGTGCCCAGCGCCTCCCTGAGTTTGATGGTTGCGCTGCGCAGAATCAAAAGACGCTTTTGGTAGGTCAAGCCCATCCCACTTCTGCTTTGGCAACTGGATGTGACATGGTGCTTCTCACTTCCCCTGGATATTGTGGGTAAGCTGCAATCTGGGTTTGACAGCTGTCTTGGGCTTTCACTCACAAACTACCACTATGATGCTTAATGGATTTGTTAGCACCCCACTAACAACGTTATTTCCAGCAGGAATTCGGATCGGTCTTGGAGGAGTCCCTAATCATCCTGATCGCCAGCGAGCGGGATGTCGTCAAGGAGTATTCCCAAATCAGGGACATCCTGAATGAACTGGCCGAGCCTGCACGCGCAGAGGCGGCGACCGGCTTTGACCCCTCTGGCCTGGGTTGTTTGACTGACCCTGAAGGGTTGCGCAATGACGAGACAACCGTTAGCGGGAACGGAATCTCGGGAGACTCCTTGGCCGAGTATTCCACCACCATCTCAGACTTGTCAGACCAGTCCGAAAGCGCAAAGTTCTCTGGCCAGACAGACTTGAGCGACGGCCAGAAGGTGTTGGAGCTCAAGATGATTTTCCAGGATCGGTTCAAGGACCACACGCTCAGCTTCATTCTCAGGCAGAGCCGCGGCAGCCTCGAACGCGCATTTGACGAGTTACTCAACCGTCAATATCTCCAGGAATCGGGGTCCCTCCCGAAGGGAGTCGATGGCTTCTTTACCGATCAAAGTCAGCCGTTCCGCAAGAACAGCAAAGCCGGCCGTGTCCCGAAAGCCAACGCAAAGAACGCGAAGCTCGCGATCGAGTACAGAACCGTCTCTCCCACAATCGACGACGGCGAGCTCGAGGGGGCCAAGGATTTCGCGACACCAGCAGGGCCCAGCGCGCCACGCCGGACGCCGTGCTTACTCCCTCCCGCCATCAGACCACCACCCCCGACCAGACCCACGACCGCGACAGCAACAACCGGATTCCCACCCCCCGGCGAACTCACCGCGGCCGCGAACCTGCGCGCGGCCGCCGCGCTCCGCCGCATGGGGCCGCTCGGGCGCCAGGCCGCACACGTGTATACGGACCGCGCGCGCTCCGAGACGCGCGCCCTCACCGCCGAGTATGCCCGCCTCGCCGAGGCGCGCGTCAACCAGCAGAGCACCGACACCACGCTGGACCTGCACGGCGCGTTCGTGCTCGACGGCGTGCGCATCACCCGGCAGCGCGTGTGGGGCTGGTGGGAGGGCCTGCCCGGGGAGGCCCGCAGCGCCGAGGCGAAGAAGAGGGGGTTTACCGTGGTGACGGGGGTCGGCAAGCACAGTGTCGGCGGGGTGAGTAGGCTGCGGCAGGCGGTCGGGGCGTATCTGAAGAATGACGGGTGGAGGGCGGAGGTGTTGACGGGGAGTTTTTATGTCACGGGGCGGGTTTGACGGGGGAGGCTGGTGTTTTTGTCCGGGGCTGGAGATGGCGTTTTCGGTGTAGGGAGTGGGAGTGGCATGGAAAGGGGGGGGCATTTCGTCTCGGGGATTGTGGGATTTATCGGCGATGTCTTGTTTGTAAAGATACCCGGTACAGATGATGCTGAGATGGACGGCCGTGGATGACTTGGAGGCGGGATGTCTTCTCTTTTTCGATATCACTGTGTTGTCCGTCTGACTTGCTGGTTGATAATAAACGCTGAACTTGTCAAGCCTGTCACTTCGCCGAGCCGACTGCCAAGAGCACTAGTGCTGCACCCCAGCCACCGGGAATTCCCAGGAACAGGGTGGGTCTCTCAGAAGATCCACCAATCAGCGCCGATCCGGCTTCCGCATGACGCATGACGGCATGATGGCGCTTGGAGCAGGCTGCGGTCGCCTCGTTTGGTCGCCATCGATGCTCTGTCTGGGATGTGCTCTTTCCACTCCCAACACCGCCAAACACCACGGCCGCATTCCCATCCATCGCCCACACAATACACACCATCCATCTCTTGCCGATACATCGAATATCTGAAGCGTTCTTCGTCGGTTCCGTGCCGCCGAGCGGCCATTACCGACCATGCCGAAGCCGGGCGGACTGCTCGCCTCTGGCGGGCTCTTCTTGTTGGCAATTCTCGGGTCTGCGGCCGCTACCGTCTACACTCCCAAGCACGAACCTGGACGCTGCGCGATGCGGGGCCACTGCGGAGCCAGGACGTTCTTCCAGCTGCCCTGCGTCGATAATGGGCTCGCCGAGGAACCCGACGCCGAACTGCGCCAGCAGCTGACGGAGCTCTGTGGCCCGAAATGGGCCCAGGGCCCCGTGTGCTGCAATGCCGAGCAGGTCGACGCGCTCAAGTCGAATTTCAAGACGGCAACACAGATCATAGGGACGTGCCCGGCATGCAAGGACAACTTCTACAACCTCTTCTGCACCTTCACCTGTTCCCCGGACCAGTCCCTCTTCGTCAATGTTACCAACGCGATGGAGAAGAGGGGCAAGACACTGGTGACCGAGCTGGACCAGCTAATATCAGAAGACTACGGAACGGGGTTCTACAACAGCTGCAAGGACGTCAAATTTGGCCCCACAAACTCGAGGGCGATGGACTTGATCGGCGGCGGCGCCAAGAACTACACCCAGATGCTCGGCTTCCTGGGCAAGCAGCGGTTTGGAGGCTCGCCGTTTCAGATCAACTTCCCCACCAGTTATCACGAGGACGGCATGAAGCCCCTGCCGATGACGCCCAAGAAATGCAATGACGAAGATCCCAACTTCCGCTGCGCCTGCATCGATTGCCCCGCCGTCTGCCCCGAGCTCCCAGACGTCAAGGAGGCGGGATCGTGCCGCGTTGGTGCTCTCCCGTGTCTCTCATTTGCGTCAATCTTGACATACAGCCTGATGCTGCTCCTGTCCGCTGCTGCAGTGGCGGGCCATGTTGCATGGAGGAAGCACGCGAAGCGCAGGAGCGAGAGGCTGAGGCTGCTCACGGATGCGTCTCCGAGCGACGACGACGAGGATGAGGGAGACCTCACCGAGAACCCGGCCATGTTTGACCGGCCGCAGAGCACATACATGATCAATACGTGGTGTGATGCCGCCTTCTCGCGGTTGGGACACATGGCTGCCAGGTTCCCAGCCCTCACCATCGTCACCAGCCTCCTCCTTGTCGGTATCCTCAGCATCGGCTGGACTCACTTCGAACTAGAAAAGGACCCCGCCCGCTTATGGGTGAGCCCGACGTCGGCAGCCGCAGAGGAGAAGGCCTTTTTCGATGCCAACTTTGGCCCATTCTATCGGACCGAGAAGATCTTCTTGGTCAACGATCTCAACGCCTCGGCACCCGGGCCAGTACTGAGCCATGATACTCTCATCTGGTGGATGGGTGTTGAAAAGGATGTTCGCCAACTCAAGGGCAACAAGTTTGGCAGCACGCTCCAAGACCTCTGCCTCATGCCCACGGGCGATGCTTGCGTCGTCCAGTCCGTCTCGGCCTACTTCCAGGACAACCCCGGCATGGTTGATCGGGACGGTTGGAGGGACAGGTTGCGGGAATGTGCTGACTCGCCCGTCAATTGCCGGCCCGAATACGGCCAACCCCTCGAGCCCAACATGATCCTCGGGGGCTACCCGGAATCTGGCGACCCCGCCGAGGCGACGGCCATGACAGTCACTTGGGTTCTAAACAACTACCAGGAAGGCTCCCCCGAGGTGGAACGCGCAATGGACTGGGAAGAGGCCCTCAAGAGCCGGCTGTTGTCGCTCCAGGACGAGGCAAAAGAGCGCGGTCTCAGGCTCTCCTTCTCCACCGAGATCAGCCTGGAGCATGAGCTCAACAAGTCGACCAACACGGATGCCAAGATCATTGTCATCAGCTACCTCGTCATGTTCCTCTATGCCTCGATTGCTCTGGGCTCCACGACGCTGTCCTTCCGCGGCTTCCTCCGCAACCCGGCCGTATCGCTCGTGGAATCCAAGTTCACTCTCGGCATCGTGGGCATCGCCATCGTGCTCATGTCCATTGCCTCGTCGATTGGCCTGTTCTCGTGGGTTGGTCTCAAGGCCACGCTCATCATCGTCGACGTCATCCCCTTTATTGTCCTCGCCGTCGGCGTCGACAACATCTTTCTGATCGTCCACGAGTTTGAGCGGGTGAATATCAGCCATCCCGATGATGTGGTCGAGGTCAGGGTCTCGAGAGCGCTCGGCCGTATGGGCCCCTCGATCCTCTTTTCCGCCGTCACCGAGACCTTCTGCTTCGCGCTCGGCGCTTTCGTCGGCATGCCGGCAGTGCGGAACTTTGCCATCTACGCCGCCGGTGCCGTGTTCATCAACGCCATCCTGCAGGTCACCATGTTCGTCTCGGTCCTCACGCTCAACCAGATCCGGGTCGAGAATTCGAGGGCGGACTGCTTCCCGTGTGTGCAAGTCAAGTCGGCGAGGATACATCTGAACGGCAACGCCGGGTCTCTCGGGGCGGCGCGGTACTACGAAGCGCCCGGGGAGAGCGTGCTGCAGCAGTTTATCCATAAGACGTATGCCCCGAAGCTTTTGGGGAAGAAGACCAAGACGGCCGTCATCGCCATCTTCCTCGGTGTCTTCGCGGCTGCCGTCGCGTTGCTGCCCGAGGTCGAGCTCGGATTGGACCAGCGCGTTGCGATCCCGGACGAGTCGTACCTGATCCCCTACTTTAACGATCTCTACGACTACTTTGACGCCGGCCCGCCTGTGTTCTTTGTCACGAGGGAGTTCAATGCCACCGAGAGGGAGGGGCAGCAGAAGATCTGCTCTCGTTTCACGACCTGTAAGCAGCTGTCGCTCACCAACATCCTTGAGCAGGAGCGGAAGCGGGAGGAGGTTTCGTACATCTCGTCGCCAACCGCCGGCTGGATGGATGACTTTTTCCAGTGGCTCAACCCGGATAACGAGGCGTGCTGTGTTGACAGACGCAAGCCTTGCTTTGACAACCGAAAGCCGCCATGGAATGTCACGCTCTCGGGCATGCCTGAGGGCGAGGAGTTTGTCCGCTACCTAGAGAGGTTCCTCAGCTCCCCCACCAACGAGGAGTGCCCCCTAGCGGGACAGGCGTCCTATGGCTCCGCCGTCAAGATCGACTCGTCACGGAACACCCTCGAGGCGAGCCACTTCCGCACCAGCCATAGCCCGCTCCGCAGCCAAGACGACTTTATCAAGGCCTACGCCTCGGCGCGCCGCATCGCCAACGACATCAGCGCGAGCACCGGCCTCTCCGTCTTCCCCTACAGCATCTTCTACATCTTCTTCGACCAGTACTCCACCATCGTCTCGCTGACCGCCGCCCTCCTCGGCTCCGCCCTCGCCATCGTCTTCGTCGTCTCCGCTGTCCTGCTCGGGTCCGTCCTCACCGCGCTGGTCGTCACCCTCACCGTCACCATGGCCGTCGTCGACATCATCGGCGCCATGGCCGTCATGGGCGTCTCCCTCAACGCCGTCTCCCTCGTCAACCTCATCATCTGCGTCGGCATCGCCGTCGAGTTCTGCGCCCACATCGCCCGCGCCTTCATGTTCCCGTCGCGCACCTTTATGGAGCGCGCCAAGAACCGCTTCCGCGGGCGCGATGCGCGCGCGTGGACCGCGCTCGCGAACGTGGGCGGGAGTGTCTTCTCGGGCATCACCATCACGAAGGTGGTGGGCGTCAGCGTGCTGGCGTTTACGCGGAGCAAGATCTTTGAGATTTACTATTTCCGCGTGTGGGTCGCGCTGGTGGTGTTTGCGGCGACGCACGCGCTGGTGTTTTTGCCCGTTGCGCTCTCGCTGTTTGGCGGGGACGGGTATCTTGATCCCGAGAGCGAGGGCGGGCTGGAGGAGGATCTGGCTAGTAGGCGGTACCGTGCGCTGGTGCCGGACGGGGAGGACTCGGAGGAGGAGGAGGAGGAGGAGAACTAGGGGTCTGAAAGGCCGGGGGACGGGACGCTCGCCGGCGTGGTGCCGGACACGCCGCCTTTGCCGCGTTGCGGAGACTGGTCCGGTGGCAGGCCGGTGGCGCCCGCTCGGTCTGTGCTGGCGCTCCGGCTGCCGAGTCGTTGGTCGGAGTGTGTTTATCCGAGAGGGGGGGACGATGGTGTGGCAGGTTCGTCGGGGTCGTTCCGCTCGAGAGGCTATGAGCAGCAGATTGGGAGACATAGTATAGAGGGTGTTCGACGACCGCGGGAGAGGCTGGGGTCCGCGTGGCAGGCGGCGGGGATATGGCAGGCGGCGATGCAGGCCCGGCAGGCGGCGGCGGAGAGGATCTTGGAGGAGAGTTTGGGCGCTGACGCGGAGAGTGGGGGTGCTGCGACTGCGAGATCGAGATCGCTGCTTCCGGAGGGGAGTAGGAGGAAGAAGGGGAAGGGGAGGGAGCCGGTGGGGATTTGGGAGTGAGGGGGTTCTTTTTTGGTATTACGGTTGTTGTTTTGGTCTGGATATGGGTTAGGGCGAACAGCGGTTGGAAGGACGGGTATGGGGGAGCGAGCGGTTCAAGATATACGGAGTGAGTCTGGAGTAGGCGTTTTCTTGTGGTGGTATCTTTTAGTACGGGGTGGGGTGTTGGTGAACTGCGACGAGAGATGAGTGCGCTTTTGCTGTTCAGGCCATTGCGGATTCGCGGTTGTGACATGAAGGCGTTGCGAAGCGGCTTTGGATAGACATTGGCACATTCACTGCCGGTTTAACAGGTGGTTGGCCTAGCTTACTTAAAATGCCTAATGCGTGCGAATGGGAGAATGTTTTTGGCCGAGTTTTGAATTAGATGGAAGTACGGATGGATGATACTCGTCCGGGCTGCACAATCGCGTTCCGACCTACCGACTCCGCCAGCACCGACGAGTACTCGTGCCGAACCCCAAGGCCGAGAACAAATAAATCACTGCCCTGCGATCCGGACCGCCTGCTGCCACAGGCAAGGCCGACGATGTCATACCCAACCATCTAGCTCTGTCACACACGGCCTGGTAGCTGCGGGGGTGACCGCGAGTTCGCGATGCCTTGGCATGCAACATCGGGGACTCGACCAAAGGTATTGTTTGCCCTGTGAAAACGACAGCATAGAAAAGGACAGGCAGCGGAAATGAACTGGATCTAAATCCAGAAGCGAGTCAAAGTACCAACACTATACGCCTCGGTCGCTCACAGTCTCAACCCTCGAAACCTCATTCCAACAACATATTCCCGGGGCGTATGCCAACGTCTCAAAGTTCACGCGCCTGGCATCGGGTTCTGCTCGGGCTCGTCCACGGCACCGGGTCCCTCTGTGACTGTGGCCTCCTCTCCATGGACGTGGAAGTGGTGGCCAGTGGTGACATGGCCAACCTGCCAATGCCCGGTCTTTTTGCTAGATCTCGACGACGGCGACAGCGACGGCGACGACGTCTTGCGTTTCTGGCCGCTGCCGCTCGCCAACTTCCCAGCAGGCAACAGCGACGACACGGCCGAGAGCGAGGGGCGCCGCGTCGACGTCGACGTCGTTTCATGCGTGGGCTTATGCGATGCCGGGGGCGTTGGCCGGTAAAGAGGTTGCTGCTGCTCGATGACTTGATAGCCGTCCTCGTCTTCCTCGTACGCCGTCGCCGTCGCCGTCTCTTCTGGTGGCTCCACGTCCGGCACGGACACGGCCACGGGCTCGGACGGGACTCGTCCGGCGAGAGGGCGCAGGTCGGCGCCACGATGGTGCTTCGCCAGCTGGTCCCGCAGGGCGTACGACTGGGCCCTCGCGTGGTCTTGTTCATTCCTGAGCCCTCGTCGACCCTCCTTGAAGTCATGGTGGGACTTTTTCACGTTGGCCGACGTGACGGGGTACTGGTGGTACTCGACTGTGCCGTCCTCGCGCGGGGCGGCATAATGTGCAAAGAAGTTGAAACTGGTGCCATCGGTGGTAAAGGTCGTGACCTTGGCATGGCCGGGCGGATCAGGATTCCCGGTATGGGAAAGGGCCTCGTTCCTCGCATAGACAAGCGCGGCGCCGTCGAAGGCACTCTGCAGCCTCGCTTCTTCCATGTCCTTTCCACGGCCCTTCCATTCCCCAGCAATATGCGGTAGTGTGAGGGAATAGGGGTCGTTCTTGAAAAGGACAGCCCCACTGACGTGCTCGTCGACCGGAAACGGGCGGAACTCTTCCATCTCAAGCCCCTCGACAAGATCGGGTTGCGGGGCAGACAAGCCATTGTTGAAGCCAACATCTTTTGGAAATGCTGTAAATGGCTGGTTGAAAGCTTGCTTATAGCCCTTGTCGTCGTACTCCTTCAGCATGTGCCTGCCCACCACGACGACCATGGTCGCTTCATTGCAGGCGCCGTCAACCTTGTTGGCATAGTGATGAAACCTAGATTCGGGCGGGGATGCGGTTGTGCGGGACCTGGCCAGTCGCGTGCGGATATCCTCGAGGTTCTTGGGCGGCTTGGAGCGACGGGGGTCGAGGATCCCGTTCTTGCGGGCCTGTATGGCAAAACCAGACGACGTTGTTGAAGTGGTCTTGGTTGACGACGTCTCCACCGTGGTGTCGGGAGGAGCAAACGCCGACGTCCTATTCCCCTTCTTCTTCGCCATCTTGTTGAACCGGGTCAGGTTTTCCCGCGTCAGCCGTGCCCGCTTTGGTTGACGTTTGTTGTCGTCGTCGCCTTCGCCTTCACCCTCGCCCTCGCCCTCGCCCTCGCCCTCGCCCTCACCCTCGTTATCGCGGTCGATCTGCCGTTTCCGCAACAGCGCGGCTGGGGAGACTTGCTCTGGCCCTGGCTGCTGCAAAGGACGCGCGAGCTTCGCCATTAGTCGTTGACTTGTGACTTGCGACTTGCGACTTGCATAAGGACTGTTGCCATACCGCGGCCGTCTGTGTTGGATTCTCTTGCGCGTGTCCTGTAACCGAGTTAACCTGGTACTGTGTACTGTCCGAAATACTGAGGACGATGAAAGGACAAATGAGTTAGTTACCTGCACTTTGGTTCAACGCGGCGTCCAGCACTCCTTCTTGGAAAGCATCAGAGAGCTTCGCGCGAGAGTTGCTGCGCATCTTCTCAGCCGGGCCGTCCACATGAGGGCATGCGGTGTTGTGTTGGCGCCTGATGAACTCGATGCGTGTTTGGGGCTGGTAATGAGGTCGGGACGTCTCTAGCGCATGGCGGCCTGACACAAGAGCCCGGCATACTGCGCCGCAGGCCATTGGACTCAACAACCCAGTGCTGTATCCGCCTGGAACGATACGCTAGACCAAGACAGCGCTCTTTTGGTCATCCACTGCGACAATATATGTAGGTATGTAAGCCTCCATCCGATCCGAACATCGTCGCACGCGCCTGACCCTCCCTCTGGTCTTAGGATTGCTTGCTTGTCAATTATGGTCCTCATTTCGTATGGCCATAAAAATAAACGGGTAGTCGGAGAAACGAAAAAACGACGCGAGCCGGATTTGAACCGACGCCTCCGAAGAGATGAGATTTCGAGTCTCACGCATTAGACCACTCTGCCATCGCGCCTTGATGATTGAACGGTTCGAGAATTGCCGCTATGCGCTGGGGTCTGCGATCGACATGAGGCAGTTACCCGGCGATGTTCTAACCAGAAAGACAGAGCGTGGTTTTGTGCTTCATTTCATTTAGCTGGCAGGCCGTCGCGCGCGCACAGCAAGACCTCCGGGAACCGCGCGCCGCGGCGGACGAGGCAGCGGCCACGGCCCCCCCCACCGCGCAGGGCAGACAAGCTGACGGACGCGCTGGACGCGATCGACCTGCCCGGCGAGGACGAGGACTATCTGGAGCTCTTTGGCCGCAGCGGCCAGGTGGGGATCGGGCAGGACTGTGACCAGGTGCGCGCCAAGGTCAGGCGGTTTGTGCACGAGGGGCGGTGACTCGCCTGGAAAGAAGCGGCCAAGCCTGAGAAGCCCACCTCCGACAGGGGAAGAGGTGTCTGGTCCAGGGGCTTGACGGAAGGCCATAGTCTGAGTGCGCGCTCGACGGCTCCGTGTAATCCGTATTGTAGTGTTCCAGTTCTGTCTCTCCATAACCTGTATGAGTCTGGGCAACAGAATTCCTTTCCCTTGGTACCAATACAACAAGTACAACATCCCCACCCCGCCATGACCCCCCCTTAACCCCCTTCCCCCTGCTCCTGCCCCTCCTCCCCCACTCCCTCCCCCTCCCCCTTCCAAAACGGATACCCATAATGCCACCCACCCCCC
>MU853407.1:983686-1033191 GCA_033297235.1 Trichocladium antarcticum
GGGGAGGGGGTGGACGTGGCAGATGGTGCCGGGGACGATGTTGATGTGCAGGTCGCGCGCGAGGGCCTGGTACCGCGGGAGGTGCGCGGCGGAGGCGGCGCAGGCGGCGATGAAGTCCGCGTGGTCGGGGCACCACGACGTGAGGTGGTATTCGGGGAGGACGGCGAGGTGGGCGCCTTGCGACGCGGCCTGGCGGATGTAGGACTCGGCCTTGGCTAGGTTTTCGTCGACGGCGACGTCCTGGTGCGGTGTAAGTGGCGTGTGAGATGAGATGCGCTGCAAAAGATATGGGGATGAGCGGGAAAGGGGGTTTTGCCCGAGACGGAAGCCTTATAGCCAAGCGACCCAACTTCTGTCTCACTAGAAGCAGATCTGAGCGGTGCTGTCGACCCGGGATCCCGCTCATGGGAATGACATCATACTCGCCTTCGGCTGCATCTGAATAACAGCAATCTTGTAGACAGGTGCCATTGTCTTTCTCGGGACACAGCCCGTTGTTCCGAGGCAAAAGTATCAAAAGTTTGATCGCGCCCGATTGCTGTTGCCGAACGTTTCGAGTGTCGACAGGGAGAAATGCAGCGCGGATGAGAGGCCGAAGATGTAGTGCATGTATTTGTCGTTATCTCATCTGTCTTGACTCATGCCGCCCTAACCACGGGAGGATCTAACTCCCTGCCCGCAATCCCCTTCCCATGCATAACACCGTCCTGCAAACGCCATCGCCATCGCCATCCTCTCCGTATCGTTTCCCTAAAGAATAGTGCCGAAGCTAGCGCACTTGTCAGCCGTAGACATCGCACCCGGAATACATGCCGCCACTCACCCAAAAGTGCGCTTGATGCTCCGCACATAGTACTCGAGCCAGTTCCGCTTGGTGACCTCCTCCTGGCCAACCGGCACGCCCGTCCACTCGACGCGCATCACCGTGACCGAGTCGACATCGTTCTGGTCAAACTCGATCTGCAGCTTCGAGTAGTGGCCCGCGGGCCACTGGTTGAGGCGCCAGCTCTGCACAATCTTGGTCGGCTCCTGCAGCTCCAGGTACTCGCCCGTGACGTTGCCGTCAAACAGCTCGAACTTGCCGCCCTGCTTGGCGCCCTCAAACACCTTGGGCGGCGCCCGGGTAAAGGCCGCGAGCCGCTGCGGGTCGGTGAAGGTCTGGTAGAGCTCGGCCGCCGTGGTGCGGAACTCTTCGTTGTCGGTCACGGTCGTGGTGTTGATCACCCGGCCCGTCTTCGTCTGCGCCGACGACGTGGGGGCCTCCTTGACCGCCGCGCCGGTCGGGGGGTGGTACTTGGGAGTCGAGAAGCCGCTCGACGGGTTCGATCCGGGCGCGTGCTGGAGGTCTTTGCCGTGCTCGGCGATCATGGCGGGCTGGAGCTTGACGAACTCGCCCCGGAGCTGGGGAAGGAGCTTCGACCGCACAAGGTCTTTGACGGCCTGCTTCTCCTTGGAGTCGGCGTGGACGTCGATGTCGAACTGTTGCCGCACCGTTCAGCCACCCGATGCTGCAAGCATTGCGCCGCTGGGAGCACCTACCACAAACTCGTCCTCGGTGAGCTCGTGCGACACCTCGGGCACTGTGATGGTGCCCGAGACGTCATCATCCTCGGCAGTGGAGCCTGGCCGTCAGAGTTTTAGCTACGGTTGCACGAGCGGCGCCCCTGCTGGGATCTGGAACGAAGACGGAGGAGACAAGTGTTTGTATTCTATGGCAATGGCAACACGTACCTGTATACTCGAGGGTTAACTTGACATCAAAAATGGTAATCACTTTGCCCTTGCGCTGCGCCACGTCGCAATCTCCATCCATGCTGACGACCTTGCTGATCTTGGCCGTCACATCCCCCTCTTTCGCCTCAAGCTTGGTGAGGTTGTCCTCGAACCACTGCTTCGCCCACGGCGAGACGTCCTTGTTCACCCAGTGCCAGTTGTTGGGGTTGTGCAGAACCATTTCGGCGGTTGTCAGGGGATGTCAATCTAGAGCAGTCTGGCCAGGTCAGCAACTGCCCGCCACACAAACTTGTAAGACGGATAGCGTGAAGGTTGCTCGATCAGAGATGGCCTGGTGGACCGCAGCTTGTCATCAAGGAAAGGGAGTACAAGTCGCTCTATGACTGGTGCCAGCTGAACAATCATCACAGGAGCAATTGGCGTGGCGAACGCGGGGAGGAATCCCAAGAAGAGGGCTGCAACATACCTGTTGTCAGAGGGCCGTCGAGTTGGTTGTCAAGATGGTTGTGCTGGAAGGAAGAGAAGCTGGGAGCGTCGGAAAGTTGGGGCGTCGCCCAAATGAAGGAAATGGGGAAATGTCAGAGACGAGCTTGGAAGGCTGTGGAAAACTCGGCAGGCTCCAGTTAGGCGGAGAGCGACGGCAGTAAGTCTGACCGCCTTTGGTGGGGTAGCTTTCCTGCCGTTCTTGCAGCTGGGCCAACTCCACTTTTGACACTTTGCTCCCTTGCAGGTTCCTTTCTCTCAGCGCTGTTGCTGGCTGTACCGCAACGGTCCCACGGAGGCTATCCTTTTGTCAGATACTGGACCATCTTTCCGACCTCGGAAACTGAGATCAGCGCAAACCCTCTCTCCTGCGTGATTGTTGTGTCGGTGAGATTTGACTTGACCATTTCGGCTGCCCTCTAGATGCAGGGAACTCACAGCATCCTTTAGCTTACTTACACGTACATAAGTTCTTGTTAACAGTAAAGGGAGAACACTGCGTACCGACATAAGCGTACATCCAACGCCAAGTATAGTACCCTGAGGCTGCTCACCTGCTCCCGCTTGCTAATCAAGTACGAGAATCTGCGGGCCAATATCGTCGCTGGCTCGAGCAGCAAAATCCCCGGCCATGGAGTTGCCCCGTCTGGTCAAAGTCAAGAGACGAATGCAGACTACCCAGGGGAATTTCACCTACCTGCACCCGGTGCATAGCAACTCAGGTATAGTGAAGGAGGCGCCGCTCACATGGATAACTTTAGCCATTCGGGCGAGTTCCCATGTACACAGTAGTGAGTAGGTTGATCATCACGAACAGCCTGAACAGTGGGCCAAGACACAGATCGGCTGTGCCAAGCTGACATGACAAAACGGGGACAAAACGGGGACTTGGTTCCGGGAACTTCGCTGTTGATCGCCAGCCGAGGCCACCGGAAAAACGTGATGGCCAAAGAACATAAGACTTGCTTTTTGCCGCTGCACTGGTGGTCGTGTTAAGTACCTAGAAATCATGGACAGGTATCACCAACAAGTGATTCACGCTATGGGAATCATGCATGAAGAAATGCACGTCCCGACCCGGAACGTAGCGAGTGCATTTTGGGGAAGAAGGCAAATCCAAATCATGGGTCAACGGAGGAGCAGGGGGCTAAGCGCCCGTTTCTCGGCCGATGCGCGACTTCTGGCGAATCAGGGCCGTCTGCCGGATTTTGCCCAGAACCGTGAACCAAGAATAGATTGTCGGCAGAACATGGAACGACGGCCAAGAGCCCAATCATCACCATGTCGACATTTTTTTGTCGGCCATTGTTCGCGACTGACGCTTGCCACGGCCTTGTCGACGACCTGACGAAGAACTTACCAAGACCCTGCCTGTTGTTGGGACCGCGCTGTGGTTCTCCGGGCTTTCCGATTGCCATTTGCCCTCGCTAGCCAACGAGAGCAGATCACTTGGCGCACCTGCATGTTCACGTCACTGTCTTGCAACCCGGCGATAACTATCCAGGTTAGCCTTTCGCCGCCAAGATCGGCCATCACCAGGACACACCGCGCTTTCCCATGCCTCACATGCCTCCCGGAGACCTGGTGTGAAACCTCATCTCCGTGCAGAGCACATGGAGATCCGGGACCAGATAGGCACACCAGACATTTATTGGATGACCACATATTGTTTCCAACTCTTAACTTTTGGTCGCACTGTTGCAGGCAGGCCGCGGGCCCGGGGTTCACTTTGGGAGCACAACCCCTCCTGGACAGAGCACATCGGAAGGCACCTGCAAATAGTCAAGCCGGCCCACCGCTGTGACCGGCAGGCGGCGCAGAGCGGGAGGCCGGCTCCCGCCATCGATGATTCAATGCAGGTTCAACAGCTAAGACTCTATGTACACGACACCATGTACCACTAGCACACCAAGACAAGGGTGCTGATAGGTTGCAGCCGCCCGTGCTCAGTTTCCCTGACGAGTCCAGAGCGATCCCTCTTTATCCGTACTCGATGCCTTTTTTGCAACGCTCCCTCGGAATCCCACACACTTGGCGCTCAACTCTGCTGCAAACCTCTGCACCGCACCCCCTCACGCCGCAGCCGCGCTCTGGGACCGACGACATCCTTCGAGGACCGCCTTTGGCAGCTTTGGTCGCGTACATCATTGCGAACCCACCGCCTGGGATTTTGTGTCTGTGATGATTCGGAGCTGATTGACGACCCCGCAATTCGAGATAAACTGGCTGTGGATGGCGTGGTGACGGTGACGGCGAGGGTTGTGTTTGGTGTCGGCTTGAGACAAACTGGGAACCACGACGCTTGCCGGCGTCCGGAAAGGCTCCGCTAGGGTAGAACGGACAAGCTGGAGAAGGCCCAGCCCTGTTCCCTCACCGGCCGTGATGAGTTCGTCGCGAGATCCGACCGCGCGACTCCGCGCCGGGTTGAACCCCCTCCTGACGGCGTCGCTGGGCGCATACCCTGGTCACAACTCCAACAACACGCCCCTGTCGTCCATGTCCATGAGCTCTCACGGCCCCTTTTCGTCCATCCAGACCCCAGTGAGTTCCATGCAGCCCTATAACCCGCAAGAATGGATCGCCTCGCCAATTCCCGGTTCCGGCCCAGAACGAATGCAGCACATCCGGCCTGCGCAGTCATACCAGGAAGCCCAATGTGAGTTTCTGGCTACGATATTGGCGTGGCTTGACTGACAGGTGAAAGCGTCGCCGCTGCCTCCCCCGCCCTACTCTCCTCCCCGCCGCAATCGGCCGATGAGCATGGTGTTCGACCAGGGGCAAATGCCCAACGTGTCTGCTGTTAGAGCCCCGTCGATGTCGATCCAGAGAGTCGCGACGGAGCCACCTCCGGCAAACACATCTTTCCCCCCACCCCCCGGCGCCAGAGGCCCCTCGCGGGAGAGACGATTTGGTCTTCCGTCATTCACGAGACGGCGAGAGTCGGAACACTCAAGCCCGCCGGTAGACCTCCATCAGCAGTCTCGGTCTTTTAGCATGCTGGCGCATGGTGCCCCTGGTCATCACCCGGGCCCGCTGACGCTCCAGATCCCACAGAGAACCGACTCGGACGGGTCTCTAGGCATCGCGCCGGGCGCAAGAAGAGCAGTTTCAACCCCGGCTGTTTCGACCCCGACATCTGCGCGATCTCGGTCATCGTCACAGATCAGGTGGGATCCGTCCATGTCTGTGCCGCCGCCTCCGCCAGGGCCGCCGCCATCGGCCGCCAGATCACAAAGCGCACAGCGGATATCCTCGGGAAGTGAGCCGATTGCATCGCCGCCGACCAGGAGACCGCCTCCCAGCGGGGTTGCTGCCCTGGGGCCTGTTCCGCCAACCCCGGCAAATTGGCGAGACGGGGACAACATGCCAGGGCCCGCGCCAAGCCCAGAGTTGCGCAACAACGCACCGCCACTAGGCGTCGACGCTCAGCGCGCGGGAAGCCCTAGCACCGCCGCCCACGACGAATCTGGCGCGTCCACGGCAAGCTCTGCCGGTGGCTTGACGAGAAGCCCCGCCCTCCGTGGGGAGAAGACGCTTCTGGAGCGGAGGAGCGAGAGCCGGACCAGGGGTTCGACACGCGGCTCCATCGATGCTTCAGCGCAACCACAGAATCTCTCCGATATCGTGATACCCAGCCCGCCCACCGGGCTGCAGCGGCGAATGACCATCAGCCGCGGGACGAACAGGGCAGGGAGGGCGAGCGAGACACCAAGGACTGGAGAGTCGCTGGAGAGCGGGCAGGACTCGACCACACCGCGTGCCACGGGTTCGACCCGGGTCGTCTCAGGACAGGTGACGCCCACCATGTCATCGCCGAGGGCCCAAAAACAGCCAGAAAACCATCATGCCCTGGTACCGAAGGCCCTACCCACGCCGCCAACAGGGAGTCGAGCGTCCTCAACACACCGAGGCATGGGGCCGGACATTCCCCTCACGGCCCCGCTCTCTCCGTCGCCGCCATTGACCAAACAGACAGTCGTATCCCAGAGCACCGAGCATTTTGCGCGGGACACCATTGAGCGGTTCTCGGCATTCGCCCAGAAGGAGGCGGTGGCATCTGACGATGCGGAGCGGGTTCGATTGTTTGCCGAATTCTTTGTGCGCGAGTCGAGGATACGGCGGGAGCGGTACGGACCGGCCATCGGTGCCATGGGTTCCGAGGTCCTCGACCTGACGCGTGATCTATTCCGGCCGATGCCTACCAGACGACAATCCATGAACTCGGTTGCCAGCGGGACGGTAGAACTAACACCGCAGTCATCCGAGCCCAGATCGCACCGCGGATCGATGGGGTCAGTCTCCGGCGGCAATCATGGAGCTTCCGCCTCGACGCCGAGCCCTGGCCCGCAAGCATCTCCCACGCCTGGGCCGTCCGCCAACACGAACTGGCAATCGTCGAATTACATGCCGTCCTTGTCGCCGATCTTGAGCATGAGCATCGGCGACGCACTGGACGAGCAGGATTCCCGAGGGCGGCCCGCAAGCCGCTGGTGGGAAGCCGACTCGAACGGCGACCCGTCGGGGCGGGTAGACTTGAGGTCGAAGCGGGAGTCGAAGTACATGGGCGTGCCGAAAGAAGCACGCGAGGCGCTGCAGTGGATTGACCAGCCGCCGTCGTCGCCCGGAGCGGGATCGAGCAAGCGTGCGTCGTATCCGCCCGAGAAGTCGGGCTGGCATGATCAGGACCCGTCACGCACGCCCCAGGCCTTTTCACGCAGCTCGCTCGCGTCGTCGTCGGCCCCCAACACGCCGAATCCGGACCATCTGGACGTGTCGCGCCTGGTGACCCTGCCGCCGCCCTACCCGCGGCACCACCCGGCGGTGAACAACAACCACCCCGAGCTGACGCAGACGCGCAACGCGGTCCGCACCATCAGTGACATGACGGAGGTGGATGGTATCAGGGGGAAGTTCAAGCAGGGGAGCACAAAGATGCGGGACGAGGCTGCCGAGACGGCGAAGAAGCGCCGCCAGGCCCTCCGTCAGCACCTGCAGGGCCAGGTTTCCTCGGGCGCCATGGGGTACGCGGATGCGGCCGCCATCGAAGACGACGCCAGGACCGACGAGCAGACGGAAGCAAAAGACCTGGAAAAGAAGGATTTCGACGATTTCCAAACCATCGTCGTGATGCCCGTCAACGAGATCCTCCAGACCCGCATCGCCCAAGCCACCGAGCTCTTCGACAGCCTCCGCGGCCGCCTCTTCGACGAGACGCACGAGTCCAACCCCAACCTCCCGCAGGAAGAAGGCGACGAGCAGCCGGAGCTCCTGGAGAAGCTCACGCTCCTCAAATGGATCTTCGAGGCCCGCGAGACGCTCCACCGGTCCCTGTACGACCTGCTCTCGGACCGCAACGACCGCTACCGCGACATGGTGCTGGTCCCGTACCGGCTCGCCCAGCAAGACGACAAGGTGGCGTCGGCCGAGGCCTTCTTCGTCGAGGACGGCGCCAAGCGCGCGCTCGCGCACGCCGACGAGGTGCTCCACCGCACGCAAGATTTCCGCGACGTGGTCGAGGAGACGGTCGTGCGCGGCGTCTCGGCGCAGCTCAACGCCTTCTGGGACATCGCGCCGCCGCTCAAGCGCCTGCTCGACAAGATCCCCGCGGGCGACCGCGCCGCCGGCTTCGCGGTCCAGATCCCCGCCGCCGAGCTCGTCGAGACCCCGGCCTACCGCGCCCACCCGCTGCAGTACCTCTTCAGCCTGCTGCTGCACGCCGAGAAGAGCACGCACCAGTTCATCGAGAGCCAGACCAACCTGCTGTGTCTGCTGCACGAGGTCAAGGAGGCCTGTGTCGCGGCCCGCGCCAGGGCCATGGAGAGCGAGGGCCGCGACCCGGTGCGCGTCGCCGAGATGAAGCGCGACGAGGGCCGGCGGCTGACGGACGACCTGCAGGAGAGGGTCCGGCTGGTGCAGGAGCAGTGGGCCAGCGCGCTGGGCGAGACGGTCGGGAATGTGAAGGAGCGGGTGGGCGGCTGGCTGCTGGAGACGGGGGGGTGGGATGAGAGTTTTGAGGAGGGCGGGGTGGGGGGTGTTTGAGGGAGTCGCGGCTGGGTGGGGGGGATGTGGTGCGCGTTGACCTTTGGCCGTGACGTTCTTCGAGGACTGGTTGGGGGGGAGGTACTGGCTGGATGCGGCTGGCGCCTTGGACGGAGAAGCTTGTGATTGTGTTTTTGTTGTTGACAGCGCCGCTGCTTGTTGATACCCCCGTTTGTCCATCATGATCTGCCAACACACGCGAAAAGGACGGAACGGAACGACGGACTTGTGTATTTGATGTGGGATCATTTGGTGGTGTGGGGGGTCACGATTCACTTCGAGTCTATATCTTGGGGAATGTTTTGCAATCAAAAGGGCAGAACTTTACATTATTGCATGACAGCCACGGGGGTCCCCCCCCTTTCCCCCCCAATGTGCCATGGCGAGCCACATGCAAGAGATACACCTCACCCGACCCTCCAACAAATCCACCCCAAAGCCAATCGCTCCAAACGCCAAGACCCATGCTGCTGTGTTGCATCCTTCGGCCCCCCCTCCCATACACAAACATATCCAACAATCCCCCCCACCAATCCCCCCATCCACCCATCCACCCCTCACTCCTCCTTCCCCCCCCCCTCCCCACCATCATACTCCGCCGGCAGATCCATCCCCACCCGCTTCGCCGTCAGCCGCACCCGCCTCTGCTCGTCCATGCCCATGCCCGGGTTGTAGCGCTCGATCAGCCGCACGTAGTCGCGCTGCGCCCGCAGGTACGCCAGGTACTGCTCGCCCTGCGCCGCCTGGGTGCGCGCGTCGGGCTGGGCGCGGGGGCCCGCGAAGGTGTCGCGCAGGCGCTGGTGCAGCGGCGGCCGCGGGACGGTGAGGTAGGGCCGCGGGGGGAGCTCTCGCAGGAGCGAGCGGTAGAGGGTGCGCAGGTTGGCGGGGGCGGTTGCCATTTTTGGTTTCTTGGTTTTTTTTTTTGGTTGGGGGTTGATTGGTGTTAGTTGGTGTGGACGGCCGGAGAGGATTGGTGAGTTCGTCGCAATGGTTGGTTGTGGCGTGAGGAAAGGGACGCTGATGGGACCTGCCTGTGGTTGTTGGTGGTGATCTGGTTTGGCTTGAGCTCGAAAACTGCGACTGGAAATGACAAGGACTTGACCCTAACCCTTATCAAGGCGGCTGATGGATGAATTGAATCCGGCAGGCAAGCGGAGCCTGAGAATAATTAATTATCGTCCAATGCCAGTTTGGGTCTCGTTCTGCGTCTATCATCCACGAGGCAGCAAAACTGTCCCGATCGGTGTCTTCACCCCCTCGACATCATGGCATCTCCCCGAGCGCTTTCGAGCTTCCTCACGATGCCGCCGAGCTTGCGGTGCTATGCTCTCAACCAATCGATCCGCTACGTGTCAACCAAGGCACCCAGACCACCACGAAACAAACCAAACCCGTCGGCTCGAGGGACTCCATCAAGGGACCCGACCACAGCCAGGCCAGTCACACCGAGGCCGGCGACAGCCAGGCCCGCAACAGCCAGGCCCGCAACAACCGGGCCACCGGAACAGAGGGCACCGAGAACCAGGCCGGCGGAAACTGGTAGGCCAGTGGCACCGAGGACAGCCAGACCCAAGCCAGCGAAAACACCCAGATCAGCCAAGCCCGCTGCCAAATCCACGCGACCCCCGGCCAATAACGCGTCCAAGGCGCCCAGGCCAGCCAAGTCCGCCAGACTCGCACGACCAGCCAGCGCGCCCAAACCGAAACCCGCGGCCAAGCCGACCAAACCAATCGCGACCTCGTCAACAGCCCCCCTCTCGGCCCTCTCCTTCCACCCCACCCCATCCAACGACCCGGTCCCGCGCGCGCTCTCCTCCCCGATCCCGCACGAGACCTCGATCGCGGCGGCCTCGCGCATCTTCACCGCGCACCCGCCGCGCTTCCTCTACTCGGCGTCCCGCTTCCGGCTCGTCCCCTCCAACAACCACACGCCCGAGGTGTGCCTCCTGGGCCGCTCCAACGTCGGCAAGTCGACGCTGATCAACGCGCTCGCGGGCATCGACGGCGCGCTGGCGGGCACGGCGCACGGGCTGCGGGCGCGCGGCGCCGGGCTGGCCATCACGAGCCGCCGCGCCGGCAGCACGCAGTGCATGAACGCGTACGGGTTCGGGGCGCCGGCCAGGGAGCAGACGGCGGCGTACTACGCGGCGGCGGAGACGGCGGCGCGCGAGGCGCTCAAGGGGACCAAGACGCGCGGGGCGCGGCGGGCCGCGACCGAGTGGCGCGAGCCGCCGCCGCGGCACCGCATGGTGGTTGTCGACATGCCCGGGTACGGGCTGGGGTCCGAGGAGGCGTGGGGCGTGCAGATCGCCAAGTACCTGGGCAGGAGGGCGGTGCTGAAGGGCGCGGTGCTGCTGATCGATGCGGTCGCGGGGGTCAAGGAGATGGACCGCATGGTGCTGGAGATGCTGCGCGACCACGACGTGCGGACGTCCATCGTGCTGACCAAGGTGGACAAGCTGTCGGGCGAGGGCGATCCGGAGCGGGCCGAGAAGCGGGTGGAGGAGGTGTGTCTGAGCGTGTGGGACGAGCTGCGGCGGGTGGAGCAGGCGAGCCTGACGTGGCTGGAGGGGGCCGAGAAGGGGTGGGAGACGGAGATCTGGGTGACGGGCGCGGGCGATCCGAACAGTGCGGCGCTGGGCGTGGCGGGTGCGCGGTGGGCCATCTGCCGGATGGCTGGGTTGGTCGAGGACAACCGGGTGTTGAAGATCTCGGGGCTGGTGGAGAAGCCGGTCCAGAAGATTGTATCGTTTGACCAGATCAAGTTCGCCGCGGTTTCGTCGGGGAAGCACGGCCGGCTGGCAACATTCTAGAGGGTAGCGGGCGTCGTGTATGTGTAGCTGGTAAAATGATACCCGTGGTTCAGTGGACGGACGGACTCCGCATCGTGCGCTTTGCAAGACTTTGCTATGATCTAGATCTTTCGCTTCTATCCAACCATCCATCCATCCATCCATCCATCCATCCATCCATCCATCCACTGAGCCCTCAGGCCAGGTACAGCTTCCGCGCCCTCCGCTTCTTCTTGCGCCGCAGCCTGCTCTCCGCGACGGGCACGCGCGGATCGCGAAACATGAGCCCCGGGACCAGCACATCGAGCAGGTTATCCCACAAGCCCAAGTCATACAGATTCTCCACATCCCGCAGCCGCCACACAGCCTCCCACACGCCCACCCCCGGCAGACTGGCCTCGGGCGCCGGCGGCTTGCCGTCCTCGGTGCGCACCATGACCTGCTCGGCCTCGACGGGCCAGCGCGTCCACGCCGGCTCGGTGCGCACGTCCTTGACGCGGCGGGGGTCGAGGCGGCGCTTGAAGGCGAAGCCGTCGTCCATCTCGGCCTGCCAGTCGGACCACTTCATGGCCTCGTTGGCCGTCGTGCCGCAGTACACCAGCCACAGCTGGTAGGCCAGCAGCGCCCACACCAGCGGGCTCGTCATCAGCGCCAGCAGCGTCACGCCGCCCATGGCCACGCCGCCGCCGCCCTGCTGCATGCCCCAGCTCCAGACGACGAGGTACTGCGTCAGCGAGATGCCGGCGCCGGCGTGCGCGCGCCACGGCAGCAGGGCCCAGTGCGGGAAGCGCTGGCGCATGGCGGCCGTCATGAGCGAGAGGCCGAGCAGGCCGCCGTAGAGCGTCAGCGCCGCGGTGGCGAGGAGCAGCAGCAGGAACCAGTGGTGGTTGCCGGCGCCGACGCAGTTGTTGATGAAGATGCAGTGGTGGTCGTTCTTGGCGATGCACCGCTTGCACACGGAGCAGTGCTTGGAGCGCGCCGGCTTGAGGAGGCGGCAGGTCGCGCAGTGCGCCCCCGGGTGGAAGAGGGTGAAGTCGTAGGGGTACCGCGCCATCTCGGGGATGTGGTTCTGCGGCGTGATGGTGCCCGGGTCGGAGAAGGCGGCCAGGTAGAGGAAGACGTAGGGGAGGACGATCGCGATGCTGGCGCTTACTTTGTGGAGGGGGCTGAGTAGGGGCCAGGCGGCGGGGAGGTAGAGGAATTCGCCGACGACGAGGAGGAGGAGGAAGAAGATCTGGGGGGTGTTAGGAGGCATGACAGTGTCAGGGGGAGACGGATGCCGTACCAGGACGGTTGGGTGCTGGTCGTACATCATGTAGTTCCCGAACCGCGCACACGAGCCTGTCACTCGGCCGCCGCTGAGGCGCTGGTCGAGACAGACGACGCCATTAGGAAGGCGGACCCATATCAGCCGGTACAGCCAGGCGATGGGTGTGCGTCTGGGAAGAGATCAGAACATGGTCCAAGTCTCGCGGGGTTGGCTGGTATGGAATGGGGGGGGGGGGGTGGTTACCGGAGTGCTGGGAGACGGCCGAAAAAGGTCACAAAGACCATGAACGAGATGGCCAGGACGACCAGCGCGATGGTTGCGATAGTCCCCATTGTGCGGAGTGTGTGTGTGTCGGGACCGGGGGGGACACATGCTGTGGCGGTCTTGGAAGTTGGAATCCCCGGATGCCGCCGCTGATTGTGTTGTGCTACGGGGCCAGAAAGATGTGTCAACTTCAGAGTGAGATTTTGACGGGTGCAACCAGGGCCCGCGCAGGGGCTGAGCTGCTGTGGGCTGCTGGGTCGTCAATTGTGACACTGGCAGCAAAGACGAGGGTGCTGGGGAGAAAATAAACATGGATCGCGGATCGCGCACTGGACTGGACCGCGGACCCCCAAGGAGTGCCACAGCTTCACAAGTTCGCAATCCAGGCCGCCGGTCGGCAGTCGGCGTCGGTTCCGGCCCAGCCGCCTGGAATGCCCCGGTTGAAAATACAGTGGAAAAGATCTTGGCAGCCCAGATATAGGCCGCCAGAGCCCCGCCCAGCCACTATCTAATATTATGGATAGTTATTGGGACACCACGATGGGTGTGTCACTGTTCAGCGGTATGCAATTACGCGAGCGGCTAGGCGGCCCCCACCTGTAAATCCCGTGAGAGCGCGACCAGTGCTCCACATTTGACGCGACAGCGCATCAAACCGACGATGGAACAACCAATTTGTGGGGGCTGAGGACTTGCTTCATCATCTGTGTAGTCGGCAACGACCGCGATTCCATCACTCCTTTCTCGTTTTCCATTCTCTCAGCGGCCTAGACACGAGGCCATTGCTCGGGCTTCCCAGAGCTCAGTTTGTCAGCAGCCTTTGTCCCGACTCGACAAAACGGCCCCTCCATCGCGACCCAACCTCGCACACAACCACAACCCCGACACCCTGGCCCCGAACCGGGCCGGCACGACCATCGCAATCGCCCGCCGGTGTCTCTGTCCAAGGGAAAATAGCAAGCGCCAGGCGCTGCCGAATACTGGAAACGGGCTGGAGCCATCCGCCACATCACCAACCTCGCCGGAACGACTAAGCGCGGGAAGCTTGGCTGTTCCCGTTTCTGGGTCGACATTGAACGTGGGGCTGGGCCCGGGGCTACCGAGCCAAGCCGACCCCTTCTAGGTCCCAGCATGGCAGCAACGATCGTGTACCAGGGGGTGAATGGACGATACGAGGGGACGCTGTTTGGGGGGAAACGGTTTTGGGTTTCCCAGCGGGTACCCGGTCGGCGGACCACGGTCAAAACGATAGAGGCATGTCACCCCCCGTTTTCTCCGCCAAAACAACTACTGCGCGGCCTCTGACCTTGACGCAGGACAATGGCGGCCAGATTGTCGCCCTGGAGAAGCTTGCTGATGTGCTGATCGCCGACCATGCCCGGAAAGATACCCCTGTGGGGTCTGTGTCATGGACGTACATTACCGAGTCGGTGAAAAAGGGGGGCCATGTCAACATCGATGACCACAAGATCCATGCTGCGAATGTTCCTGCCAAGTTCACCAGAGCCCGCTTCACCAAAGAAGATGATGAGATACTGCTCGCGTGGGTGCGGCGCCAGAAACGGGCTGGTGAACGGATCGGGGGCAACAAGATTTACGAGACCCTCGCGGAAAAGGTTGGCAGTTTTCAAGACATATTCGAACCATCACCGAATAATCACTAACACATAACAGTACCCACAGCACAGCTGGATGTCATGGCAGAGCAGGTGGACCAAGATGCTCTCCTACCAGCACGACGCGGATCTCCCTCCGCCTCCAGCCAATGTGCCCAGCCCGACTCCCGCCGCCACCCCACCACCTCCACCGCCGCGGCCGACTGCCACACCAAGAAGCAATCAAGCCTCGAGTCTGACCAGTACAAAGAAGGCCAAGACCAGGGCCTGTTTTACCAAGGAAGAAGACAGGATTCTTACGAGATATGTAATGCAATGTGCTCGGGAAGGAAAGGCAGTGAAGGGAAACAATATATATATCACACTGGCAGAGCGGGTCAGTCTATCCCTGCGCTGCCCGCGCTCAACTAGCTAACCGGGTCCAGTATCCCCAACGCACGTATCAGTCGTGGCGCGATCGATACGTCAAAATCCTCTCGCTCGCCGCGCCCGCCGACGCATTGGAGTCACAGGAGGGACTTGGCGAACCACAGCCCAACTTGCTACCGGAGAACCCAACCCCGGTCCACGCTGCTCGCTTGAAGACGCCGGCACTGCAAAACCCGCTCTCGGCGAACCCGTTGCGGTCTACGGCACTGCCGCCACAAGATCTACCCGCGGCCACCCTGCGTCCGTCCAAAACACCAACACCCAGGGCCGCTCCAGCTCCACATGCCAGGCACGACGCGAGGGTCCAGGGGTTGACTAGGCTGCAGGAACTCAATCTTAGAGGGAGACAAGTCCTGGCGGCAAGGTTACTCCAGAGAGTATGGAGGGGGTGTCAAGTGCGGAACGCGTTCCGCGAACTACCCGTGTCTCTCGTGTCATTGCAGGCTGTTGCGCAAGGCTTCTTAACACGGCAAGCTCTCGCAGGCAGGTCTATGGACCGATCTTGCGACCTGGTCCAGGTCAAGAGCGAGCCAGATGATGAGCCTATGATGTTCCGCGCACCTACTGAGCAGACTCCCGCCAACCCCCCCACCAAGGGCAAATCGCCTATGAGGGTGGGATCCATACCTCTCCCGAACGATGCCAATACCAACCTCAGCCACGGCGGTAGCCACGAGGGCAAGGAGACTCCGCCGAAACGAACCAGGCCCGCCGCCTCGGCCAAGGAGCAGTTCTGGGCCGACTTCAACACGTACAACGAGGTCGCAGGCGCCAGCCCGGTTCCTTGGGTGCAGATCGGCTGCCATACCGTGGGCTTCTGGGACCTGTGGCGGTGCGTGACCGAGGAGCCGCACCATACGTGCCGTGACTGGGAAGCTATCGCGGAACGTCTCGGCTACAACTGGGTTGAGGAGCCGCAGATGCCAATGCAGGTAAGGGGTGCGTTTGAGAAGCACCTGCAGGACTTTGAGGTCGCGATGCGGGAGTTTGGCCAGGAGGAGGAGCAAGAAGGCGAGGACGAAGTTGAGGAAGAAGTTGAGGAAGAAGTCGAGGAAGAAGTCGAGGAAGAAGTCGAGGAAGAAGTCGAGGAAGCCGGAGATGAGGATGAGGAAGACGACGACGAAATGGACGAAGAGACGGATGGTAGCCATGCTGTCCCAAACCTGTTTCTCCCGGGTCCCCCTGTACCGGTGTCGAAGAGGACATTTGACCAGATCGGGGGTTCGTCCAGGCCCTCATATCTCGGTTCCGTCAACAAGCGACGCCGGTACAACCGCGACAGCGAGGTCCCCTGCACACCAGAAGGTCGCAATGGGGGAGCAGGCCGGGAGGCGGTGAGGCCAATGGCTGCCACCGTCCAGTCAACCCCCACCAGGCGTCCACGAATCGCTCCTGTGCAGCAAAATAACGCAGACACGGCGGAAACTCATGGCTTCCAATCCCGCCCTCAGATACGCGGGCCGGAGGACATGGAGGCCCTCGAAGGTCCATCGCGGCAGTCCCGGTCCGGAGTCCACGCAGTTTCTCCCCGCCCGGGCTCCAGCCATCACAGGGTTCTCAAACCAAGGCCGTCGCCCAACCGGCCACTTCCCTCGATTGAAGGTGACGACGGGGATTTGGACGACTCCGACTCCGACTCCGACTCCGACTCCGACGATGCATGCGAAGGGACACTCCAGCGCGCCGCCGCCCCAAAGAAAACCACCACGAAACCGGCCCCCGAGGCCGCCGTGCCGAAATCAACCCCCCATCGTCGCAGGTTACCCTGGGAGAAGGACAAACAACCAGCCTCCGCGCCAAAACCAAACCCCCATCGTCGCAGGTTACCCTGGGAGAAGGACAAAGAACCAGCCTCCGCGCCAAAACCAACCCCCCATCGCCGCCCGTTACCCTGGGGGTTGGACAAACAACCAGCCTCCGCAGCCCGCATCTCCCCGCCACCAACCGCACGACAGCCGATCGTCAGACCGCAAGCGGCCACACAACCGCCGCCCGGCCCATCATCATCCACTGCCGCCTTGCACCGGCCACATCGCACCCCCGGATCCAGAACCCCGGCACAGAACCCGCGACCCAGCGGCGGCAGCAGCAGCAGCACCCAACCCCCGCCCAAACCCGGCCCCGCCCCCGCCCCCGCCTTCAATCCCTTCCCCCTCATCGCCAAATACACCGCCTGCCACTACCCGCAGCCGCTCGTCATCCGCGCCGCGCGCGCTGTCAGCTTCCGGGACTCGCCGGCCCTCGTCACCGTGCTCGACAGCCTCGTCCGCGGCGAGCCGGTCCCCGACGGCGTGCGGGGCGTGTGGACGGACGAGGACGATCGGCGGGTCGGTGCCGTCGGCCGCTGGCTGGATCGGCTGGCGGGGCGGGTGCCGGCGCGGGACGACCGGGAGGCGTTTGGCCGGGATGAGGTCGCGCGGGGGCTGTATTGGCGGCTGGTGAGTAAGTTTGGGGCGGGGGAGGTGTCGGGGAGGAGGGTGTTTTTGAGGGCTTGGGAGAGTGTTTAGGGGGGTGTTTTTGGGTTGGTGGGGGTGGGGGGGGGCCAGAGGGTGTGGTCAAATGGTGTATCTCTCGGCGTTATGGCCATGTTTGATTGTCTTTGTTGAGGTCTGGTGGTGGGTGAGCATGAGGGTTGCGCAGGCTGTATCGAGGGGTGGGAAGCAGTTTGGCGAGGTTGGCTGTTGGGGCCGGATAGATATCACGTACCTAATATGTGCAGGCTTCAAGTCTCAACATAATTACGAAGCAAGGCAGTTCGCACGGCAGCTGATGTTGTAATGTACTGGTGTATCTCCCACTGCTACAGGGCGACTTGGTGAATATCCTGGTCTTTGCGCCATCATGCCTGCTTACCATCTGGTCTGCAAACCTTCTTTGCCACGCACCCTCACTCTTTTCCGGAGGCATATCTTCTGGACAGTCCTGTTGTTTGATGCCGGGCCCGAAACGTTCGGGATCCAGCTATCACAACTTTCAAGGCCGGTATAGAGCCTGTGCTGGACACGGCTGGTTGCGTGGAGGTTAAACCGGGCAGTAGCTAGGTAGGAGGCAGTAGAAAAAACCGAGCTGGCTTCCCCCTTCTCAGCGCGCGTGCATTGCGCCAGGTGCGAGAGCGATTCCCGCAGCCGCGCGGCGCCCTCGCGCTTGAAGGCCGCGACATTGCCGGGGTCGGGGCGGGCGTCGCCGTGCGGGGCGGCAAGGATCCAATACCAGGGTGGGGGGGGTGGTGGTGGTGGTGGTGGAAGGGGAAGGGGAGGAGGAAGGGGAGGAGGAGGGGGAGGGGGAAAAGGGGAAGAGCGGGGAGGTTTGTTTGGGTTGGGCTGGTGCGGCTGCTGATGGGGGCAGGCGGGCGAGGAATTCGGGGATGGTTTCGGTGGGTTGGCGGGAGAAGGTTGCTGTGGGGGGATTGCATTGGCTGTTAGTATAGTAGGGGGCGGGGGGGATTGGGATGTGTGGGTGAGGGAGGGGGGGGTTGGATTGTGGGGTACCGTTGGTGGAGGGTCCCCTGGACCGACCCACTCGCTTTGGGGGGCCCCTGCCTAGGTTGCCGGTTGACAGCTTGCAGACTCCACATGAATCTCAGCCCTAAATTGAGGTTTCGTCTTGGCTTCGCCCACAAGCTCCTCGGGCTCTCTCTCTTTCACACCAACATCCACGCCTTGCACAGTCGCGACAATGTCACATGCCACCATGGGCCTATGACATGTGCGGGGACTGTGGGCTCCGATCGGGCCTTGAACCGTGAGTTCGTGACTGGTTCACGTGCGGTGGTGAACGGGAGTGCGCTGATGTGGCCAAAGAGCGCTGAAAGAACAGTTGCATTACGATCAATCTACAAAGAGCCCGCAGTTGCCCCATTCTCGTCATTTGCCAGTTGATGCACCACCCGAACCGCTCCAAGAAGAAGACCAATGGTGTATTAGGGTACCGATCCAGTCCCTTGTGACTCAATTTCATGTTGCAAATCTGCCACGGGGATGTAATGGCGCAACAGACGGGTGGCGGAAAATGGCCAGAGCAACGGGTTATACATGAAACCCAGCCAGCAGCTCTGGCATATAAGAGCAGCTCAGTGAGGAAGGTGGATCCTTCCATTCTCCTGCAGCATCATCACCCCGGCTTGTTTTCTCTGCTCGGCGTCTGAATGTCCAGCGGGACGCTGAATACCAATACCAAGGAACAACATGGACGCTGCTGAGGGGCATACAGAGCCCGCCTGCGCCACCCCGCCGTACCTGTCCCTGATATCCGCGCCGAAGAACTACGACAACCCAAACCCCCTAGGCGCTTATCAACGCGACCCGCGCGCAAAGGACGGCCAGGGAATATGGATCGCAATGATAGACAGCGGGTACGACCTTGACAGATACCCCCATGTAAGCCTGGAAATGTTGAGAAAAAGACGGCCTGATTGCTAATGACCACAACACCAGGAACTATCATACAGGAACACATCTCGGATCATAGAAACCTACCTTGTGCCGTATGCAATGCGCTACGGCCGCTGGGGGGTTTGGCCTGAGCCGCCGGGACCCGACTTCAACAGCATGCGGGACTTTGCAAAGCCCGACACCGACACCAAGGTCCCGAGGGGACATGGGACATCGGTCGCCATCGTCGGCGCTGGAGCGCAGTCTGGTGTTGCTCCCAATGCCAATCTGTATCTGATCAAGCACGGCGCCGCCGTGTGGGGTGGCCCGGACGATCAGAATCGCCACGTCACGGGCACCTTCGTGCTTCCAACAGCTGTACTCCACTCCCTGGAGCACATTGCCAGGGAGCTGGATGCTGGAATACTCCCCAAGGGGAAGGTTGTTGTGTATCTGGGTACAGGTAAGTCCCACGTTCAGCGCCGGGAGATGATCGAATCAGAATGTGAGAATGCTTGCTGACTGGAAATATCATGACAAGGACACCCGTTTCGGGAATTAGAGGAGAACATCCAGGTCTCTGTACAGTGGTGCAAGGACCGATTTTCAGAGGCATTCAAGGCCCTGTCCGACCGAGGCGCAGTCGTTCTTCTCGCTGCGCCCATCCGGTTCTTCACCGCTGGATGCGGTGCGGGGAGCATCGAGGAAACGATTCCGCACTGCGTTGTCACTCCTGACAGCGATGTCATCATGGTTGGGGCTACCGATCAGAATGGCAGGCTGTGGTGGTCCAGCACGCCGGGTACCCCGAACTGCCCCGTCTCGGTTTATGCGCAGGGCTATGACACGCAGGCATACGTCCTGTCTGAGGACACTGACACCGCCGGACTACGGGAAGGCCCCTGCTTTGCGGCGGCCCAAGCGGTGAGTCAGGCTGGCTTCGGTCCTTGCTCCGTCCGCTGGGATCCGGGTGTCTGCTAACGGACATGTAATCCACAGGCCGGCCTTGCGGCGTACTTCCTCAGCCATCCGGACTACCAGGAACACCTGAAATACAGCGAGAGCGACAAGGAGACGCACGACACAGTGGGGCGGCGCATGAAACGGCTGCTGAAGGCCTGGGCTTATCAACGCGTGCCCGATGACCAAAAGCTGGACCCAGCCCATATGCATGAGTATGACCTCAGTTCCATTCCCGAGTCGGTCGATGTCATCTACAATGGCATCCACGGCCCGCAGAAGTAATCCCGGGACCCAGATGAGCCGGGCGATGAACATCTCTAGACTTGATGTAGCTTCCTTCCTCCAGTCCGAGCGGCAAGGCCTGCCACTTCCCAACCACCTGGGAACCGTATCGACCGTGAATGTGAAATAGGTAAACAAGAACATAACAAGCGAGACAGCCCTGGCCCTCATGCCAACCGCGTCTCTGAGCCTCCCCTTGCGCCACCCCTACCCACCCTCCCTTCCCCATTGAAGGCGCGTTCCTGGTCCGCGGCCCGCTGCCCACCATTCAGAGCGTTGGCCTTAGCAACAGCTCCAGACGGCACGGCGCCCCCCCGGACTGCCCCCGCCGGCTCAGCAACGGCCCGCAACACACCCCCACGCCCGCTAACTCGGAAAGTCACCATCCTGCTCGGCGTCGGCGTCGGCGTCGGCGCCTGCCGCTCCGCCGGTCCCCGCGGCACCTCGCCCCGCACAACCCCCTCCTCCCTCCTCCCCGGCAGCAGCCCCGCCGCCCACGGCACGCCCAAGTCCAACCCCACCCGCGGCCCCAGCAACTCCCCGCCCAGCCGCACCCTTGCCCACCGCGCCCGCTCCTCGACCTCCCGCACCACCGCCCTCCACAACCACACCAAGCTCTCGCCGTGCGCCGCCACCGGCACCTCGGCCCAGCGCGCCCGCGCCCGCTCCCCCGCCCCCATCCCCGCCAGCCGCGCCGCCGCGCTCGCGCGCGCCGCCGTCACGTGCGGCGCCAGCACCCCCACCAGCTCGGCCCATGCGGCGCGCACGTCCGGGTCGCGCCGCAGCGCGTGGATGCGCGAGGTCAGGCCCAGGCAGCGCGTGCAGCGCGGCGCGAGGGGGTTGCCGCTGGCGGCGGCGATGGCGGCCCACTCGGGGTCGGTGTGGCGCGTGAAGGCGTGCGGGGTGCTGGGGGTGGGCGCGGGGAGGGGGGTGAGGCAGAGGTTGCAGTGGGTGGTGGGTTGGGGGTAGGGGCGCATTGTTTTTTAGGGTTAGGTGTGTGTGTAAGAGGGGGATGGTGGTGGTGTTGTTGTGGTGTGCTGTGGTTGCGGTTGGGTTGTGATGTGGTTGTGATGTGGTTGTGATGAGTTGTGAATGAAAGACAGGGATCGGTGGCGGCGACGTGGTGTTGGTGGGAGAATATACAACGGTTGGGCGCAGCGACCGCGAGAATTGTGGTTGTTGTGAATCTGCCGGGCACTTTGAGTTAGCGAATTCCTCGACGGTGGCAGCAGGCCATGGCAATTCCAGCGCCAGCGCCGTGCGCGATGGATATGTAAATATGACTTTGGTGTTCAAAACGGACTCTGTCGCCCCGACTAGATGGGCCCAGTGATATGACACGGACAACAGAGTGAAATGCCAACTGGAACAGACCTGGGTCCCAGTGCTGGTGCCGAACGACAAGGACTGACCGGCGCCATTGCGCTGGCTTGGGACGGCATCTGCCGCTGAGATGGTGTATTTTGTATCTCTGTGTTGGAGGTTGCGGGGTACGTGAGAGGCGACGAGGACGAGAGGGAGTGGAAGCAAGGTAGAAGAAAAGGGCGACCCCGACGCTTGTGAGGACTCGCACGTCGGACGGGATGTGGAAAACCCCGGGCTGGAGCTGGGAGACTCCCGGGAAAGCACTTACTGTTTTTTGTGAAGAATTTCGTAAATGTCAAAGGATGGCGGCGACGTGGTCGTGACTTGCGGTCGGTTGGTGGTTGCAGGAAGAAAAAGCTTTTGTCTTTGGAGTTGAGAACTGCCTACCGAACAGCGCTCTGCAAGTTTTTGATTAGATATTGCGCATCCTTCATCCGGTGTTTCAGAGCCATACCTTGGGGCACTGTGAACCTAGTGGGCGGTCCATGCTGAGCGCGACGCGTGAGTGGTGAGTTTTTGGCGTGAGATGGTTCTGGGCATTTTCTTGTAATTTATCAAGAGGCAGGTTGTAGCAAGCTGTAAGTCCTGATCGGACAACAGCCCATCATAGGATCCCAATGGAGGCCTGGAACCACCAAATACATGGACACACTGGCTGAGATGACAAGACCAAGAGTAGTTATTGGTCACTGCAACACCTGGTTCCACGTTCCCAACGGTAAACAAGTTCTATCATGCTACTTGATTCTTCAGAATGGGCAGGACAGAAGACCATACCTTTGTCGCGTCTGCTGCAGCAAGTCCGACAATATTGGGCGAAGAATGATGCAGTTGCATCTATGTATGTACAGGGGTATGCTGTGCACCACCCCTGAACAATGTCAACAATGGGAAATAGTACCCTAGCAACGGACCGTCACAACCGACTTCTTCACCCCTTTCCTCTATTGGATGGCTTGAATTGCCAACGCCACATGATATAGATGGAGCATCTTCACTTGCCATGCGTCTGGCAATCTTTGAGCTCCACTGGACCTGAGGTGACATGCCGGAGCCACCCGTGACCCGACGATCCCGAGCAAGCTGAACCAGCTCACCGACTTGCCAAGCGGGCCAAGCTTCCTCCCCGCATCTTAAAATGAGCACAGCCCCACCGGCTCGCTAAAGGAAAGCTTGGCGTGCCGGCTCGGGCAAAGATCTGACACTGCGGCTCCGTCTTCTTCCACACAGCTCACCCACGGCCTCAAAGTTCCCCCGCGCTGACGGCCAGGTCAGACCAGAGCACAGCCCTGGCCGAGGAATGCGCTACGGCGCCACCTCCTGCGCCAGCAAGCATCGCCAATGGCTGGAGACTCGAAACCGGGCTTGGCTCGCTGTGGCTTCCTGGAAATGTTGCATTGGGCTGAACGTTGGCTGCAACTGTGCCGGGCCGGGATGGCACGGCAGGCCTGAAGCCACAAAGTGTGAAACAATACAAGACGCGGACCCTCGCTCCGCGTCCGAGGCGTTTTTCTCTCTCATCTCCGTTTGCGTGGTTCTGGCCTGTTCCCATCGAACCTACCCGCACTCCGTCCCGGCAAACACACAAGAAACCCAAGATGCGCGTCGGCGAAACCGTAGTCCGCGCCGTCCTCGGCACTGTTGCCACGGAGCACCTGCTCTCCGAGACGTCGCCCAACGGGGTCGACCTCGCGGCGCGCCAGTATGGGACCTGTCCGGGGACTGACGTCTACTGCGGCGCCAACGGGTGCATGCCCTGGAACGGCGTGTGCTGCGCTGCGTACATACTCCCAACCTCCGATCTGGACGAGGGGGTTGTTTGCTAACGGGGGTGAGTTTGCAGGCGAAGCAGGTACTGCGACGCGGGATACTACTGCATGCCCGTGAGCGGGTGCTGCCCGGTATGTGGCCCGTTCCATCTATAAACCCCAACCTGATTGATTGTTCCGCTGGCTGACCCTGCCCAATACAGATCGGCAAGACCTGCTCTGGCATAGGCGGCACCCGAGGCTGCAGCGCCGGCAAAACGGAGTGTAACGACGGGTAAGCACCCTCTTCCCCCCCTCACATACCCCATCAAACCCAACCACACCCCTAACCCTCCGCCCTCCCCCGAATAGCTGCATGCCCATCTACGGCGTCTGCTGCGCCCTCGGCGGCTACTGCGAAGCAGGCTACTACTGCACCGCCAACCACAAATGCCGCCTCGACTCCAGCGGCTCCGGCGGCTCTGGCGGTTCCGGCGGTTCCGGCAGCTCCGGCGACGACGACACCACCACCTCCATTCCCACCCCGGATCCCACCCCGGATCCCACCCCGGACCCTACCCCGGACCCCACCCCCGACCCCACCCCCGACCCCACCCCCGCCCCCACCCCCGATCCCCCCCCGGGCCCCCCGCCGACCACCACAACCCGCCGCCCAGCCCGCCCCACCACCACCACCACCGCATCTGTCGATGATGACGAGGAGGAGGAGGCGGATGTTGGTGATGGTGGCGACGCCGGCATGACGCTGGCGGGGCCGGGCCCGACTACGGCGGCGGAGGAGGAGTCGTCCACGAGGGCGCCGCCGCCGCTGCCGACGCTGCCGCCGGTGGTGGGGAATGGGGGTGGGGGTGGGGGTGGGATTATCAACGCGGCTGGCGTGGTGGGCGTGTCCGGGGGGCTGGTGGTGTTGGTGGCGGGGATGGTGGCGGCGGCGTGGGTGTGAGTCGGGGGGGATGGAGGCTGGATGGTTGTGCGCAGTCCGGGGGGCATTGTTTTGTCTTGGTGGATATCGCAGTTTATTCCCTTTTTCGTACAAGAGCCGGTTGTGTTGGGCTTTGGGAACCCGTTACTTTGCTTGAGATGGGCGGTGCCGGTGTGGCATGCAACGCGCAATGTCGACAAGAGTGTATCTACCCTGAAATTAGTATTGTGAGGACCCGGGCGCTGGTGCTTGGGAATTGCTGAGACAGACTCACGTTAATATGGAAAGCTTGGATCACGGCCCCCCCCTCTCAATCCCTCATCTGCCTCACATTCAGATTCACCCGCTTATTACCCATCCACCCCCGCCACCCCTCGTACTTGCCGTCCTCCGCCGGCCAGTCCTCCAAATACCCCGGACACGTCCCCTTCAACACCCTAGGCACCCCATGCCACGCAAACCGCGACTCCTCCGTCATATACACGGCATCCCCCGACCGCAGCCGCAACAACAAATACCCCTTCCCCCCCGGCCCCGGCCCAGCCCCTAGCCCCGCCCCCGTCTCTCCGGGGCCCCCATTCGGCGCAATCATAAACAGCCCGTCACAGCCCAGACTCAGACTCACCAGCCCCTTGTCCGTCTCCTCCGACACGTCCCGGTGCATCATCATCGTGTCGCCCGGCGTGTACAGGTTCACGATGGCGGCCTGCGCGCGCGTCGCGGGGAACAGCGTCTCCAGGAACGCGGCCACGTCCGCGGGGAACGGCGGCGGCGCCGCCCCCGGGTACACGCGCCGCGTCCAGTCGTACTGCCCGCCGAGCGTCACCCAGTGCAGCCTGCGCTCGAGCGCCTGCTTGATGGACAGCGGCCTGTGCATGGCCGGATCCTTGGGCGTGAAGGTGGAGGCTGGGGAGGTGCAGGTGGGGGGGTGGGAGAAGAAGGAGGGGGTTGAGGACGGGGAGGAGGAGGAGGCCGGTGCGGGGTAGGGGAGGTCGTAGTGCGGGTGCAGGTTGGTTTGGTGGGTTGGGTTGCTGAGGTCGCGGTGGATGAGGTGGCCGAGGAGCGACTTTTGGACTTGGGGGGGGACGAGGGAGGGCGCGATGAGCAGGCCTGGTTGGTGTCAGTGGGTGATGCTGGGTGGCCGACGGGTTTGCACTTACCTGGGAGCAGCGGGTGGTAGTATATCGGGGCATCCTTGGGAGCTTGGAACTCCGGGGTGTTGTCGGGGCAGATGTGCTGGAATGCGCGGCTCAGGGTCTCGGCCGGGATGGTCGACGCAAGACAGAATTCGGCAGCCCGTTCTGGATTTTGAAGGTCATCGATGTCTGGGTTGTCGAGCAAGTCTTTGGGTTCGGCCCTCGCGTAAGTCTTCCATCTTGCGCGCAGCTCATCCGACGGCTGCTCATGCGCATCGAGATCCTTGATGTCCGCCGTCATGGTCAAGGCAGCAAAGTGAGTGTTTCTAGAGTGGATGCTGCAGAAATGCCAGCCGGGAAGTCGGAGTGAGCCAGACGGACGATGCAAGTGCGCAGCTGACTAAGGCTTGAAGGTTGAAGGTTGAAGTTTGACGTTGTGTCGTCTCAACCTGCGTGGGGTTGAGTGCCCCCGCAGCCGTACCTTGCTAAAGAGAGCGGGGCCGTGCGCCACCAGGGGCTGGTGGGCGCCTCGACGCGGTCTTCGCGTGTCGCCCAGTGACCAACCCAATTTGTTGATCAACTCCAGGGCTGCCGAAATTTGATTGCCCAACAGCAGCAACAACGGCAAGCTTCCACGATCCGGGCCCCGAGCATCCTCGCGACTACACGACAGTAAGTGCCTTTCCATGGCCAAGGGAAACTGACGGCTTTTTCCTGCCTTCTTTTCGATCTTCTCCCGAGTTCTTGGTTGGGCTTTATTATTTGTTTTGTCCGCTCGGCTGCCCCTCGTTCTCGGCCGCTCGCAACCCCACCACCGCGCTGCCGTCACAGACCCCTGCCGCGGCCGCTCCGACACCGACATTCCTGCACCCTGGCAACCGCCGTTTCGAGGCTGCATCTGGCCGGCCGACTCGACCGACTTTTGAAGAAGCACCGTAACCGGTAACGAATCGCACAATGGCCATGGACAACTACCAGAAACTCGAAAAGATCGGCGAGGGTATGCGGACGCTTCCCCTCCCTCCGCTGCTGCTGCTGGACTGACTGGTTCTCGACTCCTAGGCACTTATGGTGTGGTCTACAAGGCCCGCGACCTCAACAATGGCGGTCGCATTGTCGCCCTCAAGAAGATCCGTCTCGAAGCCGAAGACGAGGGCGTCCCGTCGACCGCCATCCGCGAGATCTCGCTGCTCAAGGAAATGCGCGACCCCAACATCGTGCGCCTGCTCAACATCGTCCACGCCGACGGCCACAAGCTGTACCTCGTCTTTGAGTTTCTGGACCTCGACCTGAAGAAGTACATGGAGTCGCTGCCCGTCAGCGATGGTGGAAGAGGCAAGGCGCTTCCCGAGGGCACGGGCGCGGAGCTGCACCGCCTGGGTCTTGGTGACGCCATCATCAAGAAGTTCATGAGCCAGCTGTGCGAGGGCGTCCGCTACTGCCACACCCACCGTGTTCTCCACCGCGATCTGAAGCCCCAGAACCTGCTGATCGACCGCGACGGCAACCTGAAGCTGGCTGATTTCGGTCTCGCCCGCGCCTTCGGTGTCCCGCTCCGCACCTACACCCACGAGGTCGTCACCCTCTGGTATCGCGCCCCCGAGATCCTGCTCGGCGGTCGCCAATACTCGACGGGGGTCGACATGTGGTCGGTTGGGTGCATCTTTGCCGAGATGTGCACGCGCAAGCCGCTGTTCCCGGGTGACTCCGAGATTGACGAGATCTTCAAGATCTTCCGGTACGTTTCTGGGTCTAACCGCCGCGTCAGACACGAACTAACAAGTTTCTCCCGCAGCTTGCTCGGCACCCCGACAGAGGATATCTGGCCCGGCGTGACCAGCTACCCCGACTTCAAGGCGTCCTTCCCCAAGTGGGCGCGCGACAACGCACTGCCGCTCTGCCAGAACCTGGACGACGCGGGCCTGGATCTCCTCGAGATGATGCTCGTCTACGATCCCGCCGGTCGCATCTCCGCCAAGCAGGCCTGCAACCACCCGTACTTCGAGGACTATCCCCGGCCGCAGTACCAGGCCAATAACAGTTACCACTAGGCACGGGAACCGTTTGCCATGGGACATGGGGGGATGGCTGGCACGAGGCAACTGCTGCCTTCTGCCAACCACTAAGCAGCCCCACAGGACGGCCGCGCGTCACCCTCGGACCACGGCGTTTCTTTTGCGGCGGTTGGCCATCACCTAAAGCATACATACAACATCGTCCTGCGTTCAGGATACTTGTCGATCATGACGAAACTACCAGCTGTATGTAACCGGCATTCTATCACGCCGTTTGGAGCGGCGGCACGGGGACGCGCACTGATACGGCGTGGATGGGGTTTGGGTGGGCATGGGAGGGTGACATCGCATATCAGGGGAGGGAGGGAGCAGCGTGGCGCGTTTTATGTTTGCGGGCGTCTCGCATCTCGGCGCTCTCGTGTTTGCCGGTGCGGTCTTGATCATAGACTGTTGGCATGGCCGGGGGCGGAATGACGCCCTTTGCCATAGCCTGACGGACGAGCTTCTTTTCCTTTGTCGCAACACTGCTAATGTATGGAGTAGTACGGAAGGGGCTTGGTTGCCCAGGTAGAAAACACGAGGAAACGATCATGTCTCTGGTACTGGTGTTGATGTGGTGCTACGGCGGAGTATGCTAACAAGACGCGGACCAAGGTTGGGGAGATGTCCACGGTTGGCCGTCCCGGAAGAGCCAGGTTACCAACTTCCATTGCACGGGAGCAACCCACTGTGTCTGTCAACTGTGCCGCCCGCATATATCCCCCCCCACATCCCGAGCCGGCCCTTCCCTCCCGGCCGGTGTTTGTGTCATGGCCCGAAGCGCGGCAGGAAGATCGATCGTGACATGCGCGCCAGGGTTTCAGGGTTTGGGGATATGGGAATAGCAGCTGTTTGTCTCTCGCCCAGCCGAACCCATGGCCGTTCTATTTTCGCCGTGTTTCTTCCCCGGGAAGATGACAGGCGGCCCAGGCCCCAAACGCCGCTCCATCAACGCCAATTTACTGCACCATAACCTCCCCCACACAACAACCCATCGGGCCGTAGAAAGGCCTGGTTACCCATGCCCTTCCTTACTGGTGTCGTGGTCTCTGGCTTTAGCGATGCGACTAGTAATCTCCATTCTATGCGAGCGGAGCATTGCGCCGAGTGGACAAGAAGCTGCTGCATGAAGGGACGACCCATGCCGCCCAGATCGGGGTACCGTGCCAAGACCTCTAACGCGCGGTTTGGGTGGGCCAGGCTCACATGTACCTATTAAAAGTCTGGGGAAAACGGCCGCGGATGTTTCCGGGGTTTTATCACCGTTGTGTCCGCCGCGAACTTGCATGCCGGGCGCGAGGGTAAGCGCCCGCCCTAGGCGCCGCGCAAAGACATCAGGCGTTTGCGTTTGCGCTGGCGGCCCTTGATAGTGTTTTGCCCTGAACGCGAGCGCCTCATGGCTGCAGGCTGGCTCTCATCTGGTCTTTTTTTGCACGATTCAGGGGGGGGCAGGTGGATTCGTTCGACTTGAGCCCCGACGGAGCAAGACCATGGGAAGAGACATGGTATCGCGCATTGCATCGATGCAGTTCTGGACAATGGGCCGGGATCTGGGCGGATGAGCGGCATGTAGGGGCCTTGAGTCCTGACACACCCATCGTAGTGTCTCCATCGATATCGATAGATTAGATAGCGGTCACGTGAGTGCTCGGCTGCCTATCTTGGCGACCGAGGGCCCCGTCACCTTTACTAAAAACAAGCATCTTTGTTACTACGTTTTTATAGTGATCGAACGTAGGATTAGGTGACATTATCTTGCCCAAGGCTGTTAGAATCGTCGTTTTCGGTCTTCTCGTAAGGCCTTTAGTTTTGTCTGTCGGAAACGAGAGTTTTCCGTTGTCGCTATCGAGCGACATTACCGTTGCCGTTATCTGCGGCGTTATCGTTGGCGCTTTCGTCGTCGTCTCGGGTGTTACCGGGTACGATAGGCGGCTAGGTACTCTGTGTGTCGTAACGACGCGATCGGAGTGTGCCTCCGGCTTCTAGCTTGGGCGTTGGCCCGGTAGTATAGGATAGCGCGACGAACCGCGTAGACACGAACATCTACGAGCTAGAACTTTGAAAGATTTAGCTGATTTTAGACGTCCCTGAAGGGCGACGACACTACTATTAGACTTTACTAGATCGTTACGATAGGCGACTGGAGCGGCTAGACATTAACGGTCTATTAGGCTACGATATATGTAAGATCGCCGGGCCCTAGGGTAGCGACGTGGACAGACGGCGGTACGATAGCCTACAATAGGCTTGCGATATACGAATATAGGCGGTAATACGCTTAGATAATAAGCTTAAATCGATTCTTAAATTTCAAATATATATCGGCTAGGACTATTCGCCCTAATCTAGAAACTAAGTTCGCTAGATTGTAGGTTCCTTACGACATTAGAAGGACCTGCCTTAAAGGGGGATATATCTAGGGTACTTTCCTTACTATTACCTCTTCGTCTTTCTATATTTGTCGAGTCTATCGCCTTGCTAGGAAGAGCAAAGCTCGCTATTATTCTATCCTTCTCGTCCTAGGCGCCTATTAGGGCATCGCTACCTACTCTATAGTAGGAACGTCCCCCTGACCTTAACTTAGGAGACGAGGATCTCTAACTAGATATAAAGAGGACTCCTAATAGTCCAGTAAGCGGAAAGTTATTAAATCGTTCCTCTACTTTTATTAACAAACCCCTCCTATCTATTCCAGAACCCGTTGTTACGACTAAACGTTAGCGGCCTATTATACCGTTAGAATAGCCGACGTTTTCTAGACGCTAGGGTAAGGTTAGTAATAATTATATTAACGAGATTAAGGTAAACGTCGATATATACGACGCGACTAGCGAAAAGGCCAAGAAGATAAGTAGGGTCAAATTTTGGATAGGTTTGACCGGTAATACTAAGAGCTAGTAGGATAACGAGTATATTAGCGACTAAAACTCCCTCTTAGAAATATATCGCGCCTTTCGTAAGAGGTTTCTAGCAACTATTATATATTTAGCTGTAGTTCTTTATAAAATCTCCATCTTCGGTTAAAAGAATAGTAAAACGCTCGACAGCTATATAAAGCGGGCCGAGACATTGAACCAGAAAGTTACTAAGCCTGACTATAAGACATTGTTAGCGGCTCGATTTATTACGAATTTCGTTAACGGTAAGAAAGACACCTAGATCCGCGACCGGGTCTTAGATCGACTTTTATCTTAGGGAAAAATACAAGTGGTAAACAGACAAGAGGTATTGGCCGACTCGACTACGTTTGCTAATGTATTTAATATAGCGATAGCCTATATACGGCCGTTCGGAGAATAGTTTAACGATAGGTATACCTCCGACCCAGACGATGTCGTCGCAGCCTAGAAGGGAACTTTTACTATAACCGACTTTATAGATAGGCTAACGGAAGCAGTTACTATATAAGTTTCTCGTAGGTAGCCTAGTTAGCTCTATAACTAGAACAACCTACGTCCGCTTCCCCCTTGTACGGGACCTAGCTAGGGAAGTCGTCCCCTGCCTAGACAGCCTAAGTTATAGTGTAATTAGTATCTATCCCTCGACTCGAATCATTATTCGGGAGACTACCTAAAGAAGGATTCGATTGATCCTATAGTCTATAAGGTAAATGTTCGTAGACGTTTAGAGACTATGAACGACTCGTTTCGACGGTCGTAGCTAGGAACCGTAGCTAGTATTTGGGATATAGACCTGGACTATGAATATTCTCGGTAGAGTCTAGAAGACTACTAGGGAGATAATACGCAGGCTTATTTAGCGTATAAGACTAAGTTAATCAAGGTAATATACGATAGTTACAAAGAGATACAAGTAGCGGAGAGAGTATAGCGGACTAAGGCCTAGACGTTAGTATACCTATATATCCCTTGTCAGACCCGGTCTAGTAGCGGAGCTAGCCCTACTATATATCCTAGGGTAGTAGACGTCACTAACAAGGAGGAAGTCTAGGACAGCTACTCGGACATATTAGATACCTTGCCCCTAGTTATAGATTCGACCTACCAGATCCCTCCGTTACAACTATCGACATTAACTCCGGAATCCTAAGGTTAGCCAATTCCTCTTCAGCCTATTCCCTTCCTAATAGTCACTACTGCCGCTGCTCCGACGCTAAAAGCAAGAGAGACACCGACCCCTCGGACCGTAACGTTTGCCAAGGACGTTAAGGTAATAGACGCCCTAGTTATAGACAGAACCCCCAAGTAGCCGATTCCGGATATATAGGAGTCGTTAAAACCATTAGTAGACGAGATCTTAGAGAAGCTTCGAGAAATTAAGGGCTATTAGATACAGCTAGTGCAGATACCGTCCACGACGTAGGAACTAGATCCAATGTCTATCGGGGCTCTAGACAAGGAGGATCCTACGCTAGAACCGTCCGGACACCCGGCTCGAGCCTACTATATTGTTAGCTTAAAGAAATATAGTGTTCCCCTATTTAATATAGGAACGGTGTTAGCCTAGACAAAGGTTAACATTAGCATACTCTAGCTATTAGATATAGCGCCCTGCGTAAGAACCGAATTCTCTAAGCTTATCGGGACGGAAGACTATAGTAACCGTAAGAAGACTAGATAGGAAGCCTAGTCGATAGACGTAACTAGTATAGTTATCGTAGACAAGGGTTTGTCCCGCGACGACGTTAGCTCAATCTTAGTAGGATGGATCCAAGGGTACGTAGGAGGTGTCTTATACTTAGATATTATACTCGATAATAGCGTAACGATAGAATGTATTTCTCCGGCGTTTTGCGATAAACTAGGATTAGAGAAGAAGATATTAAGATTCCTATATACGGTTCTATTAGCTAACGACACGATAGACGTGATTAGCTAGTACGTAAAGGTAGACGTAGTAGTTAGAGGGATTCTGACCGAGGTAACGGCATTTGTACTAGGACAAGGAAAGGTAAACTTAGTATTGTCGTAGTTATAGTATTTCAGAGTAAAGGCAGTCTAGGATTAGGACAAGTAGGTAATTACGGTATAGGGTATTAAGGGAGAAATAAGGGATGTTCCGTTTAGAATCGTAAAGGAAGTATAGAAGCCTCTAAAAGAGATAGCCTAAGATCAGAGGGTCGCGGATGTTAGGACAGGGGAGAAGGGCCTGAATAGAGTGCTAGGTAGAATAGAAATAGTATAGAAGATAAGGGGGATTATAGGATAGGAGGAGTACGATAGGAAGAGGGTATAGATAGTATAGAGGAAGAGGGATAGTAGGAGGCATTAGATATTAGGGCGATATAACTATTACTATCGACACTATCGACACTATCCCTATTATTACTACAATAGACTACAACATTGATTATAAGGAAAGGGAAGGTGGACGAAGGGGCCGGAGAGATCAAGTACGTTACCTAAGATAGCGGATATAGTTAGAGTAGAATAAAAACCTATTATTAGTACTCGCGAGAAACGTAGTATATACCCCTGAACACCGACATTTCAACCTCCTAAGCTCTATTATCAATATAAAGGCGGTTAGCCTAACGCTCTACAGCGACTTAGCACGAATACCGGACTATAACGGGGGTATCTAGAGTAGCTAATAGATCGCGGTACGTAAGAACGACGACCCTAATTATAACGACCTTACTACTAGACTAAGTTATAATCTCGAAACGACATACAATTACCTAGAGGTATAACATTAAGACAGGAAACCGCCTATAGGCGGAGGTACGCCGATAGATAAAATGTAAGATCCTAAAGAAGCCGCCGAAAGACCCTCCAGAGGATAGCGACAGCTAGCTAAAATTCTACGATAACGGCCGACACGATTATAGTAGGAATTCAGCTTTACAAAGGGGTTTACCTAAATTTCGAAATTTCTACTAAGGTCCGGACATACCCTCCAAAGACATACGATATAACGAGGCCTGTCGGCTAGACGGTGACAATAGGGAGACGAACCGACGCGATAGCGGATATCTAAGGATAGGGAGCGAGATAGACACTATCCTAGTAAAAGACCTTAGCGACATCCATCGATTACGATTCTAAGACAAAGTACGTAGACAGAAGGCGGATATACTGCAGATATATTAGCACGAGCAAATCCTAGCAAAGACGCATTTTTAGTAGGGAAATCGAAATTCGTAGGGTAACCCCTTTCAAATCCGACGAGCCCCCTAGAACCGTAGTTTGACGACCTAAGACCAAAGGACGATCGACTTATAGTAGGAAACATCCAAAATTATAATAGGACCGGTCGCGGATATAGAAGAGAAGAGAGACCTAGTTAAACGCGTATATTATATATAGAGAGACTATTTCGTATTATTACTTAAAGACTTACCTCCGACGGACTTAGTAGATCATACGATTATCCTAAAGCTAGACGCAAAGCCGGTAATAAGACATTAGATAAGATATTCGTTAGCTTAGTAGGAGTTCGCCTCTAACGTGTTTTACAAGATAGAAGAAGCAGGCATTATTACTAAGGGCGAAGGACTATAGGTAGTATATACGATGTTCGTTCCTAAAGCTACTAACTAGCCGAAGAGAAAGATTCAGCTAGAACGGACGCGTTACCAAGATCGCCAAGTATAGAAGGTCGTATATAACTATCGACTAGTCAATATAGCTACCTAGAAATCAATATATCTAACTTACAATATAGACTCTGACTTGTTCGACTTAGGGGTAGGTTAACCAGGTATATACTTACAGTTAGATGCTAGCAACGGCTATTAGGCTGTCCCGATAAGAGAGGGGCACGAAATCCTGATATGTTTTATCGCCCTAAACGGTATGTTTTGTTACTATCGTATAGCCTAGGGTTTGTTAGGGTCGCCTATAATATATACCTAGATAGGAGATATTGCATTCGGGGCGTTACTAGAAAGACTAGGTCCAAGTTTTAACCCGGTATATACTTTGTACGGACACTAGGGAGAGCGACGTCGAGAATAGCATTCGGAAGATTAGCTAAGGGGACAGTTGCTACCTTAGTTAATAGGGAAACTAGTGCTCGGACCGGATCAGGGAAGCCTAGCTATATCGTAGGACAGGGAGATTTTACTATCCGAGCTATCGATTTTAGGATATAACCTAGACACTAGCGATTACATATCTATCTTCGTTAACAACTACAATATATATAGTTATAACTTCTAGACCTATCTAGACTTCCTATATAGGAAATATTTTCCTCGGGTAGCATTTGGACCGATTCCGTTAGCTCCTTAGAAGTCAAAATTCTTTATAGCCGAACTAGAATCAATTAGCTTTTATTTAGGAGGCGGCAAGATTATAGTAGGTATAAAGCATCGAGCAAAGTTCGACCGATAGGCAAAAGAATAGGCGATAGATCCTCTATAGATATAGGAAGAGGTCTAACAACTGACATTCTTAACTCCGTTCTTTAGGAAGTATATTCCCGGCTACGCCGACTTAGTACGAGTATTAAAGACGGCTTTCTTCGAGGAAGTCGGAACCCGGACTAGAAAGGGCAAGAAGTTAGTTATTATAGAATAGAAAGCTTAGGAATGCTAACAATAGGGACTAGAACACGACGAGGCGATCCGAATCATTTACTAATCAGTTCACAAGCATATAGTCTACAGAACGGACTTTAATAAACTAATCTATCTAGCTTGTAACGCGAGCGTAATAGGGTTAGGGGTAGTAATGTTTTAATTAAGGGGAGATATAATAGAAGAATATAACGAGAAGCAATACTTTAAGGATATTAAGGTTAATATGTTTATATCGTTTAGTTTGTTAGACTCCGAAGTACGCTACTCGATTCTAGAAAAGGAGATGTTCGCTGTCGTAAGGGCTCTGAGGGAAGCAGTATAGATCTTGGAAAAATCCCCATTTCCAATATACATTTATATAGACTATTTGTTAGTAGTATAGACAATGGCCAATATAGGCGAGGTCTATAGCAAGGTTAGCCAATAGATTAATAAGATTATAGTCTTTGACACTATCTTCTACTACCGACCGAACACTAATAAAGTTATTGGAATCGCAGACGGGATGTTACGGCTCCGGGGAAATCTCTAGGATACGCCCGACCGAGATCTAGGAGGTGATAACATAGAGCTTCGTTCACTACGCCTAATGCCCTTAGTGTAGGGAGGATCGGCACGCCTTACTTAAGAGACCCGAGAGGTAATAGACTCTATCCTTTAATAGTACGTAACAGAAGACAATTAGTATAGGGACATTATCCTATAGATATACAGAGGAGACGACGAGATCTAGCATCTACTACCGGCACGACGGCATTGGGTAAAGCGACGGGCTTTAGGATTTCGGATCGACGATATAACACTATTTAAGATTAAGAACGACGAAAGTCTTACTAGATGTATCAAGCTAGAGGAGATACTGGCGGTGGTGAAGTGGGCTTATAATAGCCACGGTTACTTTTCGGAAACGGTCACTTTATATACCCTTCGAGGTCGATTCTAGTAGCCGACTTAGGGAGCTAATGTCCATTACTAGCGATTGATATACTTAACGTATTAGAAGGTAGGACCGTAGCTAGCTATAGGTATTCCTTAATATATTACGATCTTCTAACCGATAGTATTATTCAGACTAGACTTTATAGGTCCAATTAACCCTCCTAGATAAGGTAGCGTAAAGTATATCCTAGTAGGGGTAGACTACTTTGCCTGGTTTGCTTTTGCGAAGGCCTTGACCGAAGCTAACGTATACTTGGTAGGACAGACTATAGCGTTCTCTTAGGCCCCTATTATAGGATAGCCGCAATAGATATACTTGGATAACGGCAGTTATTTTAAGAACTTCGTGTTAGAACAGATGTTCGCTTGGTACAGTACCTAGATGTTGTTCGGCCTAGCGTCTAATCTATTAAGTACCGGACTAGTAGAACGGAACGTCTAGTTGATCAAGGCTTAGTTAATAAAATAGGCGACTTTGCGCGACCTAGCGGATCTAAGTTTGTAGCCGAATGCCCTCCTAGAGATATTGATCGATACTAATTCCTAGTATAACTTAGGATTAGGAACGTCCCTGGCCCGAGGCTTTTTGGGATTCGATCCTATATACGGCTAGGCACCTAGCGATCTAGTGTGGACGGCCGATCCTTAGATGTTTGGAGATAGGGACGCAACGGGGGTGGTAGAGTCGGCGGTAATAGGGTATATAGACACTAGGGACAAGGTATAGGAGGGTATCTCTAAGGCCTGTGTCTATAAGGCATCTTACTATCCTAACGAACCTCCTGTGCGCCGGTTTAACGAAGGCTAGTAGGTCTAGGAACTCCGGAATAAGAGTAGCGACGACTATTCTAAGTTCAACCCCCGATGGGTGGGCCCCTAGCGCATTATAGGAGAAGTGACGCCGTAGACCTACCTAGTCAAACATATAGTGAAGCCCGGTCCGATCTAGAAGATCTACGTTAACTATTTGAAGCTGTATTAGGGGATTCGGGATAGAGATCACGTCCTTCCTAGGAGGGAGGTAGATGGTAGATCGACAGGGACCTAGATAGCCGAGTTGGAGCGGGATAGAGGGGGAGGATCAGTAGATAGTATAGGAAAGGGGCTTAGGCTGGAGCCCTAAGTGGTAGTGTATACCTTGTGGCCGGACGACTGGTAGGATGAGGTTATACCGGGATTGTGGGCGGTTTAGGATGGATTATGTTTGGGGAGGGGAGTTTTTCACACTTAGCTGATAGGGTTATCAGCCGTTCAAAAACTGGGGGGTCCTGACACACCTATCGTGGTGTCTCTATCGATATCGATAGATTAGATAGCGGTCACGTGAGTGCTCGGCTGCCTATCTCGGCGACCGAGGGCCCCGTTACCTTTACCAAAAACAAGCATCTTTGTCACTACGTTTTCAGTCCCCAAAATAGGGTTGTTCCAAGCTGCGGCGGCGGGATTAGGGGGTGGCTTGCTAGGGAGAGCTCCAGGAAGAAGCCGTGAAGCTGTGGCCAGCCGTCAACATCGCCATTTCTGCGACAGTACTTTATGGTCTGACATTCGACATACCACGTGCCATCACCTATGGGGGGGTTCTTGCGCCACAACATATCAATCATTGTGCCCGCACCAGGTGGTTGGTTGTTAACTGGGCGGATCAAGTACGCTTGTACCGGTCCCTACGTGGCGGGCAAAGGCGAAAACTGCATGCCGTGAGTGCTGTGATGGAAACGACCCATCTAATCTAGTTGGTCAGTCGAACCACCACCACGTCAGGAAATCGCCAAAACGATAAAACCACATCGTGTCTGAGACAGCTTCCACGGCCGGGTTCCATGGAACAACCAGCATAAGACAATAACCCAACCTCCACCAAAAAAAAACCCCCCAAAGAAAAAAAGGGCGGCAGTTTGCGGCCTCCCCAGACCTTCATCGGCATCTGATAGCCAGCCAGCCCTCAGCGGCACGGCCACGGCGGCGGGCCCCCCCCCAAGCACAGCGGAGAATTTTACCGAGGGGGTTGGCTCATGTTTGGGCCGCCGCGACGGGCCGCAAAGCACCTCGAATGACCCCGAGCGGCAGCCGACGACACAGGACACGGCCTCCCGTCTTGGCTCGTCTGGTCTGGTCTGGTCTGGTCTGGTCTGGTCCTCGTCATCGCGGGTTGCTGCGACGCGACAAGACGCGGGCGCGCTCGTCGGACATCTCGCGTCATTGAGGACGGAAGGCCTCCCGCTTGGCCAGCTCGCCAGGTACATAGGTATTACATGCCGATTCGGACGGCTGACGGATGGATAGTCGCGGACTGTCGGGCGGCCTCGAGGCGTTGGCGCATCGGCCGGGACGGGCCCCGATGACTGATGTCCGGCTGGTGCGCATGATGGACAGTCCTGTTCAGCGGAGTGAGTGTGGCTGGGTTGTGGCAGGTTGTCTGGATGGTGGGGTGCAGGTTTTGGGAGAGGGAGATTGCGACGGGTTTTGTATCCGTGTTTTGTAACGACCGGGGTTCGCATGAACTGCAGTATCAGATGGAGCTCCATCCACAGGTACGGATACGGAGTATCTGTAATTATGAGCTTCCCCAAAGGCTGCTAAAGCACCTTCTGCATGAATGCGAATTTGCCCTGCATTGAACTGGCTCCAGCATTGCGAATCTCAAATGCATTCTAACCCAGCCACATCAAACCCAGATTCCAGCCAAGACACACAGAGGCCCAATCACGGCGTCCGCGGAGCCAGCCACGCCGACACACCCCTTCTGGCACCCCGCGAAGCCGCCGGATGCGGAAAGGGTGGTGGCGGGACCCGGGGACACCTTTGGGTCGGTGGCCGCCGGGCTTGGTTCCGGGCCCCCGTTGCGTTGCGGCGGGGAAAGGGGGGAGGGGCGGTGTGCCTTTCTTTCAGGTGCCAGTGGACAACTGGACAGTACGGCGGAGACACGGCAACGACATCGGCGCGGGGTAAGTTCGGGGTTTCGCGTCCGCTGGTCCCTCCCTTGACGGGATGCGTGTCTTGAAGTTTTTTCCTGCAGCTGCGCCATCAAGGAGAAGTTGCACCGAGTGCAAGTTCAGGGGCAGACCCGTTTTGGGACTGCGATTGGAGGTGAGCAGCCCGACACTCGACGAAGGGCAGTAGCTACGTGAAACACCGAGCCCTTGCAGATGTTTCGCTGCGACGAATGTGACTGTAGAATTCCAGGTTGCTGTTACATTATCCGTATCACGATTCTATCCAGTGCTGGGAATTTTCATGCGTTCAGACATTGGGGGATCATGCGCAACAGTTATTGACGAAATACTCGATATGTTCATCGTACCAACACAGACCCTTCCCGGCAAGTGGTGTTTATTATTCCATCAGGCAAGTTCAGGTTTGAAGAAGCACCTCGTGGCACCGCGGGAATGGATGAGCCCCGCATGTCAGGGCCCCGCCATTGTCAACCCCACCTGACTGGCGCAGGTGGGGGCTCAGGGGGTTCATCGTCACAGCTAACATGAAAGACGACGGAAACCACAAGAGATATCGCCGTGAAGTTCTCGTGGTAGCCACAGTTGCGGGTGCTTCTGACCGCCTGCCAGCTCCACTGTCAAGCACACGGAATCGAGACTTTTGCCACCTCAATAATGTTGTTTCAATCCCGCAAACCAGGGGGACGCAGGGGCGAGCTCCCCGCAGAGCATGCACGTTCTCCGGCGGTGTTTCTTCTTGCCCCTGAGAACCCGAGTCCCTGAATCTGATGCCAAGCTGTACCTGTCTTTGTGAGAACGACCTGGGAACAGGAGTTCAAGCATGCAATCCTCGCCTCTAAATCTCACCAATAACGGCCGATGCAGCCATGGTAACTCGATGTCCCGTATCCCTGCTTCGTACGTGGCCGTTGAGATGTCAGGTGGGGCACTGCTACCATAATTGACCCCAGACTCAACACCGCGTGATGCCCAAGTCTGTGGACTACGCTCAAAGCCAACATACAAAGCGGCCTCGGTCAATCCAACCGAGATTCCCAAGATGCTTGCGACTGACACTTCCGCACCACAAGGCCGTCGATGGCTGTCGTTTTCTTATCCGGGGTTCGAGCAAAACACGAACCCCTCGCTTGTTTCAAGTCTGGGCGTCGGTGTGCAGCGCCCTGCCAATCGCAGCCAGGGGGCGACGGGATCGCTGGCACTCGGGAATCTCGTGCGCGGAGCTGCCAACCATTCATCAGCCGTGCAATGCAAGCTATGGACTGCAAGTCTGCAGCCATTCAACTCGGCGTGGCACCAGCCGTCCCAAGGCGGAAATGCTGTCCCGTCCCGACTTGGGCCCGCGGTTGATGTCTAATTGCCCGCTGTCGAGGGATGGATGACCACGTAGATTCGCCCTCATGATGCGCACGCGTGCTTCCCTGGAATCCACCATTTGATAGTTGGGGGTTGCGAGTTGGCATGTTAGGACGACGCTTCTTAGTTACTAGGGTTATCCATTCTTCCAGCATCCATCCTCCCTGGCGACTCTGCACCAAGCAACCTACATATTCGACGACGAGCCCGTTCATCGAAACTGCACCACTGCAGATTGGCTCGACACGTTGCATCGAATCCGCTCGATCTCTTGGCACGATCCTCACGACTCGCATAGCGATACCAGACGCTTGTTATTTTAGACTGCAGCGCAGGCATCTCGAGTTTCGTCTGTTGACAGTCCTCCTCCATCGGTTGGTGTCATTGGACAAATCCATCTTTGGACGCTATTTTTTCCACACGGAAAGACCTCATTCGCTGCTTTGCCCCCGCTTTGCCGCTGCGACACAAGACACCAGGAGCGAATCATTCCGCCGACAAGTTGCACTGGGCGACTCCTCGAACACGCTGAGCTTCTCAAACTGCACAACGCAGCCAGCCGACCGCCGCTTCCATTCCTTAGGCGCGCGATTGAACCCCGGCAACTCTACCGCGGACCCGCATCTCAAAGGCTTCTTTTGCCATATTAACCCGTCCGGAGCCCTCAAAGCCCGGAACGAAAGGGCAGCATTCACTGCACTTTTAGCGTTTCCTTCTACGACTTTCCATTCCGCTGGTTCGGATTTTCCATCATTACCCCCGTCCATAATCAACACCGGCATTCGGCATCGTCGACCGATCCCGACCGTAGTGTCTCCAACATTCTACAACAGTCTGGACCCGTCTGCCGAGAGTGTGCACGGCCAGAACCCCCTAGCCCCCAGCCCAGCAAATCGACAGTCGATCCTGTTGCGGCTGTTCCGGGATCGCATCGCAAGTGTTTGATTGCAGCGTCAAGCCCAGATCGCCCCTTCGTGTTCGAAACCGTCCGGCTCCGCACCTCTGCTACGGTTACGAGTCAATCGCAGGACCCTGAGCAGTCCGATTCACCCTCAGCCACCTCCGAGACGACCCGTTCATCCGCGTCACCAAACCTCGGGGCGAAGACCCACTTTTCCCGGGATCGCCACCGTCAGTTCGCGCCATCGCTTTCCGGGCCCTTGGCAACGTGGACAAATCGGCTGAACTCCGCACCTGTCAGGAATCCAGTTCACGGCGTCCCGTGAACCTTACTTCTGCCCAGCCGCTTCAGTTTCTGCCGCTACCGAGACCGAGGCAGCAGCTGCTGTCTACCGGAGATTCCGTCAGGCCATCACGCGCCGTTTCGACTCATTGGACAGCGTCTGTCTTGGCACACTTGTGTCTCTTGCCGACCAACCCTGCCATTCCAGCCAGATTTCCTCCCAAAAAGCCAAGCCTGGACCCGCTGATCGCGCAACCCCCAGCAGCGGCCGATACCACAGGCCACCACAATCACTGCCAGATTACCCACGAGCCCACGCACCCCCTGCAACGCTGCACCCCTGTCCGCCTGGCCGGCCACCTCCCCCCTGGAACGCCCGCACTCAGCCTCGTGCCCAGCGCAGCACGTCACCCACTCTGCTGGTGAGAACAGCCACTCGAGACACGCATCAACGCCTGTCCACTCTGCCTGCGGAGGAAGCCCGTGAGGGGGCCCACGCTGCAACATTAGCTGTCTGTTCAGCCTTTTCGGCTGCTGTGCCGAGCCCGCTTATTCGGCCGCTACCCTAGCATCTTTTACCGATTGACCACCTGAGCTTCGCCGCAGGTCCTCTCGTGTAAGCCCATCAGTTGTTGATGTACACACCCTTGGCACATCCCTTCTTCTCCGCTATCTCCACCTTGCCGAACGAGTCCCCTGAGTGACTCTTATAACTCTTTGCCTTTTCATCATCCCAGCCCGTTTTTTTATTCCTCCCATCTTCCTATACACCACCAACAGAGAAAGTCGGGTACTTTCTCCCTTGGCACACGGGGCTTTGTCAGACACTGCGACGCAACGACAAGCACATAATCGCTCTCCACAAAGTCCACCCCACACCATGGACTCCTACCCGACGCCCAGCCAAGCCGAGCTCAACTCGACGGCGCTGGACCACTTCGTCTACCAGCCCGTCGACAAGCAGATGATCAGGTACCTGGCCAAGGCCGCCGCCGAGGTGATCCAATGCGACCCGACCATGATGCCCCCGCCGGCAGCCAACAAGAGGTATCCCTCGCCGCCCAGGACACCCTCGCCGAGAGCGGTCACGAGCAGCGACGGCGTCCTCCCGTCGATCGAGGACTTCATCACCCAGCTCGTGGTCTCGTCCAACGTGCAAGTGCCGACGCTCATGTCGACGCTGGTCTACCTGAACCGCCTCAAGTCGCGGCTGCAGCCCATGGCCAAGGGCCTGCGCTGCACCACGCACCGCATCTTCCTCGCCTCGCTCATCCTGGCGGCCAAGTACCTCAACGATAGCAGCCCCAAGAACAAGCACTGGGCCACCTACAGCGTCGTCTCGACGCAGGCCCACCACTTTGGCTTCAGCCGCACCGAGGTCAACCTCATGGAGAAGCAGCTGCTGTTCCTGCTGGACTGGGACCTGCGCATCACCGAGGACGACCTCTACGCCAGCCTCGACCCCTTCCTCGCGCCCCTCCGCGTCGAGCTCACGGCCCGCCACGAGCGCCGCATGCGCCGCCACGCCGAGGCACGCCTCGCCCGCCAGCGCGAGGAGGAAGCCCGCCAATGGAGCGCCCTCGCCCTCGCCCCCCCCCCCAGCAACAACCACCCGCACACCCCGAGACCACCCGCGCGGTATCCACCGACCACGCCTACGCCTACGCCACCCCGCCCGCGTCGCGCGGCTCCTCGCGCTCGCGCAACCTCACCGCCAACCACTCGCGCGCCAGCAGCCGCGACGTGTCCCCGCCGGGGCTGTCCTCGAGCGCGTCGTCGTACGCCGGCTCCGTCAGCGAGGCCTCGACGTCGTCGCGCGCCGTCACGCCCTGCACCGACGCCGACGCCGACGCCGACGCCGACCTGGGCTCCGCCCGGACACGCATCTACGACGAGCACGCCGCCATGTTCGACTCGCCCATGCAGGCCGCCGCCGCCGCCGCGGCCGGCCTCGACCAGGCGCCCGCGGTGCCGGCCAAGGACGGCAGGAAGCTGTTGCACGGGGGCATGCTGCCGTATGAGATCAGTGCCGAGGAGATGAGGGGGCTGGAGCAGCGGGCGAGGGCGGCGGGCGCGAAGAAGAATAAGGGGGGGGTCTGGGGACGGGTCTGGGGCGCGGTTGGGGCGCGGTAGAGGGAGGGAACGAGGGCCGCTGGGTGTGTGTGTGTGTGTGTGTGTGTGTGTGTGGATGGATGGAGGGGTTATGATTATGATGATGTGAGCGTTTGGCTTTTGGGGCAATTGGGGTATGGGGCTGGCGCGTTGATTGCGCCTGGCTTTGTACTCCGGGACAGAGTTTGGGTTGGCGAGATCTGCCTTTTCTCTCTGTTGTCTGTTGTTCTACCTATATAGGAGCGAGGTGTTATACTTGGGGATGGTGCATTGGGAGGCATGGCGTGTTTGTCATTGGCGTTTGGGGACAGCATCATCATCGCACTGGCATATACTGGGCATTGGTGGCGTGGTTGGATTGGCTTACTTGGGCTTTCTTGGACGGCGAGCGACGACTGGGCCAGCTTAATCCTGTATGGAGTAATGGACATGAGCACCGAGACACTTCCGCGTTCCACTGGGTGCACATTGCCTGGGCATAGTGTTGAATCTGTTGATCGCCACGCTGGAGTCGCGAACAAGACTCGGCCCGGCCAGCCCCGCTTTCCTGCCCGAGATGGCCTCTTTGGGCTGCCACTCAGGTCAGGTCAGGCTACCAATTCGCATCCGCCCGCCGCGGGGGAAATCAGGTGGGTGGGCGCCTCCTCCTCCTCCACTACGCACTCCACCTGCCACGTTTCCTCGCGTGATTTACCGTATCCTGCACACCACCCCCTGACAACCACTCACCACAGTCAGAAGTCCCGCCAACACCAACCGCACTGCTGCATCTCCTCACCGCTCTTATCCCCTCCTCAACCACAACAGCAACAACCCCTGACTGGCTGAGCGGCGAGTTTGGGTCTGTTTGTTTACCTTTTGCCTGTGTAGAGAATATACCGTACCCTGTCTATGGTTGCCGTGGTCGCGGCCGGTTTGGTCGGCCGCGTATCAGATTCGTCCACTCCGTACTCTGTACTACCCCGGATTGGCCCTGGCATATGGCCGGCGGGACGGGATCTGGTTTGCGGCGGGGCGGGCGGGGTGGTACCCGCTCGGATTTAGGCTTGTGTTCGACATACATACATACATACCATACATGGGGCAGTGTGGGAAAACAACAATTGATTTGATATTCTATATCGCGGTGGTACAGGAGACGTACAGCTCCTAATGCTGTCGTTTACGGGCCTAACCCAGCCGATCATAGTATCGCGCTCCATCTCGCCCGACAAAGTCCAGCTCCCGCCGCACACGCACCACCGCCCGGCAGACCCCCTCCCCCAGTCCGGGCTCTGCTCCACCACGCGATCCAGCCCCTGCGACGCCAGGTGCGCCGCGCCGCCCCACACCACACCCACAACCACCATATGCCTCCTGCCGCCGCCGTCCTCCTCCGGCTGATGCACCGCAAAAAAAAACGGATAGCCCCCCCCCCTCGGCCGCCTCCTCCGGCCCCCGCAGCACCAGCACATCCCGCTCCGGCCGCACTCGCCGCAGAAACGCCCCGCCGTCCCGCTCCACCGCCTCCCACCCCCCCCCCCCCCCCCCCGTCCCCCCTTCCGCGGAACCGACCCCTTGGGGTCCCCGTACCAGGCGCGCATCGCCGTCTCCACCGTCGCCGCAGCCGCGCGTTCGGCGTCCGGGCTGCAGGCAACGAGGCGGGCGCGGTGGCGGCGTATGGCGGTGTTTTGTTGGCGGGGTTCGGTTAGGTTGGTGAGGCGGGCGAGGATGGTGGCTTCTGTGGCGAGGCTGGGCTCGTCGTTGCGCGTGAGGGTGGCGGAGTAGAGTGCGGGTTCGCGGGCGAAGGGCGTGCGTGATGGCGGGGGTGAAGACTTTGGTGCGGATGTCGAGTGGGAGGGAGCGGAAGTGGGGGAAGGTTTTCTGGTGGGGGGCCATGGTTGGTTCAAGTCAACGTCCCCGACCTTCCGGCGGAGTCGGTTGGTCGGAAGGCGATTTTGTAGCCCCGACGAGTATGCAGACTTAATGCCGTTTCGGCTGATATCGCTAGAACCCGTTGTAGCCAGGGTCTTTATTCTTTCCTGCTGTTCGGATACCTGCCCCTCTGTTACAGCAGACTAGCAGTGGTGTCTGTTGCAGACTGTAGTTGTTTGGAGGCGCATATCCATCTGTTGGCTGTAGGTGTGTAAGCAGGCAGTCCACAGGGGTACAATAGGAGGGTCCAACCCGGCTGTTGGTAATGGGTGTGGAAACGAACTGACTGAGTGGCATTGCAATTGTTATCTCCTAGCTTCACTCCCTGTTACGCGGTTCTCGACTTAACCCATCACCACAGAGTGTGGAGTAAAAGCCCGAAGCATCCCATTGCAACAGACTCATCCCGAGTCCCGACGATGGAGTGGTGGTGTACATGCGGCTTGGCATGTACGGAGCACAACCTCAGTGGGTCCTGCATGACATCGATTGGTTCGTCCGCTAGGGTCGCACAAGAATGACAAGGCTGCCAGAGCGTCGGGTTGAAACGAGCCACGAGCAGGTGTGTGGAAGCCCAGCTCGATAGGCTAGGGCAGGGTGCCTTGCATTCTGGCCAGAACGCAACGCGTCTTGTGGGCCATTGGCGAGAACGCCTAAACGACGCGCAAGAGGGCGGTGCACTGCCACTAGAATTTGCATTTGCTTCGGCCTGTCGGGCTGGCCAAAGTCCCCGCTTGGCCTCTAGGCTCGGGCTGAACGTCGTCGCCGCTGCCGGCATGGAGTGCGGGCCGGTTTGCTGGGGGTGAGTCTCCTGATGGCGGACGGGAGCGTTTCATGGCCTCGTGATGTCCGTTGCGTTGGACCATCGCTTTTAGGATGTTAGGATGGCCAGGTGATCTGTGGAGACATGTCCCAGTGGGTCGTGCATACACTACGGGTACATACATAGTAGTTATCCGTTACTACGATCTGTTAAAAGCTGCTGCTTCAGGATCCACAAAAGGGGTGGGGTTGCAATTCGTAATCTCTTGGCATTTTTCATAGAGGCAATACTGATTCTTCGGTTCCCAGCTACATATATGCTATCTTTCTCAGTCACTCACACCCCCACTTGACCTGTTGACTGCTGGTCACTCAGCAGCGGTATGCCTAGCCTCGGCGTCCCGAAGGATTTTGCTGCATGAGGCACCTGGCACAGTTTGCAGCGGAGCGCCTTGAGATGGGTGTATCTTCCTTCACCCTGACTAAAGTCACGATCCCACAAGAGTCCTGTACGTTCCCCGTTTTTCTCATCCCGGCGCATAGGACCAGCTCCGTTTCCCCAGCAACATTTGCAGCGCACCCTGGTTTAGGGCACGTATAATCCTGGTACTGCATATAGCGGCACATGTTGAATGGGCTTCGAGGTTGTCTGTGGAATCCGATTGCGATCGATGAAGTAGGTATTTCAAGTTGGACCTGGGTTGACTCGAAACAGATTGGGTAAATAGAAGGGGAAGACTTGGGAGAGACTCGGGTCCAACAATGATATTTATAAAGCCCTTGCGGACTATCCTTTTCCTTCTATCTTTGTCTTTCTGTCTTTGTCTCTGTGTGCCCCTGCCACACCATTTGGCAGAACAAGGGATATTGTTCCAGAACTTAGAAAGTGCCAACCACACTCGGGCAAATTCCGGCTCTTTTCTCCTAGGCAACCGGCTACACATTATAGTTACCCTCGTGCAAACTTGCCAGTATCTACAGTTGTTAATCAGCTTGTTTATGTCACCCTACTCGGTTGAACCGGCCGGTCTGCTTTTGCTTCGGATGACGCCGTGTATTTCCAGCCGCCGTTCTACACCTCATTGCGCCATCGCCTATTCCGACTCTTCCAGCGAAAGCATTTCTGTCGTCAATCACCCCAACGGCACAACCTGGCTGAGCGGTATTGCCAATACCCTCCACTGTCCAGTTTCCAATATCACTTGTCTCAATGGTAGGGGATCGAGGGGACGGCGAGGGGAATGGAGAGTTGAAAAAGGTGATGGGTGATCTTTTGGAACTGCTGAGAGTGGTGGGGGGCTTTGCCAGATGGGAGATGAGTACTAGGACAGGTGGCAACTGGAGAATCGGCGGTTGGATGGTTACTTATGGATGGCCAGCAGCTTGGACCTTTAGGTGGACATGGACACGATATCTTGTGCAACAGCAAACTGGTAATAATGGAACAGTTCTTTAGTATTGCCTCTCAGTGTAACGCTCAACTTCACCGGTTATTGTCGTCGATTTTCCACATTCCCTCTCAAGTAACTCGACATGTCAGCCGGGCTAGGACCTGCTTTATTGGGTAATATCAAGAGAACGTAATATTCCAAAGTCTCAATGGCCATGGTGTCCTGTGCCCTTTCTCCGAGGCTGCATAGTGGGGGGGGGGGGGGGGGCATTGGCCGTGCAATTGCCCACAAAGCCCAACCATCTCGTCCTGCAGTTTACTCAGCTGGTATTTTCCTTGCTTCATAGAAAACAGCGCCTCATGATGTTGATAGGTATGTCACATAGCATCGATAAAAGCCTTTCGAAATGGTCATGTTGGTGAGATGATGGAGATGGCGGCAATAGGTGGTGAGAATGTTGGCCTATAAAGCAGTCCGTCCCCCCGATCACTGCTTCCATTAATTCCCAATCACAGCCAACAGCTACAATCCCAGAAACATCTCCGGAGCAGCGGCTATTACAGTAAGTGTCATGGTCGAGGTACTTATAGTCAGGTCCATGAAGAATCGCACTAACATATCCCTAGAACCCTTCACCACCTTCACCATCCTCACATCTACCACACCAACGCCATTTCACCAACTTTCCACGATGTCTAACACAGCCAGACCGGCCCTCGGCAAAATGGCCCCTCCCAAACCACCTCCGGACGAGTACGAGAGATCATTTCGGGCTCCGAACCCAGGGCCATCAGAGCCGCCGCCTGCGCCTGCACCAACCCCGAACCCATCGCGCCCACACTCGCCGAACCCACCCCCTCCCAACCCTTCAGCGAACAATGGCAATGGCCGTTAACGGAGCGCTGGGGCAGCAGGAGCTTGGGGTTTGGGGGATTGGGGGATACAAACGAGTGGACGGGTTTCCCCGCTTGGGTGGAAGAGGGACTCGGGGACTAGGACTCAGCACGGCTGCTCAGGAATTAAAGGCAAAGGTTTCATAGTTTCATCGTTTCATCGCGTTGAATTCTAGCACAGATTTTATGGAGTGGTCCTGCAGTTGTGCCTTCCTGCCTTTCCATCAAATCAGTTGCCACAAGGGTTGATTTCCCCCTCAGTTCTTCACAGCAAAGATCTTGTACGAGCCTGGATCATGGGTCAGCCAAATTCTCCCCATACGTACACCCTGTGTTGACAGCACTTACCAACAAACTCGTTGAGATCCGTCTTCTCGTCAACCACACCCGCCGGAACAGCCGGGGCACAGCAGCCACTGGAAGCAGGAGCCGCAGGGGCAGGAGGAGCACACCCCCCAGTCTGCGGCGGCCCGCAGCATCCAGTCGCACCATCCTTCCTCTCCCCATCCTCGCCCGTCTCCAAATACACGTTCAGATCCGCCCCGGTATTAACAATCACAACATCTGTGTCCCTCAGTCAGCGCTCACAATCCAACAAAAGAAAAAGAAAAAGAAAAGAAAAAAAGAAGAAAAGAGAAAAAGAAAAAAAGAAGAAAAGAAAAAAAGAAAAAAAGAAAAAGACAGAAACTCACCCTTGAACCCCGCCTCCGCGAGCCACCGCTCATACAGCCCGACCTCACTCGCCCCCGCGATACAGCCCACATACATGGCCACGTCCCTCCTCAGCCGGTCCGGCAGCGGCTTCTTGGCGAGGATGTCGGACACGGCGATGCGGCCGCCGGGCTTGAGCAGGCGGTGCATCTCGCCGAACACGGTGGGCTTGTCGGCGTCGGGGACCAGGTTGATGACACAGTTGGAGATGATGCAGTCGGCGGTGGCGTCGGGCAGGGGCACCGACGTGATGTTGGCCTTGACGAAGGTGATGGTGGCGGCCGAGGGGTGCGTGGCTTTGATCTTGGCGGCGCGCGAG
>MU853407.1:1033261-1083759 GCA_033297235.1 Trichocladium antarcticum
GGGGGAGGGAGCTTACATCGTTCATGTCGATGCCGATCGCGCGGCCGGTGGGTCCGAGTTTGGGGGCGGCGAGGAAGACGTCGAAGCCGGCGCCGCTGCCGAGGTCGATGACGGTTTCGCCTTCTTTCAGGCTGGCGATCGCCAGGGGGTTGCCGCAGCTCAGGCCGAGGTTGGAATCCTGCGGGATGCTGGAGAGCTCGTCGGCGCTGTAGCCAAAGGACTTGGCCACGGCCTCGCCGTACTTGGTGTTGGTCGCGCGCGAGGCCGAGCTGTAGTGCTCGCGCACCTGCTCGTAGATTTCAGTCGAGTCCTGGGTGGCCATTTTGACGGTTGGGAGATGGAATTGGAGTTGTTTTTTTCCAGAGATTTAAATTGCAGCTGGAACTGGGCAGTTCGCCAGATATTTATCCCCGAGTCTTACTGCTGGGTCACGCTCGACCCTCTTCCATCCATCTGCTGTAAGTCGTTAATGCTCCGCTCTCAACTTGGGAGGGGTAGGGGTAGGGGTACGGCAAACTCGGGTGCTCGGGTCGACGGGTACATGTCACTAAATCCCTGCCCAATCTGGCTAGCTCGTGCTCCACTGTCCCTAGAAATGGGGCCGGCAAATTCGATTCGGCAGGACTTCAGTTTGTCACTGAATCCTTTCCATTTGTGGATGCTTTCCAGACTTCCCTGTTCTTTCCTCACAAGACACGCAGACACGCACCGGGCTACATTTACACCACACTATCAATTCCTGCTAAACTATGACGGGGCCTGAACCATATCGAGCTGGAGTTCATAAATTCTCGTCCAGACCGGCGGGGTACGACGCTGCCCGGCAACGCGAGAATCAGCGGCGACACCGGGCAAGAGTCAAGGACAAAATCACTGAGCTCGAAACAGCACTCTCGAGCACCCGTAGTAGACTTGACGATGCACTGAAGCGCATTGAGAGTTTGACCAGCGAGGTGCAGCGCCTGAGCCGAATTTCATCCCCTTCCCAAATACCGGCCCCTGCGTCGACCCCTGATTCAACCTCTGGATCAATCCCTGAAATGGGCCATGAATCACCCAACTGCCTTCATCTTGGCCCTGCCGCGGAAATGGCCGCCGATATCCCTATTGAAGTGTCGACAGACTCAGACGAGAGCCCAAAGACACACTGCGTGTTCGATGCATCCCACCAAGCAAATGAAATATATCTCCAACCTATGGCAAGCACCTCATACACAGACGCAACTCCTGGCAACCTCCATCCCGAACCCACCAACTCAGGCGGTTGTTGCGACTCTCAACACCAGGGTCCACGAGATATACATACACGAACACTGGCAATGTCGCATTCGAGTACCGCACCCCAGGCCGGGCGGGCTGGCTTCGATGACCCAAACGACTGCCCCATGCTTCCGCCCCCGAGCACGGGCGAGTCGACAATGCCCTGCCGAGATGCATACGTGATTATCAAGGACCGAAGCGCACCGGAATTCGATCTGTCCACCGCAACCGAGTGGCTGAAGCCGGGATTCCGCCGGGCTATTGTCCCTGGCACGGGCTGCCGAGTCCAGACACACATCGTGTTCGCCCTTGTCGACCACATCACTCCGAATTGAAGTGGATCCCATGGCAAAGCTATGAGGCGCGGCGTGTGCCATACCGGAACAACCCAGGAAACCCCGAATTCATGCAGCGCAGCACACGGTCCGCGATCCGCACACGCAACCGTCGCGCTGACGGGCCTGCCACACCATCCCCCATCCGCGCCTCACAATGGCGCACTACAACCCCCTCAGCCACATCTCCCTCGGCGTCCGCGACTACACCGTCTCCAAAGCCCTCCACGCGGCCGTCTCGTCCCCCTTCCAACCTCTGACTGGTTTACGACAGCGAGCGCCCCGTCCCCGGCACCGGCACGGTGCGCACGCGCGGGTACGGCCCTGAGGACGCGGAGCACGAGATGCTGGGAAAGCTGCCCTTGGTATCATCAACGATGCCGCCAAGAAATTTGGGTCGCCTTGGTAGGAGCGGCGGCAGGATTGGGGCCAAGGGGGCCATAGGCGCAACGGCAACACCAAGAGCCACGGGCCAAGTGAGGCATCTACCATACACGGGCTCGAGGCAGGCTAACCCAGGGGCGACCGAGCGCCATCGTTTTCGAGCTGTCCCGTGCTTCTACAAAGCGCTTAAAGACCATGGATGCAGTACGTACGATAAAGAAAATTGGTTGTATAAGATTGACACGCCTGTTTGTACAACAATACTCGCCTCAGCTTGGAGAACAGAAATCTCCAGTTGAACACGGTAAAGGCCACCTTGAGCGTCTGATCAAAGTCGTTTTTCTTCTTTCACTGTCGAGTGCGTAGGTTTCATGCAGGGACTCCCGGGTTCCGGAAAGGCACCAGTAACATGACGCAATGGTGGGGCCGCCCTCTTCGTCTCCAATTTCAGCTTGCGTTGTAGATTGGGTGCCTGCGGCTATCCTTGCATAAAGAGTTGCCCAAGTCCACTTTCCATGGCACTTTGAACTTTGAATGGGCGTTTTGGCTATTATTTCCCTTGCTACTCCCAAGCCAACAGTTTCTGATCTCGAGCTTTGCCAAGTAACTCTCATTCTCGCGGATACCTAGGTAGTCTCCAAGGCAGATCTTTGTTTTACCCAACTACTCCGTACTATCCATACAAGCCTAATACTTATACGGGCCAAGCGCATACGAAACGGAGTGGCCAGTGCGTCCTTCTCCGCAAGTCATCCGGAACGAGCTAGCCGTGCATGAATCCCTGTTGGCCCACTCAGTCTTCCAGCGTAATACCGTTACCTCATCCAAGCTCGCCGAAAGGAAACAAGTCACGACGCACAGCCTAATCCCGTGTTTGAAGGGATACGGACTTGCTGCCGCCTACTATTTTTGCGGGGGACGTTGTACACGCTGGTTTGGACTCCAGGTTCCACGAAGGTGCGCACCGCAAGAAACTCATCCAATCCAGATTGGCAGTGGCAGGGTGTTGGTTGTCGGCGGTTGGCGTCTGGGTTCCGCAGTTCGCCCGTCCCCCTCTTCTGCCATCGCAAATACCTAGCCAACAGCTCCATTCCCACGGCCCCTCGCTCGCCCTGGCGCAACAACTAATCGTTGTGTCCCCAGCCTTGCGCGTTCTGATCAAGCATCTGCCGGTTACCGAGGAGGACGACAGCCGTGTTGTATCGCGTCCAGCCGCCAACACGCCGAACCTTTGATCGTCCTGCCCGATAACGGCTCGACCGACCTCCGGGAGGCGAAATGATCGAGAGCGCCGCTCGCACCAATTGATTTCGCTCCACTCTTGCCGCCGCCGACACTCCTCCCTCCGGCAACTTCCCAGCTCCCTCAACTCCTCCGACACCCGCCGTCATCCGTGATACTGTCCAGTTTCTAGATCGCGGTCGTGTGCGAGCCCAACAACCCACCCCACTCGAGCAAGACCACAATACCAACCATACCCCGATCAGCCCGATACTACATGACAATGGATGAGTCTTTGGAGAGACACCCCGGCGCGACCGGCGCCTTTGCTCCGTCGGCCACCGGAGCGGCACCCGCGTTTCGCTCAGACATGTTCGCCACGGTCGATACCATCTCACGCGCCACCTCGCCAGGTCTTGCGTGTGCCGAGCACCAGCTTGAAGACGAGAAGAAGCGCTACCGCCCTCGCACATTCAGCTATTTCCGGCTGCTCCCCTTCGATGTCGAGGACGACTCCCATCGGGATGCGGCGCTTCGGGGCATTCTCAAGAACCTCTACACCTCCATAATGGCCGAGGACTTCTCGCCGGGCGCCTTGCACTGGACGCGTGAACTCCAGGGATGGCTCAACCTCAAGTTCGAGATGACGAGGGAACTTCGTGCTCGCCTCACCCAACTCTACTACCACCTCGCCCTGGCGCCGGGCCTTGATGCCACCACGGCCGACAGATTCTCCAGGATGGTCATTACGTTGACAAGGTAAGATTGGGCCCCCGTCACAGACACTCCCGCCGCCAATAATCGGTGCTAACCACTCGATGAAACAGAAAGAAACACTACTTGAAACCCGGCGAGGACCTGGTCATCGATTGGCGGCCGTTGTGGAAAGAAATAAAGGCGTTGGTCTTGCCATCAGAGGCCCCGGCCCATCAGAGCATGAGGAGGCGGTCGCAAAAACATCTCATCAAGCTCTGCTTGCACGCCAACTCGTATTTTGATCCCAAGGAGCGGCGGGCCATCCTGGAGGAGTTGCTGCCCTACTTCAGCACCTCGGCGAACATGGCCAATGCCTACATCGTGGTCGGTGCCCTCAACGCCCTGCTGCCCACGAGCCCGACGCCGCCTTCCGACCCCCAGTCCCAGCCTTCGGACTTTGTCCCGACCTTTTTCCACCTGTGGTCCCTCATGACGAGATCGAAAACCTTCGACGTCAGCTTCATCGACATCTTCTCGCGCATGTCCCGAGACTACCTCGGCTGTGCCCACGTGCCGTTTACCGAGCATGGCATCTTCACCCGCGAGCAGTCCGACCTCATCTTCACGGCAATCCTGAGGTTGACAGAAATCCCCGTCGGCCAGGCCAACTCGCCCTACTCATCCCTCGACTACGCATCCGGACTGGGTGCCTTTCTCGAAAAGGACAAGAAGAAGTATCCGGTTCCGTATATGATTGCGAGGTGGATTGGCCACTCCCTGTCCCCTCTCTGCCTCGGCCAGGAGAGCTCCATCTTGTCCAACCTCGAAGGGCTGATGGAGTCCACGGATACCTTCTTCCATCCGTCGAATCAAGGGGCGTGGACTGGGTTCCTAGCGCAGCTGACCTTTTTCCTGACCGACATCTTCGTCTCGCGCTGGAACCGCGAACAAAGTGGCGAGCTGGACGTGCCGCCGGAACGCCGGATAAACGATGAGCTCAAGAGACGATTTGTGATCGCGCTCAGGGAGGTCACCTTCATGGGCCTCTTTGCCAAGAGCTCCAAGATTGTCAACTACTACTATTCGACCCTCCAAGGTCTTGCCTACCTCGAGCCTGATCTGGTGCTGCCTGGCGCCCTGCAGCGATTTTACCCCAGCCTGCAGGGGCTCGTCGAGGTGCACCGCACGACCTCGAGTCTCTGCGGACTGCAGATGATTGCCAACATCATGTCGAAGCAGAAGGGCTATCGGTGCCATATCACCGCCTTGTTGGCGCTGGCACTGCCTGGCATCGACGCAAACGATCTAGGCAAGACACAGTACACCCTCAACTTCATCCAAAGCGTGGCCTACAGTATCCCGTTTGTGCCATTGGTAAATGGGAATGTCAGTTTCCACGACACGAGCCTTGCCATGAGTTGGGTGCAGGCCGAGATGGAGCGGATGGAACGCGAAGGGCAGGACGTCAAGATCTGCTACAAGGACGAGTTGACCGACGAGGATGAGGCCAACATCCTACGTTCATCGACCGCTGGCCTGGGCGAGTTTGTCATGACTTTGCTGGGCAAAGTCTTTGCCTTGCTGGAGAACCTCCCGGATGCTAGCCATCTCCGCACCGGTTCCCCGGAGGACAACGTGATCAACACCCTACCGGCCGCCCTGACGCCCCTCTTCGCATCCCTGTCGCCGGAGCTGTTTGACATGACGCTCGAAAAGCTGGCTGCTTTCGTTTCCACCCACGTCGTCCACCAGGCCCGCGATGCGATGGCGTGGATCTGCAATGCCCTGTGCAAGGTCAACCCGGAAAAGACACTGAAAGTGTTCATCCCCATGCTGATCGTCAACATCCGCAACGAAATCGACTACAACGGCGCGGCGTCGGATCGGAGCAGCGGGACCGAGGTGCTCCCTCGGGATCGTGCGCTCGTCTGGCACGTGAGCATGCTCAGCATGTGTGTCGTTCATGTGGGCGGCGAGGTTGTCAAGTACAAGTCGGAGCTCTTTGGGATTGCGGAATACATGCAGGAGAAGTGCCGAGGCCTTCCCACCATCCACATCTCCAACTACATCCACCATCTCCTTCTCAATCTGACGCACACGTACCCCATCGACAATGCCCTCTACGAGCCTGATGTCGTCGCTCGTGGCCTGGACGTTCAGGATTGGGGCCGTGCGACCGCCCCGTCAGAGCTGACCATCAAGTGGCATCGCCCTTCGCACGCCGAGATTCTCTTTGCGGTTGAGCTGTTCGAGAGCCAGGCCAGGAGTGCCGCGCAGAAGCTGGAGAAGCTTATGAGCGACGACCCGCAGGTTAGCCGAAAGGGCAAGAACAAGGAGTGGTCGGACGAATTGTCGCGGAGTCTGACCGCGCTCCGGCTGATCATCTCTGGTGTTGCCACTCTTTTTGACCCAAACCGCGCGTCTAAAGAGGCAGACGGCCACGCCGCCAACGGCACCAGCAAATCTGACGCAGACGGCGTTACGTTGATGATGGAGCAGGACAATGATCCCCTCGCTGAGGTCGCAGACGATGACGAGCTCAAACGACAATTTCACTACCCGGCTGGTTATCTACTGAGCTACGACGACCCGGTATACGACCGTATCCACGGCTTGCGCGAGGATGTTGGGAAGCTCCTCACCAAAACCCATGGTTTCTTGAACGCGAGTCAGCAGGACGATGTGGCATGCTTCACCGCGCTGTACGCGACGTATCGGACGTGGATCACGGATGTCGGCATCGAACGGTCCGCGCATCCGCTGGAGCGTCTCCTCCGGCTGTACAAGGCCGACATCTCCCCTTTCAAGATCAGCGGGCTCCGGAAGATCTACCCTCGGCCGCTGCTGATCAAGCGCGCCGACGCCTACCAGCTCCAGCGCGTCAAGTACAACTCGGCGAGCCGCAAGAAGAGCGAGCTTGACAAACGCTTGCTCCTTGATCTTGCCGAGTCCTGTACATCCTCGTACTCGGATGTCCGCCGCGTAGCCCAGGGCGCGCAAGATTCCTCCCTCAAAGTCCTCATTGGCGGCAAGCCGCTCGTCATCCCGGTCATCATGGACAGATTGCGCAAGGCGCTCAGTGAAAACGACCACGACCGCATCAAGGGCGCGATGTACACCCTTCTGTTTACGACGCTGATCCGGACCCTGATGCGTGACTGGCGCTTCGCCCCAGACCTCATGCGGCTGTACATTGAAGCTGCCGGCGTGGACAAGGCCTCAATCCAGAGCCTTGGGACCTCTGCTGTCTACGCCCTGCTCGACTTTGGTAAGCCGTTCGAACACATGATCCTGTACAACCGGGATCTTGTTGAGACTATCCGACCCGCGGACGACTGCGCCGCGCTTATCCAGCGCCGCCACGAATTCATCAAGGAGCGCCGCACCCAAGTGGAAGCCAAAAAGGCAGCGCTCGGCTTGGAGCTCACCAAGAAGGCCAAGGAGTCGCACTGGAAGATCGCCAACAGATGCACCATCTTCTCCCTAAACTGCACTCTGCGATTCGACAGTCTTGCGAACCCCAAGTTCATCGAGCTCGTTGCCAACGGCGCCAACGACCCGCACCCCGGCCTGCGGTCGAACTACCTCTCGGCCTTTTCGGCCATTTTCACAGCCATCGACATGCGGGCTGTTTACGGCCACGACTACAAGAACTACCTCCTCGAGGCGGAGAAGGACGAGAACAAGCTCCAAGTGACGGTGCCAAACGACGACCCGCTGGTGACTGAGAAGTTTCTGTCACAGTTTGAGAGGTACGACGGAGTCGAAGTCGACTACTTCGTCGACAACGACTACCCGGGCTGGCTGGCGTGGGGAAAGAAGTTTCCGGCGTCCAGTGCCAACCCGAAGCCGTTCCTGGCGTATGATGAAGTCGAGAATGCCGTGCGCGAGCAGATTGGAAAGATCATCACGAGGGACTGGTTCAAGGCCTGCTTTGCGTATCTGAAGCAGGAGCCGAGAGACGCGGGAGCCGACCGCTTCCGGATGCAGAACGTTGTCTTGCTCATGAACGTCTTTGACTTGATGCACTATGGCAAGACCGCGGCCACTTTTGACGACGTTGTCGAGATGGTCAAGGAGGTGTATGGTGACGGCAGCGACAAGCACCAGCACCGCGCGACTGCAGAGATTCTCGGCGCGCTGCTGTCTGGTAGTGTGGATGACCCGCGAGAGATGCGCGATCGGGTCTGGGACTTTGCGGCCCCCATGATGCTCAAAATCATTGCTGACGGCCTGACCCCGGACAACCTGCAGTACTGGATGACCTGTCTGCATGTCATCATCGATTCCAAGGACCCCAGGCGGACCAGGGAGCTGACGGAGGCGCTGGCGTCGTTCCGGCTGGATATGAACTCGAACGCGGCGTTCAAGGAGTCGTCCAAGGTTCAGCTGGTCGAGTTCATCATCAACGATGCTGGCTGGCACTTCCGCCACGAGAAGCCGATTCTCGAGGACTGCCTCGCGCATATTGACCACCCGTACAAGTCCGTCCGCGCGTCGATCGGGCGCCTGATCGCGACCATCTACCGCACGCGGTACCATGAGTCCTTCAAGGATGTGTCGACGCTCCTCGAGCAGAACAAGGCCGCGTCGTCGATCGGAATCCGCTCCTATCAGCCGTCGGAGGAATTCTCCGCCACCATCAGGGACATGTTTTCTCGGCTCGAGCAGTGGCGCCACGAACGGACGCCGGGACAGCAGACGCCGTCCAGCTACACATCGGGCTCCAAGACGGTGCTCATCTGGCTCGACAGCATGCTCTCGTCGCAAGAGTGCATCCAGCTCGTCCCCTTCTTCCCGGACCCCTTCATCGACCAGCTGCTGCACATGATGGACGTCAAGGAAGACCCGGAGCTCATGAAGCTGGCGTACCACGTCTACCGCCACCTCCCCAACATCCCGTTCCGCGCGGGCGAAGACGACGCCTTCATCGCGGCGCTCATCCGCGTCGGCAAGACGGCCACGTCGTGGCACCAGCGCCTGCGCGCCCTCGTCAACATGCAGGTCGTCTACTTCCGCCGCCTCTTCCTGACCCAGCCCGCGCAGCGCCAGATGCTCTTCGACGCCGTCGGCGACATGCTCGCGGACCCGCAGCTCGAGGTCCGCGACTGCGCCTCGGCCACGCTGGCCGGCATGATCCGCTGCTCGCCGGCGTCCATCCGCAACCCGGTCATCTACCAGCTGCGGGACCGGTTCGTGCGCCAGCTCGAGCTCAACCCGATGCCGTCCAAGAAGGTGCCCGGCACCGACACGCCCGTGGACACGCAGCGCCAGGTTGTGCGCCGGCACGCGGCCGTGCTCGGGCTCGGCGCGCTGATCGAGGCGTTCCCGTATGCGACGCCGCCGCCCAAGTGGATGCCGGCCGTGCTGGCCGGGCTGGCGACGAGGGCGGCCAATGACCCGGGCGTGGTGGGCAAGGCGACGAAGACGATTCTGGCCGAGTTCAAGAAGACGAGGCAGGATAGTTGGGGGGTGGATCAGAAGGTGAGCTTTTTTCCCTTTTTTTTTTTTCTTTTTCTTCCTCGTTTCCTTTTCTTCCAGTGATGCTAACCATGGTCGTTGTTGCAGTATTTTACGAGTGAGCAGCTGGAGGACTTGGAGGGTGTCTTGTGGAAGAGCTACTTTGCCTGAGGCGGGCGAGGGTTTGGTTCACGTGGCGTGGAGGTGGAACCATTTGGGCTGGACAGCCACAAACGACCAGGACTCAGCGGCTCGTGCTGGGCGGGACTGGGACTGGGATTGGAGGGAGAGATTGGGAAAGGCGGTGGACGGGCATGTTGTGATGTGTATTGCTCAAAAGCATCGTTGGCTAGGGCATCAGTACGAATATGGTTTGGCGATCATTGCTATTCATGAGATCGGGGACGGGGACAGCGAGAGGGAGGCAGAAACGATAGACGCTGGCCATACACGATGAGTTGAGTCAGCAATGCAATGATTTAGAAGTAGAGGGCATCATCACATTATGGGATGAAAAAAAGATGCCTGATCTAGTTGCCGTTCGATTCATGGTATTTATGAAGATGCCTTTGGATCTGAATGGATGGAGAAAAGAAAAATGAGCAAAAGATGATCGACCCAGGGATCGAACCTGGCACCTTCTCGGTGGGAAGAACCCAGTTGATTCACTTTGTGAACGAGACGTGATAACCACTACACCAGCCGACCGTTGTTTCTCAGCGGTTGGAAAGGGCGCCTAGAGGCCCTGGTTCCCCCCACAGTTTCGCTTCCTAGAACACACTCAATCGGCGTCTTCTTACTACCAGGTTATACAGGCAAACTTCGCCTGGCCAAGACCCCACGAGTGCGCTGCCCCTCATCGGCCGTACGGCGCGCGCGCGGGAGCGACCCGGACGAACCCAGCCACGACCGGTCGGAATCAATCCCGCCGAGGATAGGAACTGTGAGGCCGCCCATTCCGCGACACGCAGAGTCCAAATGTGTGGGACGGCAGGAAGCAGGAAAACTGGTGACATTCGTGGTGGTGGGTATAGGAGGAGGAAGCAAGCCAAAGTGGGCTGTGTGGAAGGCAAAGGTAGGTAGTGGGGCAGACCCACCTACCACAAAATGCAATTGGCTGCCAGATGAACATATACTATAGGCACAGCTGTATACAAAATCAACATCCACTAACCCCCCCCCCCTCTTTGGCTTGCAGTGTTAGCATCCCCTTGGGCTGCGAAATTGCAGGTTGGCATTCGGCTAAACCGGTCGTAGCCAAGGACATCATCGCCAACCCAGCCGATCCAAGACCGACCACTGGCACATTCACATCAAGTTGTCGACCTAATCACCTGTCGACCTCCTCTGTCCGCAATCGACAATGGCAGAGAAATACTGAACAAACACTTGACAAAGACCGAACCACTTCCTTTTGGATGCCAGTAACGCCTCCTATCTAACATCTTTTCATTCCTGCAATATCCAAAAAAAAAAAAGAAAAACCCCCATCCCATCTTCACGTCGTAAAAACTGCCCTGCCCAGCTTTCCGATCCTCCTCAAGCAGAGCAGTAGCTGCGGGCCAGCCACACAAGCAGACCATGCCCTCCCAACAACACGGCACCGAGCAAGCCTCTCGCCTGACCACCACTGACACATGCCAGCAGGCGACCATGCCACCAATCACCTCGCCTCTGCGCGAGGTCTCCTGAACAGCGGGCTGGCCCTCGCAACATCCGCCCAGCTCTGCGCCGTCGGCAGCGAGGGCACCCTGTCCCCGCCACCCCCCTCCCGCCGCGCATGTGTCGGCCCGGGCCCGGGCGCCGAAAACGGCGACCCGCTCAAGGCCGACGACCCGCTCAAGGTGGGGCTGAGCGTCGTAGGGCTGTACGCCAGCGAGTTGACGGCGCCCGCCGTATCGCGCACATTATCGTCCGCGGCCGACGTGACAATGTCTCTGCGCTCGCGGTCTAGGATCCCCAAGCCAATAGTCGGGCGTTCCCCGTAGGTGTAATCGATTGGGTACCTCTGGGTTGACGGGTCCCATGCCTTGGTCTCGGTTGTCGAGCTGGAGCTGGACTCCTTGTTGGGCGCAATCATGTCGGGGCTGTTGGTGTTGATCAGAGGCGCCCCCGCCACGGTGGTGTCAGCGACAGAAGGCTTGGACATGCTTATCCGGCTGGAGACGGAGCTGCCGATGCTATACTTGCGCACACCATCGTCGGCGGCCGAGGTTACCACCTCTTTGCGCTTGCGGTCCAGGATCTCCAAGCCAATAGTCGGACGTTCCCCGTAGGTGCAATCGTTTGGGTACCTCTGGGCCAACGGGTCCCCCGCCTTGGCATCGGTCGTCGAGCTGGAGCTGGACTCTGTGCTTGGGGTGATCAAGCCGGGGCTGTTGGCGTTGATCCGCGGCGTCCCCGCAACGCTGGTTTCGGCGAGGGACAGCCTGGACATGCTCATCCGGCTGAAGACGGAGCTGCTCATGCTGCACTGGGTGCTGTCGGCGGAGGACGGGTCGCGGTTGAAGGGCGTATTTGACCGGTTGGGCGTCGCGGCGTTGATGGCGCGTGGTAGCCGGGAGCCCGAGTTGCGGGATCGGAGCGGGAAGCCAACCGTGTCGGGGGTTGGGCTGCCGGCTGGAGCGGCCACGGGGGAGGGCAGAGGGGATGTGCGGAGAAGGGAGTTACGGCGAGACGCCATGGCCGAGAGCGATAGAGGGGTGATCGCGGCGGTGGCATTCTGCGAGAAACTGAACCGGGAGTTGTGCGCGGGCAATGCCGGACTGCGGTGCTGAGTTTGCGCAGGCTGTGGTATAGTTTGCGAGGGCCGGCGTGGGATGGGGTGTGTGCGTGGCTGCGACCGCATCGTCAAACCAACTTCATTCGCACGGTTGGAAGGGTGTTGGCGATCCGAAGTTGGCCGAGGGAGACCGGGGCCGGGCGCTCGCCGGTTCTGCTGTTGAGCAATCTGCACCAACAGTCGTCTCCGTATGTCGCGCTCCGTCTCAAGCTGCGCTTGTAGATTGGCAATCTTCTCAGCTTGTGCCTTCCGCTCGTTGGCAAGACGAGATTCGTACGTCTCGTCTTTGGCTTCGAGCACTTGCAACCGCTTGGACGCCTGATCAAGTGCGTTCCGGAGACGGTTTCGCTCGTCGACAACAAGCTCCATCTTGGTGTTCATGCGCATTGTGATGAAGCGGGTGCTCATTTTGCAGCACGCAGAATGGTAGATCTGGTCAATGCCACCCAGCTCGGCAAGCTGCGCGCGGACTTGAAGGATGACCGGTCGGGAGGATGGAGTTGACGAGAGCATTTTCGAGGCCAAGTTAACAACGTGCTTGGGCCCGAATGTCGGCGCGTGGACGTCCTCCACCCCCTGCGTAGCGAGGGCCACGCCTTCAAGCTTCCGCAGGTACCCCTGCAGCTTGTCGGCTCTACCCCTCGGCGACAGGTCTCCGAGCATGACATCGAAATCGTCCAGCGGCGCTCCGTAGACCACGGTCGCTATGCTGAGAAGCACCAGTCCGAGAGAGTAGACGTCCGCTGCTCTCATGGACCAGTCGTCCAGGTTCTGATGAAGCTCCGGGGCCCGCCACTTTGGTGTGCCCAACTGCCCTCTAGTCATGGTGTGATCTCGGTCGTGGACATCCTTGGAGATGCCAAAGTCGGCGAGGTAGACGCGGCCCGGGTTGAGGAGGATGTTCGCGGGCTTGAGATCCAGGTGGCGGATGTCCTTGTGGTGACAGTATGCGACGGCCCGGGTGATGCACCCCATGATTTGTTGCAGGTATTTGAGGGGGCAGTTGCCAGAGCCTGGAGGATACGCTGCGGAGCGCCGTTCGATGGCGCTCAAGTCGTGCAAGTCCAGCGCATGCAGCCGATGGACAATGTCATCTCTGTCGCCGTGGCCGGTCCTGAGACAGTCGATGTCGTTGAGCAGGCTGTCGAGATTGCAGACGGCGACGGGCCACAGCAACAGGTACAGCTCGGTGCGGATGCAGTATGTCCCGACGAGTTTCAGGATATGTTCATGATCCAGCTTCTCCATCACATTGGCCTCCTCGCGCAGCAACTGGATGGGGAACCGGCGGTTTGGCGGCCGAACGAGTTTCCGCGCCAGGCATATTGTCCGATTCTTGTAGTTGTACTTGACTCTCTGGACGAGGCCAAAGCTTCCGGTGCCGAGAGGGCCTTCGTTGGCAGGGAGTATGAATCGCTGATGCACCTTCTTTGCTTCGGCCAAGTCGTCCAAGGGGACGTGCTTGCCTCTGGCGCGCGGTCAGCAACAAGCCACAAGAGCGGCAGCCGCTCGAGGAACATGCGAGTCCTCCTTACAAGCCGGACCAGTGGTGTTGCGACACTTCCCATTCCCGTAGTATTTCGCGGTCGCACTCTTCCAACTGCGACTGCGAGAGGCGGTCGATGGCGTGCTGGGATGTGGGCAGGACGGTGTGCCATCCGCCGCCGGGGTCGCCCATGATTGCGGTGCGGGTCGCGTGGAGAAGAAGAAGGAGGAGACGGGAGACGGAGCGGGAGACGGGACCGAGCGACACGGGACGGAGGATGGAAGAGTGGAGGCGCTGAATTCAATTGTGTGCTTCCCCCTTAGCACAGAAAATGCACGGCTTAACGCAACATTGCGGGCGCTCCAGTGTTGGTAAATGGAAGTGGTCTGCGAGAATGTACGGAGAGGCTTCCAGAGAACCCAGGCAGACCAAAAGGTGCTGGCGGGAGGGAGCTGCTTGTACAGCCCTCTGTCTCGGCTCCGCAAGGGCTGAGCTTGGCGAGCGTATGTGTGTACTATGTACGTTGGAAAAGCAGTGGAAAAGATGCTTGTTTTTCTTAAAAAGGGAGAGAGCCCCGAATGCCAGATTATATAGGCGACTAGTGCCCCACAAAACAGCGACATTCCCACTCACTGGCCCGTGGTTCCTTCTGTCAATGTGCGGGGCTCCGGGGCATTGGGCCTATGGATGGCGCCTGGGCAGTGGTAAAAGCAGCCAAATTCAGGGCCACCCCTACTTTCCCACCCCAACCTTGATACCAGGACATCGATACCGCTCACCCGGGTGCTTGGGCCAACTCTTGTGGCCCACGGCAGTTTGGATACACCTCGCAAGGTCATTGAACCTTGTCGTCCGGCTCTTTTGCCAGGGCGCGAGATCCGCGTTTATCCCACACAGGCCGCCGCCAGACCTTCGGCTTGACCTCTTCCCCCTCCCTCCCCTCCCGGGCCATCCTCTCCTTCTCCTCCTCCAGCGCCAACGCCTTCTCCGCCAAGACGATGTCCCACATCGCCTTTGCCCTCGCAATCATATCCTCCTTCTCCACATCCAGCCGCCGCCCGTAATGCGCAATGACCGTTTTCATCGTCTTCTCATAAGTAGCCGGCTCCCTGTCCTCCACCTCCCCCCCCCTCTCGCTCGCCACCAATCGCGCGACCGCCCTCTCCCACACATCCTCCATCCGCGCCTGCCACAGGTCCCCATCCTGCAGCTCCCCAATCCTCTCCACCGCGTTCGCCCGGAACTGCGCCTTCTGCCGCAGCACGCGCTCCAGGAACCGCGGCTGCGGCTTGCGCAGCCGCAGGAACGGCACCCCGAGCGTGTCGCACAGCGTCGGCGGCCGGCGCACCCCGGCGGGGATCTCGGCCAGCGGCCGCGGCGGCCGCGTCGGCTCATACACGACCGGCAGCGCCCCGGCGGGGGACACGCGCGTCAGCAGGCGCACGCGGTCCTCGCGCGGCGCCGTCGACATCTGTTGTTCCTGCGCCGCCTCCGCCGCGCGCCGGGCGAGCACCCCCTGCACGCGGACCTGGTTGGTGCGGAGGAAGGACAGGACGGAGGCGTGTTCGGCGGTGGACGGGTCTGCGGCGCGCGACAGGAGGGTCAGGGCGCGGTACCCGTTCTTGAGCGCCGAGACGATCAGGCGCGGGCTGTTGTAGCGCCGGTTGCGGCGGAAGGCGTTGCGGATGAGGGTCTTGAGGGGGTTGGTCGGGCCGAGGGTCGTGGCGACGTCGGCGGGGAGGGCGACGTGGGGGATTTGGAGGAGGAGGGATTTGTAGAGGGCGAAACCTGGCCGGGAAGGGCGGTTAGTGATACCATTGCGATCGACCGGGACCAAGATGGGGCGGGTGGCTTACATGCTCGGCGATGCCGCGACGAGCGGGCGGCTATGAATTGGGACGGCATTCCATGTGGTGTGGGCACTGCCGGCGTGCCGCGCCGGGAGATGGAGATGGATTAAGCGTGGGTGGTGGGACTCGGAATTTCGGGGGGATGCATGGACGCGACATGGATTCCAGCGCCAAGTCACGTGAGCCCATCAAGCAGACGCTGGGATCCTGTGTAGAACGTTGCGTATTTTGCTATGCCTGGGTTGCGCAAGGCTTGGATATGTGTGCGAGTCAACGGCTGGTACGATGCCACCCGTGGCGCGGCTACTACCAGTCTCGAAAGCATCTGCTGGCCCCAGATCCATGCCCATGCCCCCTGTTCCAGGCACGCCGGTTCAGAAAAGTCGGTTGGCCGTCCGCCAGCTTCCTATTCTCCTCATCTGTAAATACCATACTTGGTGCCCTCGGCAGGCTGGGGAAGCTTCTTGTTCTCGTCCATGTACCTAGGCCAAAGTCAATCTTGCACGACCCAGGCGGGACATCTCACGGCCCGCTTACTTCCGTATCGCGATAAGAGCAGTTTCCAGGCTCAGGGGGTCTTCCTTGGGCCGCGGGTTCTTCGCGAGCTCGGCGGCGATCCGGTGCCAGTCCCGGAGAATGCCGACCGAGTTCCTGTCCACCCTGCCGTCGCTCGTGTTCACGCCGGGGAGGTTGACTTGGCTGACGAAGTAGATCTCGGGCGGCTCCCTGGGGTAGTTGGGGCCGCACTCCATCTTGAGCTCGTAGATGCGGTTCTCGTGGTTGCCCTGCGATGCGAAGTGGTCAGCCTTGGCCAAGGCACGAGAGGGCTCGAAGCGGATGCAGCGCGCTACGGACATGGGGAGGGCCCCAGATGGTTCCCCGCCAGTGTGTCATGAAGATGTCTTCGGGGTCCTCCAGACCGTACGAGCAGGCACCTAGACAGGGACGCAGTAATTTGTCAGTCCACGAGTTGGGTTTGGCGACGGCGGCCCTGGCAACTGCTGAGGCGGCGACAGCGACACGACGTACCAGCACCCATGCCCTTCTCGCCCTTCTCCAGCTCCGCGAGGAGCTTAAAGTTCCGGGGAACCTGAGCGACCGCCATGATTGAGCGCTGCACTATTTCTCGTCTTTGCGGTGTTGGAATGGTTGAAAGGCGATGGTTGGAGCGCAGTCACGCGCCCTGGGGAATGATAGGGCAGGATGCCACGCAAGCACGCTCAGCTGGTTCCAGGATGGAGGGGCAGAGGGGCGGAGGGGCAGCAGCAGCAGAGCTGAATTGAGCGGTGTGGAATTCTGCCCAGCATGTCAGTGTCAAGGTAGAGCTTAGCTTAGTCATCCCTTGCCAGCTCAACCTTGGTTGGTCCATCTCACAGCAGACAACGACCTCGTTCCTGAACACGCACCGAGACGCCATATCTCATCCACGCCGGCCCCCTGTTTTCCGAATTTGATGCCAGGCTCCGGAACTGCAATGTGGTGAGACTCATGCCAAGTCTTTTGAGATGCAATCATGACAGCCCAACTTTTGGCGTCAGAACTCGCCAATCTCATCCAGGAGAGCAAGCGCAAGAACAGCGACCTGCGCCAGGTGCGTACAGTGCGGCCCAGCACGGGTCTGGCCTCGCCATGACTGACATGCCCAACAACAGGCTGCCGAAAAGTCCCTGGATGAGCTCAAAAGCCTGAGAGCACCATCCGAAGCCCGGATATCTGACGGTGTGTTTTCCCCTGCCTTCGTCTTGTGTGTTTCAGCATGTCTTTTTCGTCTATCCCGCCTGGGCTTATACAGTGTCAGAACTTGCCCAGCGTCCAAACTTCGCCAACCCCTTCATCATTGCTTGCGGCACGAAAAATGTCAAGTTCACCGGCATCGCCATTGTCTGTCTGCAGCGGCTTATTGTGTCTCGCGCTCTCCCAAGGTCGAGATTGAGCCAGGTCCTCGACGCCCTCCAGCAGGCTACGTCCGCCGGTCTCGACGTGCAGCTCAAGATCCTCCAGGCCCTCCCGGCCCTGCTCGCCAACTACTCTGCCGACGTCAAGGGCGAGCTGCTGGTCACCGCGCTGAATGTCTGCTTCATTCTGCAGTCCAGCAAAAATGCCATTGTCAACAACACATCGGCCGCGACGTTGCAGCAGCTGGTGGTGTCTGTGTTTGACAAGGTCGTAGCCGAGGACAGTGAGTGACGCCTCGCTTTGCCATTTCCGTCGCTGTCTGTGCATGCTTACACAGCGCGCAGAATCCGGCGTTGGCTCATCTGCTGTCGGCGAGGTCCCTATCCAAGATGGCGCCGTGTCTCTCCGGGCTGCGGCAATGGATGCCTACCGGGTAATGCTGGTCGGCCCTCGCCCCCGTTCTGCCGTACTGACTCGGTCTAGGTCTTCAACGACATCTGTCTGCTCACAGAGGGCCAGCGGCCTGAATACCTGCGGTTCTCGGGTCTCGCACAGACGTTCGGCTTGGAGCTGGTCGAGTCCGTCTTGACGAACCACGCCGCCATCTTCACCACACACCCCGAACAAACTGACATCCTGCGTATGAGAGTCATGCCGTTTATCACCAGTGCTCTCCGCGGCAAACCGAATTTTGCAACCAGTGTCCGGCTGGTCCGGATCTTATACACGCTGCTTCGACGCCACCTCTCCCTCCTCCCCTCCGAGAGCGGCGATGCACTCAAGATTCTGACCCGACTCCTGGACCAAGACACTTCCGTCTGGAAACGCTCCCTTTGCATGGAGGTATTTCGAGGTCTTTTTGCCGACCATGCCCTGCTCCGGCGCATCTTCATGATCTTCGACGCACACGAGGGTCGAAAAAACATCTTCAAGAACCTGACAGCGACGTTTGTTCGTGTCAACACCGAAAAGCCATCGGTGATCGGCCTGGGACACCAATCCACCATTCCCGTGGCCGCCAATAACACGGCGGCGAGCGACCAGGTAATGCTCGAGGCGAGCGGAGTTACCGGTATCATATCCACCGTCGGTTCCGAGGGCCACAGCATCGGCATCAGCACGCAGTGGAGCACCATGCGGGTTCCTTGCATCGACCAGCTTGACAAGACCGATGCCCCGGCGATTCCCGAGTCATACGTCTACAGCCTTACCATGGCGTGCATCACGTCCCTGTCCGAGGGCCTGGCCAAGTTCATCCTTCCCCTGACCGTCCCCAATGATGGACGGAGGAAACGGGGCCCGAAACAACACGATGTTGGCCGTGGCTCGCCCGCGCCTCCGTCTGACGAGCCAGCTGACAAGGTCCCTTTGGAGCGGCCTGCCACGTTCAAGAGAAATCCCGTCCCCGTCAACCCGTTGTCACTCAAAACCCACCCACTGTATGCCGAGATCAAGGCATGCGCGTCGTTTATCGAAGAGTGCTGGCCTGCCATTCTCGCCACCTGTTCGACTTTTCTGTATGCGGCTCTGGACTCGGAGTACTACCACGGACTTGTCCGAGCATTCCAGAAGTTTGCGCATGTCGCTGGCCTGCTGCAGCTCTCCACTCCCCGCGATGCTTTCCTGACTACTTTGGGCAAAGCCGCCGTCCCGCCAAACGTTTTGACTGCTTGCATGAATGCTGGCGCCGCGCGGACCCCAGTCGCGTCCCCAACCCCTGAGTCCCATAGCATCTTCAGCAACGCGAGAGGACTGTTGAGTGTCGATAGCCTCGTGAGTCCGACAGGCCTCGGCCCTGAAAAGCAAAGGCAGCCGTCCATGGATATGAGCATTGCGAGTCTCAATACCCGGAATCTGCTCTGTCTGCGAGCCCTGCTCAACCTCGGCATTGCCCTTGGGCCGACCCTTTCGTCGTCTTGGAGCATCGTTCTGGAAACTCTCCAACAAGCCGACTTCGTCATCTTCTCGTCTGGTAAGGCCGCGGGAAGGACACCAATGTCGGCGAAAGGCCCGGATCCGCATGCCGAGCAGGAAGCCAGTGCGCTCCTCACAGGATTCAACACCGAGATCCGAGCTGTTGAGACAGCAGCCTCCCGTCTCTTCGAGAGCACTGTTGACTTTCCGAATACTGCATTCGTTGAAATCGTGGCCGCCGTGTGCAACCTGCTTGAACATGCCGAACCACGCTCAACGGCCAGCAGCCGCGCACAATCACCCCCGTCGTCTGCCGGGCTCAAGGCGCCCGCCCTCCCCACCAAGAGGGTGATGAGCGTCTCTTCGGCCTCCTTGACTGGGCCAAACCAGGAGAATCAGTTTGCCTTGGCCAAGCTAGGCGATCTCGCCTCCATCAACATTGAACGGCTACTCTTCTACTCTCCAGACGTGTCTGGATGGACGCCGTTGACCACCGAGCTGATTAGCGCTTTGAGCTCCGTGTCAAACGCATCTCCGGTCAGAGCACGCGCGGCTGAGACGCTCGTGCGCATCCTTTTGGAAGAGGCAAGCGCCGTTGCGTCTCAACCAGAGGAGCCCCGAGGCCAGATCCAGAGGCGTCTTCTCGAGGCCTTCCGTGACTCTCTCATTCCGCTCCAAGCGCCGGACCGCGAAGTGTCGGTTACACAGCATGCCATCGATGTGGATATCCACAAGATTATCCTTGAGGGCCTCAAAGGTCTTCTCGAAAACTGCGGCGAGGCCCTGATAAGTGGCTGGGAGTTGACCTTTGAGATCATCGACACCATTTTCATCAACCGGAACCTCAGCACGGAAGTGAAGGATGGCACCTCAGCCCGGCGGCCTGTTCTTCTAACCCGCGCCGTCAAGCTTATCCGTCCATCATTTGCGTCACTGCAGCTAATCTGCTCCGATTTCCTGCCTTCGCTGCCGAATGCATGCTTTCTCAACCTCGTCGATACCCTGTATAAATTCTGCACCCAGGACGATGAACTGAATGTGGCGTTGACAGTAAGTCGGGACCCGCGCCGGCAGACAACACGGCTGACTCCGGTAGACTGTCACCTTTTTCTGGGCCATTTCGGATTTCCTTTCGAAGAGGAGCAAATCCATGTCGATTACCGAAGACTTAATTCAAGGTTCTGGGGATCAGGCATTGGTCAAGCTCGCAGCGGACCCGTCCCATGACGGCTCATGCGCGGCGCTGTGGATGCTCCTCCTCCTGCGACTCACGTCGGTTGCGACAGACCAAAGACTGGAACTGAGAAACAGTGAGTGTCTCGCTTCCTCGACGCGCGGGCGAAGCTGACTTGCCAGGCGCCATTCAAACCCTGATGCGGATAATGTCGGCATATGGCGAGAGCCTCAGCCCCGAAGCATGGTCTATATGCATGAGATCTGTCATCTTCAGCCTCCTTTCGTCAGTTGAGCACGAGCTACGCACTCTCACAGGGCCATCCGCGAAGGACAGGGGCCAGGATGAGTGGAAAGAGACGGCCATCGTGGTCACACAAGGGGTAGCCGACCTCTTCGGCTCGTACCTGAATGTGCTCACCTCCCACCGAAGTTTCCCGGAGCTTTGGCAAGATCTCATCGGCCATTTCCGGGCGCTGCTGGACCTCCGCATTCTCGATCTCAGCGCCGCCACCTACAGTGCCCTCCGGGATGTTCTTCACAGATGTGCGGAGCAAGACAGCCCTGGTGTCGGGAAGGCCGGCATCGACCTGGCATGGGATCTGTGGTCGCAGGGAATCCCCGTACACCAGGACGGGAAAGACGACAAATCGTCAGACAACCAAAAGTGCTTGGTGGTTTGGGTTGAAGCATTGCGGCAACTCTACGGGCTGATCGAGCCGGACGTTGGCGTTGAGCGGGTGCGTCGTATGCTCACCTTGCTCCGCGACGCCATGCAGCACGCGACCCCTGGGACATACGCCAGCGATATCGAGTATGTCACCCCGCTTCAGGGCAAGATCCTCGAGGTCTTCCGCATGGTGCGCACCGACCTCCACGGCGTCCCTTCTGCCATGCTCACGCAGGTCGCCGAGTTTGTCTCGTTGGCGTTTGCCCAGGAGGACGCGGCAAAAGCGGCGGCAGAGAAGCGGACTTATGTCGCCATGTCCAAGGAGAGCATGTCTATTCTTCAGTCTTTGATCGTCGAGAACTCGTCGGAGCAAGACATTTACACGACGGGGGCACTTGCCACAGCATTATCCGCGCTCGCCAAACCCGTCGTCCTCAAATACCAGTTGCGAATCATCACCAAGTCTGTCCAGCCGTGGAGAGTGGCAGTCCAGTCGGCCCTGACCGTGCTCGAGGCGACGCTGCCCCATCTACGCGTGATGGACCTGCCGCGGCCGACAATCCAAGCCATCTGGGAGATCATCATCTCCATCGCGAACGGCATCATCAGCGCCGACTTGGACGCTGCGCCACCAGCAGCAGCCGACCTGATGAACGACCAGGAATTCGACATGACCTCGTTCCGAAAACTGCGCAGCCTCATCACCCCGTCCCTCGGCGCAGAGGTTGTCCTCGACGAAACCCGGAAAGCCTACGCCGAGGCCCTCTTCCGCACCTCCATCATACACGCCCCTGCCCCCGCCGAAGCCGCCGTCATCCACTCCACCAGCAGCAGCAGCAGCAGCCGCGATGCCGCAGGCCTCAACGCGCTGTACAGGCCGCGCATCGGTCGCACCATCGACCCCGCTCCCACAAGACGCAGCCTCATGAGCACCGTCTGCCTCGACGAGCTCTTCTCCCTCGTCGAAGCCCACCACCCCCCCCCGCCGTCCCCCCCCGCCCAACCCCCCCCCTCTTCCAACAACAACAACAACAACACCACCACCGCCCACGACCTGCACGTCCGCCTCGCCCGCGCCGTGGCGCCCTACCTCGTGCTGCGCTGCGCGCTCTGCCTGCGCAGCTACGTCGCGGACCAGCCGCTGCGCGGCCGCATGCCGCAGCCGCAGTCGCAGCGGCGGGAGCTGGTGCGCGTCCTGCGGTGGCTGGTGCGGCTGCGGTCGGAGCCGGACGCGATGCCGGCCGCGGCGGGGGTGGCGAGCGAGACGCGGAAGCACCTGCTGCGGCTGTATCCGCTGCTGGTGGGCGCGGTGCAGGTGGCCGGGACGGCCGGGGATGGCAAGGTGCTGGGGCTGGGGAGGGAGGGGTTGGATGTGGTGGGGGGGGAGTTTGGGCTGTAGTTTTGCATGTGTGTGTGTGTGTGTGTGAGAGAGAGAGAGAGATTGAGATTGAGATTGAGATCTGAGATCTGAGATCTGAGATCTGGTTGGGGGGAGTGGGTAGAATACATTGAGTGGTTCTTTTTGTACGAGTCCCCGCCGTCCCGCGTTTCGGTTTTGTGCATGTCTATGGACCCGGGAAAGGGGGGGGGAGGGGGGGAGTGTGTGATGGGACAAATAACGATACAGCGGGTTCCATCCTCCAGGTCTTTTCCGTCCATCAATTTGGCGGGATGCTCGGCTCCTCTAACTAGACTTGTTCTCCGTGGCCGTCCCCTCGATCACCTTGCCGTCACCCCTCTCCACCATGCGCTTCGCCATCGTCTGCGCCTGCGCGTCCCCGACCTTGCCATACACGCTCAGCGCGGTGGCGATCATGCCGCCGATATCGCCCACATTCCCCGGCACGACGACGGCCGTGCCCTCCTTGGCCAGCCTGCCAAAGGCATCGACGTACTTCTCCGCCACCGACAGGCTGACGGCGCCCTGGGCGGCGTCCTTGCCCTCGGCAATCGACTTGGCCACGGCCTCGATCCCGGCCGCGGTGGCCGTGGCGCGCAGCAGGATGGCCTCGGCCTCGCCCGACGCCTTGTTGATCTTCTCGGCGCGCACCGCCTCGGACGCCAGGATGGCCGACTGCTTCTGGCCCTCGGCGATGTTGATGGCGCTCTGGCGCTGGCCCTCCGACTCCAGGATCTCGGCGCGCTTCGACCGCTCCGCCGTCACCTGCCGGTGCATCGCCTCCACCACGGGCTTGGGCGCGTGGATGTCGCGGATCTCGTACCGCAGGCACGTCACGCCCCACGCCTGCGCCGCCTCGTTGATCGCCTGCGTGATGTTGGTGTTGAGCGCGGCGCGCTCCTTGAGCACGTGGTCGAGGGTCAGCTGGCCGATTTCGGAGCGCATCGTGGTCTGCGCGAGCTGCGAGATGGCGTATTCGGCGTCTTCGACGCCGTAGCTGCGGGGGGGGGGGAAAGCGAGACTGTTAGTTGGGGACGTGGGGGACGGCAGGTCAAGGGGCGGACAGACCTGGCTTTGTAGGCGTCGAAAACGCGCGTGTAGAGCACGCCGTCGAGCTCGAGCGTGACGTTGTCGGCGGTGATGGCGCTCTGGGAGGGGATCTCGATGGCGGCTTCCTTGAGCGACTTGACGTAGGCGATGCGGTCCAGGAAGGGGATCAGGACGGCCAGGCCGGGCTGCAGGATGCGGTTGAACTTGCCCATGCGCTCGACGATCCAGGCGGTCTGCTGCGGCACGAAGCGGATGACGGTGTTCATGGGCAGCGACGCGGACTTCTGGAAGTAGATGGGCGGCATGGCGCCGCCGCCGAGGTTCGGGGCGGCATTTTGGGGCGTGCTGTGGAAGCGGCGGGTCGGGAATTCCGTTGGCCTCCTTGGGGGTTGGAGGGCGAGCGCGAGAGCGCGCGACGTGTGTGAGGAGGCCAGGAGGCCCGCACGGGCGGTGGGCACAAGGGCCCGTTGGGCGGTTCTGAGTGACATGTCGGCCGCCAACCTTACATTTGCATCTGGCTCGATTCGATTGGGGTGTTGAAAATGAGCCGGTTGCGTTGAAGCTTGCCTGGCTCGGCAATTTTGTCAGCTGGCAGCGAAGCCGACGTCAGTGCTTTGCTTGGTCCCACAGAAATGCAGGTCTGGCTTGGCGCGCAGATCGCGGCCAAAAGTCGGCGCGGGTATTTCCGGTAAGCCTGTCAGTGTCTGCCCGGTCATCAACAGCGTAAGTTACGTATCAGAGGTTTCATTTCGAATGGACATCACCTCGTCCAGAGTCTGGATTCCAGACTCGAAACATACCCTGATCAACCAATCCTCCCCTTCTGCCATTTACAGTATCTATCATACAACAATAATTGTGTCCGTTTCCCACAAACTTGATCTCGTTGCGGTCTTCTCAGTACCCGAACTCGAGCTGATGGTCCTCTTTCTCGCAGCCCAGTTTGGCCGCTCAGTTGAAGCCAAGGAGCCAAATGCTATCTAGGGCGGCGACAATAAGAAGATCATCGCCATAGCCGATGTGGCGTCATCGATGACCTGTTCCACTTGTTGACGTGCAATGGTGAGACCGTGAGGGACCGTGGGATGGACCCTAGGAAAGACCCCGACAATAACGAGTTGCTCCAACAACTGAACTCCAAACTTGGTTTTCGTTCTCCAATAGTGGCGTAGAACCACAGATCCAATAGCTTTGGTATGGTAACATAGATGGCGTCATCCTCCCAAGCAACAGCCCAGCCATAGCAAGGCAGCAGTTACAGAACCACCCCGACTCAACCCTTCCAACCCCCCCCACCCACCAACCCCCCTTCACTACCACACATCCCAAAACTTCACCACCACCAGGTGAAGGCTGGAGCCTCGGGCGCGTCCGCCCGGCGACGAGCAGTCATCGTATCGAGGTCTTCCCACTCCTGCAGGCTCTCTACAACGGCGACACACACCACACCGGTTAGCCTTTCAATCTTGGGAGAAAGACCGATGCAAGTTAGGATGCAACGGGACATCACGTACCCTCTACGCGCTCCAGCGCAAAGACAAAGAAGCAATAGGCGACCATGTCGCTGGTCTTCTCGCTCTCCAGGACGGACAGCTCGATATCCCTCTTGATCGCGTGATCGTTCATCAGATCCTGTTTGCTGGCAACTAGGCGGCGGGCTGCTTGCCGGATGGTGAAGATGTTGGACTTTTTGTCATCGGATGTTGTGATTTTGAAAAACAGGAGCGCCCCTTGATGCAGGGTAGATCGTTAGTATATATCGAAGGCGATGAAGTGCGGCGAGTATCTGCTGCGGATGGTCTTGGGGAAGGGACTTACACTCCAAGTACTTTAGATCAACACGCCGGCGGCGCGTGAATCTGGCAGTGCCTGCGTGGATCAGATGGGTCAGGACCGGGATCATCGATCGGGATGCGGCCCCCGGGTTGGGCAACTCCCCGGTGGATGGGGACGAGGACGCTTACCGGTGGGTTGCACAGTGACAAAGGCCATTGCGGTTGGCTATGTTGTACAGATGTCCGACAGACGGGTATGATGATGATACTTTATAAAATTGCACTGATCGAGAGCTGCAAATCTTGGAATGTTCGTGGAAGGAAAGAGGAAGAGAAGAGACAGAGTCGCAGGATTTCCGCTGTATTTGTATCCCGGTTCTCGTGACCGTCAACAAACGTACGTACTCCTGCGGCAAGACGCGCGGCACGTGGAACTTGGACGGAATAGTTGCACTTCAGGCAAAGAGCTTTGTGAGCCCAGGGGCCTCTCCATGACGCCGACCCGTTGCCTAGACGACGATTACGCAAGCACAACCCCCGAGCTTGGAGCCAAATCGTCACCTGTGGGATTGCGTGTTGTTGGATGGTGTATCTAGCGGCCCGATTCCACGCGTCCGGGGGACGCGTCGACGCCCATGCAGCTATGGGGAAACAAACCAGACGGAGTATTCTGGCCCGGCATGGGAGGTGATGGAATGTATTGGTCAAAGGTGGACATCCGTTGGACTTTGTTCTTGGTTGCTCAACCAGGTTGTTGTTCAGGGTCATGTGCTGCACAGGATGACAAGAAGAATTATGGGCAAATACACGGAGGGGAGGGGCATCAATATATCCAGGAAAGCACATGCTTTGCCCTCGTGCCGTCTTAGTGATGAGTCTGACACCACGACTACCAGATCACTCGTTCGTCCTTCCTGCCTGCAGTCCAAACTGGTCAATCTGTTGTGAATCCAGGTCCTGTGGAAGGGCAAACAACTCCGTTTAGCCTCACCTTGGGTTCTTATCCCTCTAGAACCATTGTCTTTGTTAAGGGATAGCGATACAATCATTACAGCTGTGTCAACATGCTTGACACCCCGAGGCAACTGAATCCCTGGCATACCGTTCCACAGCAATGTATGAACCCGACGCTCCATTATCTCTAAACCTTCTAGATGCATATGCTCTGTCCATGATTCAGCGCCACAAACAGCAGCGGCTCCGTGACTCCCTTCCACGTCCCCTCCTCCGATATATCCCCATCCGCTAACAACTCCGGCAACGCCCGCGCAAAACGCACCCCCTGCTGCTGACAAGCCCACTCGAGATCCCCAAGTGTCCTGAGCACCTCGGTGGGATCCGTGACAAACGTGCCCCAATGCATAGCAACAGCAACAGGCGGCGCTGGCGCCTCTCCATCGGCGCCCTTTTTCGCCGACCAACCCTCCGACATGACGTTGAACACCCTCACTGCATCCCACGGCGGCATGTGGTTCGCACCAGCCACGCCCCCACTGTGCCGTGGGACAGGATTGATCGAGTCCGGCAGCGGCGCAAAGCTGCGCAGGTACGAAAACGTCGCGCCCACCGAAACAGGCAGCAGCAGCAGATCCGGCGGCCCGATCCGCTCCCGGATCTCGGCAAACGCCGGACAGGCCGGGAACTTCTCCTCTTCCGCACCCCGCTTCTCGGCGGTGGCCAGATCAAACGGCCACCCCGGCGCCCCATGAAACTGATACCCCGTATCGCCCGCAAAAAACACCCTACACCCAACCTCCCCGCCAGCCGCGAGCCCCTCCACCACCCAGCCCGCCCACAGCGCCTCATCCGCCACCGCCCCAACCCGCGCGCTCCCATGCTGCGACGGCGTGCACCACACCCGCACCCGCACCCGCACCCCCTCCCCATCCCCATCCCTACCCCCTTCCCGCCCCAGATCGACCTGGTCCCACCAGTCCATCTCCACCACCCTCCCCTCATCAATCCCCATCTCCACCAGCAGCCGTCCGTTCCCCACCGGCACAAAGAACCGCACCCGCTCGCGGCTGTGCTGCCACACCGCCCGGAGGCTCGCACAGTCCATGTGGTCGTAGTGGTTGTGGCTGACAAACACCGCGTCCACGACGGGCAGGTCCTGGGCCGTGCAGGGCGCGGGGTAGGCGCGGAGGGGGCCGACCACGGTGTCGAGGGCGAGTTGCAGGAGGAGGGTGGCGTGGCCGAGCCAGGTTACTTTTGCTTTTGCGTCGGGGTTGGTGGGCGGTGGGAAGGCAAAGTCGGGGGGTTGGATGCGCAGGAGTTGGGATGCTTGGGCGGCGGGGGCGTTGCGGGTGGTGGTGGTGCCAGTGGTGGTGCCAGTGGTGTCGCTGAAACGGGGCCGGATGCCTCCGTCGGGCTTGCGGGGCGCTGGGAAGTCAGGGAGATGCGACGTGGCGAGGTCGATGGACACGCTGTCGTCTGCTCCCCACTGGAGGCTTTTCCATATCTCTGCGGCGGTTGGTTTGTGCCATGATGGCCAGGGGTTGCGGAAGCCGGTGGGTTTGTCGTGCCTTAGGGATCTGTGTGTTCGTGGTTTTTTGGGCGATGGGGCCCACGCTGGGAGGTATGAGGTCCAGACGGCGCCGGCTTGACTTGGGTTGGACCGGTTGGTGGGGACGACATGGTGTTCCGGCGGGTGAGCGGTGGTTTTTGATTTCGTGATGGCGCCGATTGCGAGCATCGTGATGTTTGGTTGGTTCCAGAACTCAGATGAACAGGGTGGGGAGAAATTGCTCGAGTAGGAGAGCAGCGGACTGTGACGTCACCTGCTCGCCCAACTCGAAAGGCGCCGACAATCGTGCCTTCAACCCTGCTAAAATCAGAACCTTGACAACGCGAGGAGTCAACCCGATCAAGGTAGCTTGAAGGAGGTCATTTACATCCAGGGATGGCCTGCGGTTGACAGCAGTGACACCACTGCCGAATCAATCGACATCACAGCTGCGGCCACAGTGGCCGCATTGTGCTGCCCGCAGACTTGCCGCCTTGCGTGTCCTGCTTCTCCTCCGGCATGACATCTCAACCCGCTGTGGTACGGCGTCCCGAAACTGATGGACAGAGAAATTGGCTCTAATCCCCAAGATCGACCTGACACTGCGAGATGACAGAATTGGCTGGGTACACTGCGACGTTGAAATAAGCTTCGCTCCTTCGGCTATGTCTGTATGTAGATCCGACGGCCGCAGCGTCACCCTTGCAATTGCGTTATGGGCCCCACTACGCAGCAGGGGGGAAGTGCGCCGCAGTCGTCGGAAGGCCGAACGCCATCGGCTTGGAGGAAGTTGGACGGGGTGAGCGACAGTCAGCCATGTACCGGATAGCGGTCAGCCAATACCTGGCTCATGCATGCTCCTGCCTATCCCGTTATCGCACCGCGGCCTGCGTCCCTGCCTCCTTTCCCCGCCGGCATGGGCCAAAAGGGACGCGGCAAACAGTTGTCAGGGGAAATGTGCTGGTCAAATGGACACCATGCCTGCCTCTCAGTCTCACATTGCACAGTTCTTGCCAACCCCGAACATCGGCAGTGACACCCCTCACTTCCGGCCCCTGACTTTAGTCTGTAAAATACCAGACAGCTCCGGATGTGCCCAACACGAGATTACCAATCGCCGGCAAATAGGTAGCTTGCATCTGAAATCGATACGGCCGCAGCGGCGACTTGGCATCCTGCAGCACGGTCCGATATGCGAGAAATTAAAACCGGTATTTGTTTGATTGAGCCAATGCCAGCGTAAGCCCTGACATCATATATCCCAGTCCCTGCATCAGCGCATTTCGTCACTGGGGATGCAGGGGATCAGCTGCATTCGCGGGAAGGAACAGACCGAAATCGGCGGACCTGCGTGGGGTTGCCGCGCAAGATATAAAACAGGTTACTTCCCGCTCCCGTTGTTCCCCCTCCCATGTCGCCAATACCTGTATGCACCCCCCGCCTCGCGGAACATCGCCTGCAGTCAGGTCAACAGTACTTAAACTCCTCTTCGAAACCCCACACAGAACAATCACCACCACCACCAACCTCGCCAACAAAAATGGGGGACAGCGCTTCTTCCCCCCTCCCCGAGGCTGGCCCCTCAAAGCCAACCACAGAACCCACCATCGCCCTCCCCACCACAACCTCTACCAGCCCCATCTCCAACCTCCCCCAATACCACCGCTTCATCACAACACACAACCCCGCCGGCCAAGCCGTCGTGCACTCACACAACCCCTTCGCCTGGGCCGCCTACGACAACAACAACCTGGCCTTCTCCGTCCCCTACACGACCTCGTCCTTCCCCGCCGACCTCAACGACGACGCCGACATCGCAGCCCACGAGCGCGTCCTCGCCTCGGGCACCCTCGGCCTCGTCCACCCGCGCGGCACGGTCCTGCGCGCCGTCGACTTCGCGCCCGGCTACGCGTGCGGCATGCACCGCACGCAGAGTCTGGACTATGGCATCGTGATGGAGGGCGCCGTGGACATGGTGCTCGACGGCGGGGAGGTGCATCGGCTGCGGCGGGGGGATGTGGCGGTGCAGCGGGCTACGCAGCACCAGTGGGTGAATGCGAGTCGGACGGAGTGGGCGCGGATGATGTTTGTGCTGCAGGACTGTGGGGAGGTGAGGGTGGGGGGCGTGCGGATGGCGGAGGATCTGGGGACGAATTCGGGGTTGCCGCCTAGTGGGAATTAGGGGGGGGGGTGGCTGGCTTTGGCGCTTGGGCAGAAGGGGGATGTGTTGGTTTCTGGCTGTCACCCCTCCCACAATCACTTCCGTGTCATCAATATATCGATACACCTTGGGTCCCCCTGTTAACTCCTGAATTTGACCCCTATTTTATCTTCCGTTGGCTGGGCGACGGAAGTGGAACTTGCCAACTCCACCCAACTCCACCACACAAATCTTCGCATAAAACCCTCTCCTCCGGACCAACTTCCCACAATCCCAGTCGGAAACCACGCACGATTGCAAATCGGGTATGGTGTAGCGGTAACATCGTTGACTCTCACTTCTCCAGGAGTGACTGCTCTCTCAACAGCCCCGGGTTCGACTCCCGGTATCCGAGATTAACATGTAATGGGGACCTTATACTTTTGCGTCATCCAGTTCTTTTTATTTATCATTTGTCTGTGCTAAGGTTGTGCTGTGCAACCGCGATGCCCTCCCCTGGCTGACCCTCACCCCGACTCACGCCCTCGCCCGCTTTTTTACTGTCAATGTCTCAAGCCAGGATGGGCCAAACCTAAAGGTGCAATCAGCCGGCGTCTTCCATGCATCAGCGGCTGTCATCATGGCCTGGTGAGTAGGAACTCCGAGGTTGATGGTATATTCTGCTTGCTGCAATCCAAAACTTCGGCCCAAACGGAAAACATGCTTGGCAGACTTCCGTTTGCAACCTCGAATTTCTCTCACGGCAAACACCTAACTCTCCTCAGTCCTGCCGCACTCACAGGTAATATTCCATATACTTCGCCTTTCCGTTCTTTCCCTTCCCACCAAAGCTTCCACATCACCTCCTTTCCCTGCAAAGCTGCCGCTATTGGCATCGGCAACTCGTCAGTGATATCTTTCCTCCACAGCCAATACGAACAATGGAGAGCAACACGCCCGTCACCGATAAGGCAACCCCAGTCCTGGCTGCCGCCCAAGTGAGTTACACTTTTGGTTCGTCCGTGCCACCCAATCTCGTTTCTTATTGCCGCGTACTCGGGTCCGACCGCCTATTAGAATTCTCCCGGTCGCTCCGCTTTCCCTGACTGCAATCTGGACAGTCTCCCGACGACGGCAGGTCAGTGTTTCGTGGCTCCCCGCTAACCAGGGACAGGGCCGCCTTGATCAGCTCAAAGCCGACCTCGACGCCAGAACGACTCGGGCCGCAAAACGACTCTCCGCCGCAGTCGGCGAACTCCGGGCACAATCACGGACCCTCAAGGCACAGGAACGGAAGGTCCGCGCCGTAAAAAAGACCAAGGAGCAGCAGCTCAAGGCGATGGTGCAGTCCGAGTTTTGCTACAACCGGAGGATTGACAATCTGCGGGACCAGCTCTTCCAACTGTCCCTGCTGTCCCAGGAGATTAAGGCCCAGTCCCTGGAAGTCCGTGTCATGATCCTCGATGGCGATCTGGATTTGTACGAGGTCCTGGAAATAAGGGGCATGCTTCGGAGCCTGATGGATCCGGCCGAGGAAGCGGCCCTTGATCAGGATGGGGATTAGCAAGAGATGCGCTATTGACGACGTGATGGGTAATGAGCGTACACCTCGAGCTGGAGTGATTGTGTCATGTCACGTAGTAGCGGCGGGGGCTGTGGTTACGAAGCTGTCGGTCGGGCGGGAAGGTACCTAGACTCAAGATACAACTCTGGTGGCCTGGCACCTTCTGTGGCCGTCTAAGGCCTCGACGGCGTCCCGCGGCAATACGATGCATTCCTTGACGAGGGTAACCGTACTGAAATGACAGAATACAATAGGCTGCCGTGGAGGCGACAAACGATTACGACTTGGTCCCAGTCATCTCTACGGGTCAGAAGAGGGAAATCTCTAAAATAGACAAAGTTGACAAATTGGAGATTAGGAACTAAAGCCCCATACGACGTGGCTGATCTTGGATCACATCTGAAGCCAAAGTGTTGTTCATTACAAACGTGGCCAAGCTTTGCAAACCACAGGGTTGGTAACAACAACAACAGCACCTGTATCACTATCATCCGCTGTGCGCCCCGAGCGGCCTCAACTATCATTCTCCGTTTACTCCCACCCACACTTTTTGCCAGTATCTCCGTTCGTCACATCGCCGTCCCACATTCGTCTGTGCCGCTCTGTTTACTAGGTATCTTCTTCCGCAGCGCCCTCCGCACGCCGTGTTCCACCTGTTGGATAGTTATTTGCGTTAGCCTGTGAAGTGGATCATGAAGGCACATCTATGGCAATGCCAACATACCTGCTTGACACGATTCCGAAGCTTTTCCATGTTCTCGTTGATTCCGACATGGGTGCAGTGGCAGCTGACTTTGGTCGCGTGGACTTCCAGGCGCTGAGAGCGCTCGAAGCGGTCGGCGAGGTCGCGGAGAATGCTATCGATCCGCTCGTGGTACGACTTGATCCCCTCGATGAGCAAGGGCACGTCCTTTTTTTCCCCGGAAGCTTGCTGGATGCTGCTCAGCCTGTCTTCGACGGCGGAGACTTGGACGCTGAGATTGTCGATGCGGCCCGAGAGGAGCTGCCAGGGCTCCTTGATCAATTCCTCCATGGCGGCCAGCTGTTTCTCAGTCTGAGCATGCTTTTTCTTCAGCACGTGAAGGCTGTGCTGGTCTGAACGGCGCTCTTTCTGCAGGAGTTCAAGATCCCTCTTGAGGGCCATGATGTCGTCGCGGAGCTCGTTGGGGAGCTCTTCCACCCGGTTCTCCATTGTGGCGATTTCGCCCAGTTGTCTGATAAATATGGATGAATGGTTAGTTGCCAGTGCGGTCCAAACGGCCAATTTGATCAGATTTCGAATTGACATTACCAAATCGTGTAGTGTTTAGGTCGATTCCAACTTGGTTGGCTGGATGTTGCAACGAGCGGCGGCCAGAGCAAACTGCTGGAGGTTGAACTTGGGCAATTTGGGATGGGGAAAAGCTTAAAGGAAAAAGAGAAGATACCTTGGACACAAGTAAGCCCAAGAGAGAGAGCAACGCCAAAGGAAATATACTGATAATTTGGTGTTTTTGTCTTCGTACCTGGCAGCGACATAATCCACTATCATAAACCTCAATCAATTAACTATAGCAATCAACCATTCATGGACAATAGAACCACTGTCATTCTGGGCTACTGATTGTGAAATGCCGCTGGCCGATTGTCTCGGGAAGAGTGGATCCGTCTCCGGCCGCTGCGGTGTGGGGCCGTGTTGTCTCCAGATCAGGAAAAAGAGCACGGATCATATCATTAGATCTGAAATGCAGCGTTGATTTTCCTTTGCCATTTAAACTCGTCAAATAATAGGCGTGAAACAAGATGACTCGGTGACAGTGTATTTAGACATATTGTTTTGAAACGGCTTATTGGCCGGGGGCATTGATACTTGTTTTGTGAGCATTGGGGGAGTTGTGATTCAATAGAAGATATGTATTGAAGCTTTCTCAAGTCGCGATATTGATATTCTGGTTTCCCAGAAAGTGAATTTCACAGTTTTCATCCCATCTAATTAAATATTTTGCCGCGGTGAGAGATCCACGCCCGGGGCTGATTGTGGCCAAAAATAAAAGTATAAAGAGGTGCTTCTTCTCCCGATCTTCTCCCAGAAAAATTCTCTTCCTCCCACCAACCTTCTGTTCTGACTTCCCACGACAACCACCGAACAGCTTTCCATGACAACGACCTTCAACGCCGGGTTTCAAATCCGGTGTTGAGATCGTTGAAATCAACAGGTCAAACCGTTCTCCATTCTCGCAGTTCACCTTGTACGCATTTATCTGCAATCGGATCTCCTCATTGTCGCTACACATCTCCCAAGATCTCGAGCTACAAGAGTCGGTTTTGGTCAAGTCCATTTTCCACTTTCTGCCAGCCCTACCGACCAAGCAGTAAGTAAGTCTTTCCAGTTTCAACTTTTCCCCCACCAACTACAAATTCACGACCCAATACTCTTCTTCTCCCTCGTCCTTCTTCCCACCATACTTGAAAACCACAAGCCATCAATTACTCTTCCCTCTTCTTCTTTTTCTCCATTTCTCTGCTCCAGCCCCGCAACCGTCAAGTCGCCTACCGATTTTTCTTTTCTTCAACATTTCCTTCAATTCTTCCGCTCTCCAACCATTCCCTCGATTCTTCGTCTCTCCTCCAACATTCCTTCAAAGTATTCCTCCCTCCCCCAACCAATCCTCCAGCTCTTCCTCCTGTCACCGATCATTTCCACAACCCACACCGTCCATCAATACTCGTTCTCGCGCAGCAGCTGACAATCAATCAATCATAGTCAAGAGCAATGGATCACCGCGCCCTCGTCACCAACTTGGGTCCTCCCAACGGCAACCGCAATGGCCCGGTAAGTCGCATTTCTGGTTTATCCCTGTCACTCAATCTTTTTTTCTGTCACATTCCCGGATCCGGTCTCCCGGCGAGAGTTCTTCTGGCTACTCGCTTTCGCCGACGATCTTGTTCTGGGCCAATCCCAGGGGACCGGATCCAGCTTGACCTTTCTTCCAATTGCCCCCCCGAGGGACGCAGTCCTTTTGCTGCTTGCCTGCCCAGTTTGCACCTGCTTTCTGGGCGTGGCTTGTCAGCCGCCTGAAGACCCCAATTGCCACGCTGTACTTGCCAGAGAATTCACTCGTGCTTGTGTCGCGGGGAGGGTATCTCTAGAGTCCTGAGCCCTCGGCGCATTGCCGCCGGGGGGCGGCACTTGTGTTTCACCTCTGGCAAGTATGGTTACGGCTCCCGCGCCTGGTTTGCTCGTGTTCGCGCCGAAGAGATAATATCTCTAGACGGCCTAGTCTCCCGGCTTCGTGCTGGGGAGCGGCACTTGTGTTCCAGGCGCGGTTGGTTACCCGAAGACCCAACTGCTATTCAGTACCGGTCAGAAAATTCACTTGTGTCTGCGTCAGGGAGATGGTATCTCTGCAGACTGGGCCCTCGGTGCAATGTCGCCGGGGGGCAGCACTCGTGTTTCAGTTCTGGCCGGTACTGATCTAGCACCGGGCTTGGTCTGCTCGTGCTCGCGCCTAAAGAGATAACATCTCTGGAATGGCCTAGTCCCTCGGCTTTCTGCTAGGGAGCGGCACTTGCGTTCCAGGCCAGGGTTGGTGATCGTTGGTCAGGCACTGAAGAACCTAACTGCTATTCAGTACCGGTCAGAGAATTCACTCGTGCTCGCGTCAGGGAGATGGTATCTTTGCAGACTGGGCCCTCGGTGCATTGCCGCCGGGGGGCGGCACTCATGTTTCAGCTCTGGCCGGTACTGCTATAGCTCCCGGGCCTATCTGCTCGTGCTCGCGCCTAAGGGATTGTATCTCTGAGATGGCCTAGTCTCCCGGTTTCGTGCTGGGGAGCGGCACTTGCGTTCTAGGCTCGGTTGGTACTTTATATCGCTGCCCTCCAGGAACGGAAGCTGCGAGGGCAGCACTGCTACCGTTTTCACCCAGCTACTCGCGGACTGGGCATGCAATCCATGTCTGGTTACTACTGCGCTGGCTGATGCGGATGGTCAAGCGGCATTCTCACATTCTTCCCAAGATTGGCTTCTTACTTAGTGGGTTTCCCCCCCGCTAACCAGTGACAGCCTTCCAACAACTCATTGGGCGCCCAAAGCGATTCACAGCTCGCCGCTTCAGTCCAGGCGCACACTGCGCAGTCAATTGAGACGCTTACCGAGAAGGTCCAGGATGGAGAGCTAGCTCTGGTGGCGATCAATCGACTGCTGGAGGCGCAGGAAGATACCAACAAGCAGATGGCCGCATCCATGCTTTCCCTGATAGACGGTCTGAGAGATGCCAACGACAAGCTCGATGAAAGTCGCAAATCTCTATTAAAGACCGAACATAAGTACGAAGAGCTTAAGAACGCACACACCGAAACCAAGAACAAGCTCGCTCTCACAGACCGGGGCATGTATGGTGTCGAAATGGCGTTGGGACTCCGAGACCTCCGTCACTTTGTCAGAGATAACGGTTGTGTGCCCAGGTCCATAACTCTCGATCTGTTGCACCTGCGGACCAACATGTACAACCGCAAAGTTGAGACAGTTAGTTCAGCGCTACCCACATATCGCTTGTCTAGTGCTAACATCTTGTGTTTTGCAGGTCATGTCTTGGTTCGAGCGACTGGCCATCCACGACCTGAAGGCCGACGAGATTGAGGCGTTCTTCGCGGAGCAGAGGAAGAAGGATGCCGATGACGAGGATGACATGGGGATGGATTGGAATGATCTTGTGGGTTGAAGTCGTACAACAGGGGTCGACCATTTGTCCCGGATGGGATCAACTCTGGGACGTCGAAAGTTCGATGATTGAGCGTGGCAAAGATCTGTTGAGCTGAGACCCCGGCAAGGTCTCTGACCGGATGAGGAACCCTGATAGTAACAGACCCCGAAACCGGGCATTGTTCATCGCAAATGCCGTCGAGTTGTTGCCCAAGATGCCGCCTCAAACCGCACCATCCCCAAGACACTGACCGCGATCCCCCACCTCATACACCTCCAACCCATCCCGCCTCCCATTTTCCCACATCTCCCATCACCCTCCCTCTCCCCCGACCCCAAATCTACCACCACCTCACAACATCCCGCCACCTCCCCTCATCCCTCTCAAACCCCCTTCCAGCAACCCACGGCAACCTCTCCTCCCCCCTTTCGTCAAAACAATCCCCCGCTGTAACAACCCCGACACAGAACTGCATCAGCGCCTTGTCCGCCATGCGACAGAACAGCTCCTCCGCCCCGTTGGCGAGGTCCGGTCCCACCGACGTCTCGCTGCGGCAGAGCGCGGCGGCGGAGTGCTGCGTGTCGCGTGTGATGATCAGGGTGGAGGCGAACTGGGACGGCGGCGGTGGGCCTGCTGGATGGGGGTTGGCCGGTGTTGGTGCCGGTGCCGTTGGCTTGTCGCTGCAGGTGGAGGTTTAAATACTAAATACATGCATGGTTTCTGACTCCGTCGACATGGCCATCCCCTGGCGGAAGACCAATGATTCCACGCAACGTCGTCAACACATTCGACAGGACCAAAGTAGCATGCAGCGCGCTGCATGTCATTGTCAGGGGAAAGTTTGTCGTCGCGGTAAGGCGCGCATCGGACTTGGACAGCCGGATTAGCGAGAGTATGGAAAGCATTCGCCCAAGAGAGGTCTCGGAGCGGTGAAAAGGATAGGCGGTTCACCAAACTGCCGCCTCTAGGGAACAAATGGAGAGCAACTGGGGCATTTGTTGCACTTGGGCGGAACCGCCGGAACCTCGCACAGGGTTCTGCCGTCATCTGACTGTCGCTCTTTCCCTTTGTGACCGGGAAAGCCCCTCTTTCCCGATCCTTCGCGATGATCATTGTATTCTCCACAAACCCTGTTCTTGGCCCTTGGGTTCTTACAAGTGACAGTGCCTGTTGTCGTAGCTTGTTGTGTTCTTTCCGGGCTGGTCTTAAACCTTTTGATGATTTTACCAAGAATATTTGCCTGTTTGTCATTGATATCAAGAAACCAAAAAAAAAAGAACATCGACATGCCGCATCAAAACCTCCTTGCCATTGCATCGGCTGTGCTGGCTGCAGTCACACGCGGCGAGGCCAAGATTCTCAGCTGCGCCGATGTGGACTGTCCCATCGCGTCAGGTTCGACATCAGCCAACTGCACCGTGGTTGACAAGGCTTTCAACGCAGTTGGTGTCGCTACCCTCGACACCGATATCGAGGGGTTCAATGACCTCTCGTGGCTGAAAGCGGTCGGCGCCCAGGATGTCGGTGAAAAGCGGCGCGTTTTCGACCAAAGTTTCTATCTCGGCACCCCGGATGACTTCGACTTTGGAGGGGCCGGTGCTTGCGCCCTGTTCTTCTCCGAAGTCAGCGATCGTGTCCGGTTCGGTGACGATGATGCACGGAGAACCACAGGCACTTGCGCGCAAGCCCTGACGGATTCCTGCGTTTCAGCCCTGGTAGATCGTGCCAAAGCGGTTGACCTCGACGGCCTATCGAGTACGGCGGCGTGCCAGAAGCTGGGGCGTGACCTTTCCGACAACCTCGACACTGAGTGCTCCTCTTTCGCAACGGGAAAGAAGTGGACTGGGATCAAGGCTCAGGGTAAGTGGTGCGTTCCGAGGGAAAAATCCCAGTCCGCCAACTCTGACCGTTTGCAACAGCTCTTTCTGGCAAAGGTTCTCCCGAGCCCATCTCGGACAAGCAGAACGCGACATCAAACTGCTGGCCCATCCTCCCAAAACACAACAATCTCAGACTGGTTGAGTCTATCAACATCACTGTTCGTTTGGCCCCTCCCCCTATTCTGTAAAGCGCCGAGTTCTGATTACGTCTCTAGGACAAGATTGAAGCGGATACACTGATGAAGAACTTCTTCAGCATCACCCCAATCTTGACAGTTGTCTTTCCCGGCGACGGCAACAACACTGTCGTGTCCAAGCCAGAGGCGCATCTGACGTGTTTGAAAACAATCGACATGACCACGGCCAGCAACGCCACAAGGACACCCAATGACGGAGGCGGGGAGAATGGTGCTGGCGGTCGACGTTTGGGAGTTGGTGCTCTGTGGGTTGGTGCTCTGTCGATGGTATTTGTTGTACTGCTGGGGTAGATTCTCACGAGACATGCCATCTGGTTGTGCCACTATAATAGTTGTATCGCTAACGCTCTTCACCCGAAAACAATCTTGACGACCTCGATGTGATTGTTGTTTGTGTATGACGCCACGAGAGTCCGTCCAGTGGGATCCAAATAGGGATGGGCAACACCGGCATACACCAGACCACCGTCGATTGGGGCTGCTGTGTAGACCGTGACGTCTGGGGTCCACGGGCCCTCCAGGCTCGACGCAGTGCGGAGGAAAACGGTGCAGCCGCCTAAACCCTGTCAGTAATGACCCCAACCAAACCGGCCACCACCCTGGCTTACCAGTTCCCAGATGAACAAGAACATAGCGTTCATAGTACGGACTCCAGAAGACCTGACCCTGACCGGTCCCCCAGAGCACAGCAGTCTCCGGCGTGAACCGGTCCAGCACCTCAGCCTTCCATCCCTGTTGCCGGCCCCAGTAGTACTCGTACTTGTCCAGGTCAAAAGCGTCCTCCGCCTTCACCCGGGCAAGATATGTGTAGCTGCTGTTCAGCCAGTCCGTGATGTATGTCGGCGGGCCGCCCCAGATGTAGATGTACTCGGATCGCTCATCGCGGTAGGCACAGACATCGCCGTATCGCGCCGTGCACTTGGAGTCCCACCAGTAGCCCCTGGGGCCAAAACGCTTCGTGACAGTCGGCGTGCCGTCAATGACCTGCACCCTGGCCACACCCGCCCCGATCAAGCCCGCTTCATTGGCATTCTGCATCACATCAGCCATCCATACTTCCACCGATCCAAGCCGACAAACAAGAAAGCGAGCGAAAACACTCACGACAAGGAAATACACCGCCCCGACCGCCTCCCCGGCGTCCACCTCGCACAGACTGGTCCCCCCAAAGCCAAACAGATTCGTCTCGCCCCAGCGCGCCTCGAACGGCACGAACTGCAGCGGGTGCGGCACCGGCGCGTCGCCGTTCAGATGCAGGTCCACGACGCGCAGCGGGTCGTCCGTCATCAGCGAGACGGCGTCGCGCACCATGCCATGGAACCCCGGCGGGTCGCGCAGCATGTCGGTCACGCCCGGCGCGCACCACAGCGTGTCGCCGTACACGGCGTACCACCTGCCCGCGAGCCGGCCCGTGAAGCCCAGGTCGCGGTGGCTGCAGCTGTTGGTGGGGATCTGGAAGCCGAGGCGGTGGACGGAGGTGGTGGTGATGGGGTTGCTGCCGACGGTTTGGGTGTTGTCGATGGCGGTCGGGTGGCAGGGTGCTGGGGCGAGGTGGGGGGAGGGTTAGCGGAGTTGGACCGAGGTTGTGCGAGTCGAGGGCGGATTGAGGTCTGCTGTGAGGGGGGTGACATGTCTGGATCCGGGACACGGCGAACCAGAGTCTTCTCGTTGTTATCCATGCAACGAACCGATGCTGCGTATCCAGGAACACCACTTGGGACCTATTGCAATTGTACTCAAAGCAAAGACAGCGCTTCCACCCGAGGCTGTATCATACCGAGGCGGCAGTACTGACCACTAGTTCGCAGCCTATCGAGTAACCTTTGCCCTCTCAGGGGCACAAAACCAAGAAACTGCCGTACCTTGGGATGCACCCTCATCTCCCCGAGTCGGGGCTTCGGGGATGGGGTGCTGCCGCGCGCCCTCGGGTGACCCGTGGCTGGACATGATCTTCTTCAAAAAGTGGCGCATGTCGAATTGGGATATGGAATGGCCTGTAACGAAGCGTCTTGTTTCCGTGACCCGACGTTGTTCTGTTGTTGGGGGTAAAGCGCATGACATCATAGTCGGATGCCAAGCCTTCCAGGGTCTCAATGCGAGATGAACGGAACTCGACCGCTGCCAACAGTGACCCGCCTCCGTGCCGTCTTCCCGTTATCGGCTGCTTATCGGAAGCGGCCGCCACTCCATCCTCGCCCATTGTCAACATAACCTCAACCCTTGCCATCCAGTTCACCCTACCTCGCCAAGGCCAGAATACAATTATTGTCAGTGTACACTCACAAACATGGAATACCAACGCCAACCCCCCCCAGGCCCCAAGCTCCAACCCCGCCTCATAATCCACGGCGGCGCAGGCAACATCACGCCCTCCAGCCTCACCCCGGCCCGCTACCGCGAGTACCGCACCGCCCTCCTCACCATCATCTCCAAATCCCACGCCTTCATGACAACTCCCAACCCCTCCCCATCCCCTACCCCCTCCCCCCTCCCAAACGCCCCCACCGTCGCAACCCACGCCGTCACCCTCCTCGAGAACTCCCCGCTCTTCAACGCCGCCCACGGCGCCGTCTTCACGCGCGACGGCACCCACGAGCTAGAAGCGAGCATCATGGTGTCGCGCGGCGCCGCCAAGCGCGCCGCCGCCGTGTCCGGCCTGCGGCGGGTGCGCAACCCAGTCACGCTGGCCGCGGCGGTGCTGCAGCGGGGGGACACGGATCTGGCGCCGCGGCCGGCTGCCGGGGTGTCGGACCCGGGGCTGGATGTGCCCTCGGCGCAGGGCCACACGCACCTGCACGGCGCGGCGGCGGAGCAGCTTGCGGTGGTGTATGGGCTGCCGCTGGTGGCGCCGGGGTATTTCTTCACGCGGCGGCGGTGGGACGAGCATGTGCGGGGGCTGGCGCGTGAGCGGGAGCGGCGCGGCGGGGTGAGTGCGTCGTGGAGTGGGGACGAGTATCTGCCGCAGGGCACGTGCGGTGCGGTGGCGGTGGATGGGGACGGCGTGGTGTGCTGCGCGACGAGCACGGGCGGGCTGACCAACAAGTTGTCCGGGCGGATCGGGGACACGCCCGCGGTCGGTGCGGGGTTTTGGGCTGAGGAGTGGTGTGAGGAGGGGGGCGGGGATTTGACCCGCGCGACGAGGGGGGACGGGCCGGCGGTGGTGCTGTCGGGGGCGTTGAGGGGTTTGGTCGCCGACTGTTTGCCTACGCCGTGGGTGTACAGCCCCCTTTTGGGCGGGAGTGGCGGAGGGCTTGTGACGACGCGGTCGGTTGCTGTTTCGGGGACAGGGAACGGGGATTCGTTCCTGCGTACTGCGGCGGCCAGGACAGTTGGCTCCATCGCCCGCTTTGCTGGGCAGTCTTCTGCCGTGGCGCTGAGAAAGGTCTCTGGGCCCGGAGGAGAGCTCCAGAAGAGCGCCGGCGATCGGTGGGGCAAGACAGGTGAGGGCGAGGGGGGCATGATCGGGATCGAGTGTGTCGTCGTGAGGGACCTCGAAGGTACCGTGGTCGAGGCCCACTCTGAACTCCTCCAAGACTATAACTGCGGCGGCATGTTTCGAGCTTGGGTAGACGACAACGGCGTTGCGTTCGCCCGGGTGTTCGGGGACGACCAAGCGGTGCCTGCCGAGTACGTCGGTGAGGGCGAGCCAGAAGACCTGCGGGCGTGGTACGGAGAGAAGCTGGGTTAGTTGCCACTACGCCATGTACAATACCCTGGATTTCAGCCCGTAACAACACGGCGCCTTAAACAGAGATATTATTTCCGCAGATGTCTCTGCTGGTCTGGGCTTCCACGCTCGCACCCTATATGGCAAAGCGTAACCAACCAATTCTATGTTACAGGGAACGCCGCCACCGATAATGCTGACCGTCATGAATGCATATGAAAATACACGTCCGGTCCGTAAGGAGCCGGAGGAGAAGAGTTGAGTTGTCGAGTTGTCGCCATGGCGGGACGTCCGAGCTCCATCATTGCGTCTATGCGAGCATCTTTTCGTTCGACGGTGGCGGTGCCGGGGCCTTGGGAGACGTTAGCACTGTTTGAACTCTTCGAGGACTGACCATCCAACTCACCTCCAACTTTGTTGCCCCCGCAAACATCTTCTGGAATCCGATGCCGACACCCTCGATGACGGCGAGCAGGATGGCACAGCTAATGGCACCGTTCCTCGCCGCCTTGTATCCGCCTCGAATCGCAAGCGAGCCGCCGGTGAAGAATCCGGCAATCTGCTTCGTGTTAGAATTCCTGACGCGCTGTATCGGAGGCGGGGTTACGTGCAATGGCGTTGTAGGCATCTTCCTTTTTCCTTACGCCCTTGACGGCGCAGTCGAATGTGCTGAACAGGCCGCCCCAGACGCCAAAGTTGCCTCCCAATACCGGCGCGCGCATTTTAATCGCTGTGATGGCGCCTAGCCGCCGCTCGCCGTAGGGGCTGTTTCTGAAACCCTTGACACCATGCCAGATGGTGCCGCCGACAGCCTGGGATGTGTTAGCTGGTGTGCCGAATTTGGGGGCGACGCGCTCTGCGGAACGGCAAGTTTGGGCTTGTGTGGATGGCGGGCTGTCGACGCGGCCGGCGAGAATGATCGGATATCTGAATACATACACCCATGCAGAAGGCACCGCCGAAGTCATTGAGAATGACCCAAGGGCAAGGGTCGCGAGTGTGATCCATTTCGGCGTGTGGCTAGGGGGACCTCGTTCGAAGAAGTCGCTCTTGTGGCGCTCAGCGCGGTGGGATACTGTGTAATGGTATCCGCGGATTGACTTGGCAGGTAACCCGCAAATGGAGTCTGGGGATGGACTGAGGAGGGGCGTCGGTTGTCGTCGATGGGGTGCTGAGGCGGTCGTTATCGGTAGAAGCTGCAAAAGTCCGCGTTCCGATGATCTCAGACGCCAAAAATTTGTTGCGCCGCCGACAGGGCGTGCACAGACCATCTTTGGAGCGGTGGGTCCACCCCCGGCCGGGCTAGTGGGCCCCGCCGAGCACCGGAGCTCGACAGCACAGCGCGATATCGGCTTCTGAATGTTTCCCCCAAACACCGGCACATTTTGGCCCTGAGATGCGTCTTTATTTTCTGGCACCTGGAACTGGGTTCCGCAAGGAAGTTTTTTGCGAAAATCATTTCCTACATACTCCCAAACCTGCCATTACTACCTAGCCATGTGTTTGCATTTGTCTGTGTTTGCAGGACCCCTGCACTGCGTCACGACTTGCAGTCGAGACCAGGGGAATATTGGGAAAAGATCGAGGCAACACGAAGTCGTGGTCGTCGGGGCTAATGCCGCCAGCCGTTTCTGCTCCACCAGGACTAGAAACGAGCTGGCAATCCCGTGTTGGAGGGATACATGTCCGGTGACCAGCCAGCCAGCGGACTGTGGGCTTTGTCCAACATGCTTCGTGTCATTTGTCTTGTCGCGGGTTCGGGACTAGCTGCCAATCAGGTATGTGAATAGGGGGGGGCCTCTTCTCATATCGCAACAGCGGTCCCTGCCGATCCAATCCTCAACCTCCGTCGTGTCTGTCACCTTCATCCTCAGACGCTCGGATTTTGTAAGAGCGGTGAGATGCTTCCGTTCTTCTTCTTTCGACCCGTCCGCTCCGGGGTATGAGAACTGTTTGCAATGGCGCAGTCTATCCCTGACGTCGCGCCATCCCCAGGTTCCGGCGAGATCTCGTCCGCAATGGAAGAATCCGGATGTTTTGGAGAGAGTCCGCTACAAAAGCAGGACTGCTCCAACATCATACATCCACTTCCCCGGAATTTTATTTGGCGACTTGGCGGAGGACGACGAAACAGCTCAGCGGACGAGACCAGGGATCAGAAAGAGCTCCAAGATATGGCCGTGGATGTGCCGGTTCTTCGCGAGACGTTCGATCCATGGAGCAATGGCCAACACAACGAGGATGAAAAGCGCCAGGACGGGCGTTGCAAAGGATGCGACAAGATCTCCAGGGCCAGAGCCGCCCGCGGTGCGGCTGCGGCTGCGGCTGCGGCGACTCGGCGACTCGAGGCCCCCAAACCCAGTGAGTGCTGCCTCCGAATCATTCTCATTCAATATGGAGACTCCTTTGTCTCGAGCCTGTCGTTGCACGGTTGTTTGTCCTAGACGTCCCGGCAAACCCCCACGCCGCGTGTTGCGTCCCGTCCCGACGGATCGATACTCCAGGGCTTGTTGGCCACTCGAACTGCACGAGGAAGCGTGCCACCTGTGGGGGTGCTTCATCTTCCCATCGCGGTGGGGTTTTCCAGCAGTCAGGTCCCTGGAACGTGGGGAAGACACCCCTGCAAGAGACATGTTCTAGCGCGGGGCCTGGGCCCGTTTGGCGCAAGCAGGCGATGCATTCTCAAAAATGGCGTCAGCAGTTGGCGTGCTTCATCAATTTCATGACTCTCACTTCCCTAGCATCTGCAATCTGCGCGGCAGGCAGAAACAAAATCCTGTCAAATACCGGTTCACTCTAACATCCGCGGTGCACAGCAGCAGAAGCAGAACCAACCACTACGATGACCGATTTCCAGCCACGCGATCTCGATGATGGGTGCTCCGACACCGCTCCGGAGCAACTGCAGGAGCTAAGACACAACGGCTCGGTCCTCGCTCTCGCGGTTTCCGACAGGTACATTTTTGCCGGCACGAGCAAGGGCGAGATTGTCGTGTGGTCCCTCGGAACATACCAGCTCGTCCAAACCATACAGGCACACAAGCGGAGCGTCCTCTGCCTGCTCCTCTCCGACGACTCCCAGTACCTCTTCTCGAGCGCCTGCGAACCCATCATCAACGTCTGGTGCCCCACGACCTTCACGCGCCTCTTCGAGATCTATAGCACGGACGATGTCGGTGACGTCTTCAGCATCGCCTTCTCGCCCCAACGGGAGACGCTCTACCTGGGCACACAAACACAAGACATACAATGGATCGGCTTGAAGGACCCAGCCAGAAGAGTGCCGCACGACTCCCCGAACCACCCGGACAAACGCCACCATCGCTTCTTTGACTCCCGTGCCGTGGGGGGGACATGCACGCCTAGGCGGATGCAGGAACACTATGGGCTGATCCCAAAGGCGGCGACAGTACTGGAGATTGACCCAGCGGCGGTCCGGCAATACGCCCACTACGGCTGGATCTTTTGCATGCTGATAGCAAAGGGGCCCACTGTCCACGGTGAGCCAGACGAAGAGGTCCTCATCTCTGGCGGAGGCGATGGCACAATCAAGCTCTGGAGGCTCTCCGACGAGAGCCCCGACCAAGACGACGAAGGGGTCGTGGGCCATATTGAGGAAATGATGGTGCTTGGCGAAGACAACAGCGAGTCCGTCATGTCCCTTGCCGTTGACGGCTCTTTTCTCTACGCGGGCAAGCTGCGGGGCATCATCGAGTTGTGGGATCTCGACACGAAGCAGAAATTGCGGGTCATCAAGGCCCATGATGGGAATGTCAACACCCTCAAGATGAGCCTTGGCCTTCTCTGGAGTGCGGGCACCGGTGGCTCTGCCTCGGTAAGGACTTTGCTCAGTTTCGGCCGGCTTTCACTAACGCCAGATAGAAACACAGCACTGTGCACTACGGCAGAGATAAGAACGGCCACCCGCCAAACGTCAGCCAAAAGTACCAGTGCCTGAGTCGGTGGAAGGCGCACGATGCCAAGATCCTGTCCTCGGCCGTGGGCGTCGACCAGAACGACCAGCTATTCATCACCGGAGCCAACGACAACACAGTCCACGTCTGGCGTGTCAATGGCATGCCCACGCAGGCTGAGCACGGAGACGGCGTGCCGCAGAATATGATGGTCGCGTCACTCCGCGAGTTTGTTTCATACAAGACCATCTCATCACGCCCCGAGTTCACCGAGGACTGCCGCAAGGGCGCCACCTTTCTTGGCGGACTATTCAAGCGACTGGGCGCCGAGGTGGAGATGCTCAGCACGGGCGGGCTGCACAACCCCATCGTGTACGCCAAGTTCAGCGGCAAGCTCGAGCCGGCCGAGAAGCGGAAACGGATCCTCTTCTACGGTCACTACGACGTCGTCCCGGCCGACCTGAAGGGGGACAACTGGCAGACCGACCCCTTCAATCTGGTGGGCCGCGACGGCTACCTCTACGGGCGTGGCGTCAGCGACAACAAAGGCCCGATCATTGCCGCCCTCTACGCCGTCTCAGACCTTCTCCAGGCAAAAGCCCTCGACTCGGACATCATCTTTGTCATCGAAGGCGAGGAAGAGTCCGGCTCGCGCGGCTTCGAAGACACGATCCAGGCGCACAAGTCGCTCATCGGCCACATCGACCACGTGCTGCTCGCCAACTCGTACTGGCTCGACGACGAGGTCCCCTGCCTCACCTACGGCCTGCGCGGCGTGCTCCACGCCACCATCTGCATCGACTCCAAGCACCCGGACCTCCACTCGGGCGTCGACGGCAGCAACATGCTGGCCGAGCCGCTCACCGACCTGACCCTCCTCCTCGGCAAACTCAAGACCAACAAGAACCACGTCAACATCCCGGGCTTCTACGACGGCATCATCCCCATGACGGACGACGAGGCCCAGCGCTACGACGACATCGCGAGCATCCTCATGCGCCGCAACCCGGCCAACGGGCCCGTGGACGCGCTCAAGCGCAGCCTGATGGCCCGCTGGCGCGAGCCGAACCTGACCATCCACCGGTATAACGTGTCCGGGCCGGACGGCAGCCTGATCAGCAGCCATGCCACGGCCAACGTCAGCGTGCGCCTGGTGCCGGGCCAGGAGGTCGAGGAGGTGATTGCCGCGCTGAGGGCCTTTCTCCGCGACGAGTATGCGCTGTTTGGCAGCGACAATGTGCTGACGGTGCGGATCGACAACAAGGCGGAGCCGTGGCTGGGCGTGCCGGGGAACTATATCTTCCGCACGCTCGAGGAGGCCGTCATGCAGGCCTGGGGCGCGGCCGACGGTGATGGTGGCGGGGACAGGCGGAGGGATGCGCTCAAGGGCAGGAAACCGCTGTATATCCGCGAGGGTGGGTCGATTCCGCCGATCCGGTTCCTGGAGAAGGAGTTCAACGCCCCCGCCGCCCATCTGCCGTGCGGGCAGGCCAGTGATGCGGCGCATCTGGATAATGAGCGGTTGCGGGTGGTGAATCTGTTGAAGAGCAGGGAGATTTTCAGTACCGTGTTTCGGAAGCTGTGAGCGGGTGGGAGGGGGGCCGGGCCGGGCCTGGGATGGGATGGGAATTCAGCGTGTTATTGTGGCTTTTGGGTTGGGTTCAAAGCGGCCGTCGAGTATGGTAGACAGTTATAGAACACGGATACCCCTGAATTCTGTGCCGACTCACCACGTCGACGGGCTGTGTCACCAACCAGACCCAACTTCCTTGCTGGGTGGGACAATGCCCAACAACCCCGACGCGAGCATCAACAGGGAATCGAGATCCAGGCAATCAATCACACCGTAGTTGCCGTAATCAATTCCAAGCTAATTCTATAGCAGCTAACCCATCATCTCCACGAGCACAACCTTTCCCTCCTCGAAGTGGCCCACAACCAAAACTCTACGCCGTCTCCGCCCTCAACGCCTCCCTCCGGCTCGTGCTCGCAGGATCAAAGTACGGCTTCTCCCCCAAGCTCACCGCGCGGTTCCCCCGCCGCTCGCCCAGCCCCTCCTCAAAGATGTAGTCGGGCGTCGCGGCATGGTACACGCTCCTGTTGTCCCAGATCGCCAGGTCGTTGGCATTGCCCCACCGGAACCGCACCTGCAGGTCGTGGTTCTCCTGGATCAGCTGCACGAACCAGCCGAGGACGCGCTGGCTCTCCTCCTCCGTCAGCCCGTCGATGCTCTGCACGTGGTGGCCCACGCCGAACACCGACTTCCACCCCGTCACCGGGTTCGTGCGGATCAGCGGGTGCGTCGCCTCGAGCGCTGCGCCGACGTTGGCGGGGGCTCCGCGCGGCGAGGCGTAGATGGCGAAGCCGTTGCGCGCGGCCGCGTCGGTGAAGCCTGGCTGGGCGTAGTGCGCTGTCAGCGTGTCGAGGAAGGCTCGCAGGGGCGGGGAGATGCGGTCGTAGAGCTCGTAGCCTGAGGCCCAGAGCGTGTCTGCGGGAGATGGTCAGCGGCGGTGGGTGGGGGGGGTTTGCTTCGTTGCGGTTGGCGGAGTGGACTTACCGCCGCCTGTCTTGGGCAGCTGCACGAGGCGCAGCGCCGTGTAGTCGCTCGGGATGGGCTCAAACGTAATGTCCGAGTGCCACTCCCGCTTGTTGCTCTGGCGCGAGCCCTTGGGCCCGGCCCCGAAACGTCCAGCGTAAAGTTTCCTGGCCTGCTCGGACGAGATGACGCTGATCTCGTTGTCCTGGCCGCCGAGGTCGCGGCCCGCGTTGGCGACGGGGTGGATGTGCAGGCCTGAGGTCTCGGGCTTGCCAGACAGCTTGCCGAGACGGTCGACGAGCGCCTTTTGCAGGTCGTCGGTCAGGCTGTCCTGCGACCGGAAGAAGACCACCCCGCGTTGCGAGACTGCATGCGAGTATTAGCAAGAGAGAGGATCAAGCCGAGGGGGGGCTATGGGGGCCGCACTGGTGATGGCCAGATCACGGAGGAGCTCATCCGAGTTGGGCGCCTCCAGAAGCTCGACAACGTTGACGTTGACATATTCACGGCCGATGACAGGGGTAACATCGAAATGTTCGAATTGGTCGAGGGCGCCGCTCAGCTCGAGAGGCTCCCTGTGGCTCTCGTATCGTTCAGGAAGGGCGTCCCTGGGACCATCGGTCGCTGGAACGGCCTTGACGGCGAGCGTCTGGGTGATGGGCTGCCCCTCGCGGATGGGAAGAACCTTTTGCTTGATCTCGCCCACCGTCTCCTCAACGGACTCGATGGCTGAAGGGGACATTGTGAAGAATACTGGGAGTAAGTAGAATGCAGAAAGGTCAGTCCTGTAAGGTTCAATATACTGTCAGTTCGCGATGAGATAAACCTGATGATTATGAGCCGGAAGCCCGGTATTTATGGTCGACGAGCTGCCAACATCGCCATCGACACGGCATCTTTGCACCACCGACTCATCTCTGAGTCGGCCTCTGCTCCCTCCGCTTTGCCGGTCAAGATCGCCATCTCTATGGTCGAGAGGTGGTGGAATCTGATTCGAATTGTGAAAGATGCATGCTGTCTGACGTGCGGCCTCTGGGGCCAATGTTTCGCGTGCAGTAGGTCCCCACGTCCTTGAAGACGTGCTTTGTCCCGCGTTGCGCGACACTGCCGAGCCCATGCACGGAGAGAGAATTCCAACACTGTTCCAGATCGGACTCGGCGGTGGTGGTGGCGCAATCTTTAGCGGCCATCGCGCAGCCCTTAGAAGCTGCCAAGGCCCGATATCTCCGGTAGGAGCCTTAGGAGGATGGCGATAATGTCTGCCATGTCTTTTTGGCAGCACCTCTATTCCATGCGGGAAGGCTAGGGCCAAAATCAGGTTGGCCTTTTTGGTCCATAGAAACCGAATGCTGTTTGGGAACGACCAAAGAGCAGCTAATGGTTTGAATTTTTAAAGCAGTTTTAGGAGTGGGGTTCAGGTGGGGGCCGATGCTTAACGCTTTACAGTTTACATCAAACTTTGTAGAAGGACCCCTTTGCAAATCTGCCGGTTTAAGGGTACCTAGGTATGGTCCCCGGTCGAACCATTTTCCTGGACTTCTCCGTAAACAAGATTGCGGGAATTTCTTGCATCGCATCCACAGACCGAAACTAAGTCGAACATCGGTACCCAGGACGACTTCGGCATGGGCCCAATCTATTTCTGGCCTCTTGGACTCGTTATCCGTATACGGATGGATCGTTTTTGGCGCCTCAATAACTCGGTGAATATGATGGCGTCATGCGACCAGACCATCGCATTTTTCATTTCGCCCTTGGACTTTGGTCACTCATCCGGATGTCGAAGCGGCCCAGCATTCTAGAAGTTTGAGCAACAGCAAATGTTATCAATCAGCAACTACGGAGCGTCAAGTCTACATGAGTCCCAAAACCCAAATTGTGTCACTAGGTTTACCCCGCCGTGCCTAAAGACCTCTACCTATTTTCGCTTTTAACGATTGTTCCAAAGTATATGTAATAATAGAAACTGGATTGTTATAAGCAATATTATATTACCTTTGCGATATTAAGCTATATACTATTAGATTATTATTGATTATATTAATTAGTTAATTATTA
>MU853407.1:1098315-1116663 GCA_033297235.1 Trichocladium antarcticum
AGCATAGCGGGCTTCGCCGACGACACGAACCTGCTGGTGTTCGGAAAGTCGGCCGAGGTGAACATCCGCCAGCTCGAGCGAGCGTAGGGAACCTGCTTGAAGTAGGCGGGAACACGGGGAATGGCGTTCGCAGCGCAGAAGTGCGAACTAATCCACTTCAACAAGAACCGAAGGCAGTGGCCAGACCCAGCCAAGCTCGCCCTCCCAGACAGAGGTGGGCACACAGATATCAAACCAGTCAAGTCCGCCAGGTTCCTCGGGGTCTGGCTGGACTGGAAGCTCTCATAGCAAGCGCACCGCAGCGCGGTCAAGAAGAAGCTCGCCACCCAGGAGTTCGCGCTGACGAGGATCGCGGCGAAGACGTGGGGCCCGAGCCTCGCGAAGGCCCGGGAGGTGTACACGAAGTGCATAAGGAGCGCAGTAGCATACGGAGCGGCAAGCTACCACGTCCCAACTACGGTCGGCAAGGGGAGCGAGCCAAAGGGGATAGCCGAGAAGCTGGCGAAGGACCAGAGCAGGGGCCTCCGCGTAGTAGCGGGAGGCTACAGAACTACGCCAATCAGGTGCCTAGAGACGGAGGCCTAGGTCCCACCGGTGGACCTCTACCTGAACAAGCGGCTAGCCGACTTCGAAGCCAGGATACACGAACCACTCCTCCAGTCAGGGGAGGGACCAGGGCGCCCCCTGGTCGCAGCAGCAAGCTTGATCCAGGAGGCGTGTACCAAGCTGTTCAGGAGGTTCCAGAAGAGGAGCGGGAGGACGCGAGGGAGGAAGCCCAGGCTAGGCCCACAGGGGCCAACAGCGGTCGAGAGAGCAGCAGCCGTGGCAAACGAGTAGGCCAAGCAAAAGTGGAAGACAGGGAAGCTGAAGAACAAGACCCTCGACACGGATAGAGTAGTAGAACTCGCCTGGCAGGAGCGCGAGATAGCGGCCCGGGAGAGGCGCGCCGCGCTCGCAACAAGAGCAAGAAGACCTACACACCGCTCGGCAGACAAGGACCCCCCGATACAACTATTCACAGACCTCGCCCTCAAGAGACACGAGGGTCTGAGCAAGGCTCAGAGCTCCCTGCTCGCCCAGGCGCGCAGCGGGGACATCGGCCTCCGGGAGTACCTAAACAGGGTGAACGTCCCAGAGATCACCACGCCGTACTACGAGTGCGGCGAGGGAAAAGAAACGATCGAACACCTAGTAGTATAGTACAAAGATCCACCGAAGTACAGAACCTAGGAGGAGTCACAAATACGGTCACGACGGGATCTGCAGCTCGTCTTGCGACGAGCTGTACAGCCGTACAAGAGCTTGGCAAAGGTGGTCATCAGCTGGTTGATAGATTCGGGGCGCCTGACGGAGTACAGCGTAGCTCGCAGGCTGCAACTGGAAGCTGCGATGGCCGCGAAAGCGGCCAAGAGCAGCGGAGAGGGTGCGGGAAGTGCCGAATCGAGCCGCTGAGGGAGACAGGGGCTACCTTTAACACGTAGCATGATGGATTCAAAGCGCTGAAGCAGAAGCGTGGGCAGGGGTTTTTACCCGGCCCCCTGTTCAGGGGGTACGGTTTCCTTTGTATATAAACCAGTAGCAGGACCGGCGCGCCGTAAGGCATATCGGAGTACGAATAAATAAATAATAGTAGCCTACGTCTATTCTATACCCTCCTTAAGATAACGGAGGAAGCGAGTAGCCCGCTCTTATAGTAAGGAGGAAGGGGCAACTAGTATCTCCGCTTGCTAGATTAGGTCTATATTAAAACTATATAGGAGAAAGTTCGCGCTTAACCTAGTAATAGTCGAGTCGTAGTTATTAAGGGCGAGCTAGTACGCTAGTAGGTACTTAGCCTAATCGTACTATAAGAAGGAGACGACTATCCTTAGGATCGCCTATACCTCCTAGTTTATCCGCTTAGTACCTCTGTTAGTCTATAGGTAGTATACTATTAAGAGCAATTGTTTAATTCTAATAAGCTTATAGAGAGTTGTCTAAAACTTGCTAAGCTAATCCGACCTATAGTTAGTAATAATCTATAAGGGGAACCTATAGAAGCGCTACTAAACGTCGCGGAAGCGAAGCGCGTACTTTTCAGCGCCTATTAAGGTTATAGCCTTAAGCTATAAGAACTTAGATAGTCGATTAGTAATAACTATTAGGTACTAGGGCAAGGTCTTGCCCTTTGTAGGGAGGTTAACTATAAAACTAATAGAGATCTACTTCTAAAAACGTTCTATAATTAGTAGGGGTTAAAGGAGACCTTGACGGAGTTAGCAAGAGTATTTACTTCCTTGATAGGAGTAACAATTACGTACGAACTTCTTAATATCTAGTAATATATAATCCTAATAGTATCTATACTATAGTATTTAAAACAGGCTATTCCTCCCTAGGTAGCCTAATATAGGCAAGTTGTAGGTACGTTGCAGGATCTTAGTAGTAAGAGGCTCCTATATAGGGAGCTAGAGTCGGCCTTGGAATTAGAGCGCGCCTTACGCGCTTAGGGAATAGTTAACGATCTATATTTACAGTACTCCTACTTCCTTAGGGAACTTACAGGCCCTATCTCGAACCGCCTAGAGTCGGTATATATAATATTCGTCCTTTAAGACTCCTTTATCCTAAAGAGCTAAAAGTCGTTTATCTACGAAAATAGTCTTACCTATAGGTAGTTAGGATTGTTCCTCCGCTAACATTAAGTTTATCTAGATTATAGGAAAGAGCTAAGTAATATAAGGAGCGTCTCTAGGGTAGTCCTACTTGTAGCGGGAGAGGGCATTAGGGTAAGACGCCTAGGTACTAGGGCGGTATTTTAAGTTAAAGTTAAATAAAGAGAGGGTCTTAGCCTATTGAGCTTGTCGTTTAGTGATTAGGCGTAGCTAGAAGAAGTACTTAAGGTTCTTATAGTTAGTAAGAATTAGGAAGGGGGCGCTAACGCTATAGAGTTCGGCCGACTATACCTTTAGGTAGGAGATAATCGTAAGTAGTTCTTTATTATAAATTATATAGTTCCGTTCTACTAAAGAGAGTTTCGCCAAGTAGTAGGCAATAGGATAAAGAACTCTATTATCTCCCTACTATAAGAGGTAGCTGCTAAGTATAACTCTAGAGTAGTCTACCTTAAGGATCGTTTCGCGGTTAGGGTCCTATTAAACAAGGACTAGTTCTAAGATAAAGGCATTCTTAAGGGTATCGAAGGCCCGCTGTTCGTCTTTACCCTAGTAGAACGGTATATTCTTACAAGTTAGAGCTATTAGAGGTGCTACTATATCGGAGAAATTAGCGATAAAGTCGCGGTAGAAGTTAGCGAAACTAAGGAAACTTCGGACGCCCCGAACCTTCGTAGGGGCCTCCTAATCGCAGATAGTAGCTAGCTTCTTAGGGTCGGGCTAGATCTATACGCCTACCTTAACGATATACCCTAGGTACTTAACCTCCTTTACTACAAACGCGCACTTCTTTAAGTCTAAAGCTAGGCCGGCCTCCTTTAGTCTTTTAAGAACCTCCTTAACTTTCTATATATAATCCTTTTAGCTCCTGCCTAAATAGACTAACACGTTATCGATATAAGCAGTCGAATAGTCTCCTAAAGTTAGGCCGAGCGTATTGTTAATATATCGCTAGAACGTCGTAGGCGCTCCTATAAGCCTAAAGGGACAAACTAACTATTCGAAAAGCCTGAACCTTATTCGGAACGCTATAAGATACTCCTAACCTTCTATAATATAGATATAGTAGAAGGCTAAACGTATATCTAACTTCGTGAACTACTTAGCGCTAGATAGAGAACGGAGTATCTCCTTAATAAGGGGGATTAGGTACCGGTCTTACTTTAAGATCCTATTTAGCGCTTAGTAGTCTATATAGAATCTCTAACCTCCGTTAGACTTCTTGACTAAAAGGACCGGGGCCGCGACTAACGAGGAACTAGCTCGAATCTAGCCTTTGTCTATAAGGTTAATAACCTACTTCCGAACCTCGAGTAGGTAGTCGCAAGGTATATTATAAAGCAGGCCCTATATGAGTTTAGGAACCTCCTCTACTAGGCCCTTTTTAAGTTCAATATAGTAATTAGTAGCACTATAGTAAGGGGGTAGACCTTTAGCTTTCTTTTTATCGAATAGGTCTGTAAATTCACGTAACTCCTTAGGGAGCTCTAGTAGCGGGTCCGGATTAGGCGTAGACTAGAGGCGGTTCTCCTCTAAAATAGTCGTAATCTCTTAAATGCTAGTTACTAAGAATGTTCCTTTTTCTATATAAGGAGTAGCCTTCTATATAGATCGTTAGGCAAGGGCTGTATATACGGAACCTACGATCTAGGAAATCCTAATTACCTTTAGACGTAAGCGGCCCTCGCGTACTATTAGGCTAGGTTAGGTGCTAACCTTAAGGACGCTATTGTTAGTATCTAGCTTAATCTTCCAATGCTTTATCTATAGAAGACCTAAAATAACATTGTAGGTAAGGCCCGGGACTACGTAGAATATAGCCTAGCTTATCTATCTATTAATGTCTATTACTATATAGGCTATAGATATTAGTTTCTTGCCCTTTAGTACGCTAACTATAGTCCCTAATGTTCAGGTAGTTAGTAAACTTATCTACTCTATACCTAGCTTCTAGTATATCCTTTTACTAATTGCGCTATAGCTATAGTATCTACTATCTACTTATATATCTACGAAGCTAATAAAATTCAAGAAAACAAGGATAAGGAAAGGGGGTTTATCTATTCTTTTACTAATTTCTACAGATTCGTCTACTAAGAGGTTAGGCGCTAGGGGCCCCCTTATAAGACTCTGCTTAGAGGCTACTCTTTTCCCTACCTATTGTCTTTATCGTTAGAAGGGAGACTATCTTCGTCCTATTCCTTAGTATCTAGAGCGTAAATGTTCACCTAGTTATATCCTCCTTAGTTAGGTCGGGCCGCGGGACCGAAGCTATACTTAGGGGCAAAGTAGCCTATATTCCTATACTATATATACGCGCCGGCTACTCGACGAGCCGCGTATACCTTGTTACTAACCTACTTTGTACGACGCTTATTACCGTTCCTCTTCGACCTCTTCCTATCCTAGGCCTGCTATATCCAGGCCAAGTTAATTCCTATTATTAGGACGTTGCCCTCTACGTCCCTTCGAGAAGGCGGGGCGTCCCTACCTTAGTAGCCTATTATATAGCGATATCGTCCTTCTAGGCGAATAGTCTCGAGATTAGTAGCGATTTCTCGGAGTATCTAGATAGCCTAGACGTAGTTATTATAGGGGATCCTACAACCGACTATAGTCTAGCGAATTGTTAAAGAGAGGCTTTAGTTAAGTTAGAGAAGTCGAAGCTTATTAGTCTATTCGAGTCCGCCTACCTTCGAGAGTTTAGATTCAAAGCGTACGATAAAGGAGGCGAAGGGTTCGTTATTACCCTAGGTAAGAGTGTTTAGTTCTAAAAGGGCGACTACCTAACTGTTCGGGTCGTTAAAGATAGTCTCGAGGTAGTCGAGAAACTCCTATAGGATAAAGGCATAAGAGCCGCTACCCTTCTTATAATAGATAGCGACCTAGGACTAGACCTAGCGAGATAGGTTACCCTAAATAAAGACCTACTAATCCTAGTTGGATCTAATAAAGTCCTAGTCCGTAACTAGGACGTATTACATCGTGCTCTTCTAGGCAGGGAAGAGCTCCTTCTTACCGTTAAAGGCGGTACTAACAGGGAGCCGCTTACGTAAGGATCAGGGCAGAGGGGAAGGAGCTAGGTCGGTAGCAACGGTCTATACCGTAGCCTCCTAGGCTTAGGCTACAGCCTTAGCGGCCTAGGCGGCGGCGTTAGCGGAGTTCTCCTAAGCTACCTAGAGCGATTAGATCTGCTTATATTAGGTTGTAATAGTCTCCTACAGGACCCGAATCTAGTCCTAGAACCACTAGAAGTTAGCGGCGGCCTAGTCGCTACCCTAGGGGAAATAGTAATCTATATCGAAATACGTCTAGTTCCGGTTATCCGCGAGGAAAGTCTAGTTCTAAAACAGAAGAATAAAGATATATAAGAGACTAGCCCTATAGCAACTGCAGATAGGCGTACAATATAGTAATCTTTATTCTTATAGAAGGAAGAGGTAAATATAGAATATAGAATAACCCTCTCTAATATATCTACCGAACCCTTAGTCTATACGTAGGGTATATACCGATCCTAGGTGCTAGGTCGGTTGTATACGTAGACCAAGGCAGGTACGCAAGGTAGCTATAGAAGCTGCTGGAAGGGTGCTGACCAATCTAGGGTAGGGCGCTGACTAATCCCTAGTAGGTCCGCCTCGGATCCGGACTGGGTCCGGATCGCGCGCAAGGCGCGCGTAGCACGTGTGTGAGGTGTCACGGGTACAACACGTGACTACTATGCGCGGGCAAAGCCCGAGCCTATGACAGATCCTCTAGTACTAGAAAACCCGTGATCCTCCTATACTACCGTTGTCCTTTAGGGAGCTACTACTAGCTTAAGTTATTGTCGTTATAGGCTCGTAGAGGCCTAGATACTGTAGTTAGAATTCCCTGTTCTAGCTATATTCAGAGGTAGGACTTTCGTCTAGAGGTAGGACTTTCGTCTAGAGGTACTAGCTACTGCTAGGCTAGCTGCTTATAGATTAGCTTACTATAGAGCTACTCCTATAGATCTTCCTAGTTGTACTTCGTAGGTAAGAAAAGAGGTTTGGTTAGTTGTTGTAACGGTCGTATATAACAAGGTTGCACAACAGTGCAACCTTCGTAGGAGCTTGCGAGGGCTAAAGGCTCTACACAGCGAGCTCCACCTAGTGTAGAGCTACGCTCCTCTAGCTACAAGGTACTTAGCTAACCATATAGTATAGCATATAATATAGCACATGACACAGGCTATGCCTATGATAGTTATACGATTAACGATATCGTATACGATCGAAAGAAAGGTCCTATATCGCTACCTACTAGATTACCTACTTATTACAGATGTCGATACAGGACTAGGTACTAGCTGCTACAAGGCTAGCTACTTCTAGATTAGCTTACTATAGAGCTGCTCCTATAGAATGTCTTCCTAGTTATATTATAATGTTAATACAGAACTAGGTGCTAGCTACTATAAGGCTAGTTGCTTCTAGATTCGCTCACTGTAGAGCTGCTCCTATAGAATATAGTGCCTCTGTTAGGACTTCGTTGCCTTGTTAGGAGGACTTTCAGTTACCTCTATTGTATCGGGAGAACTTCGCTACCTCTAGGGGACTTACGCTGTGATTAAAGTAACGATGTTCTTAGTTAGTCGCTCTAATCGGTCGGGTCAGGTTACCCTCCTACGTGTAGCAAATGCTGTAATTGTAAGTGTCACGGGTCTAGCCGTGACATATAGCCGTATGGCCATTGCGGGCCGTATGGCCATTGTGGAGCGGTTGTGCGATATAGGGCCTGCAGAGCCTGCAGCATATGGAGCCCGCTACGCAGGGCTTATCCCCGGCGGGCCACACCCACTATCTTAAGTTCCTCGTATAACTATATCGAATATATACGTACCCTAACATTAGGCATTTACTACCTGTAATAGTTGGTTATACCTTCTGTTCGTATATGTAGACCCTTGTCGATTAATTACGACGAATTTACGTTGCACGAACCAACTGAAATTACAATTTAACTACCCTGAACCTAAGAAACCAATAAGATAGTCGGTCCCAAAACGACAAGATAGTACTAAGAACCTGAACCTAAGAAACCGAACCCCTGAACCTAAGAAACCGAACCCCTGAACCTAAGAAACCTAAACAAAGAAGATAACAAGTACTATAGACGTTAACGCAAGCTCTATAGCCTAAGTGCCTATTCCTATTAAGGATATATATAGCAAGGCTACTATAGCCCTAAAGGAAGAGATATACCTGAAGCTAAAGGGTTATTTCGAAGGATACTACAGGCCGTTTATAGGTAATAACCTCCTACTTAAAGCGCTTAAAAGAGCTAGGAAGGATAATATAATAGAGAGGATAATAGCGAACCTTACCGAATATATCCTTAGGGGTACGACCGAGGCAATCCAGAGATAGATAGTTAGGGCGAACAAGGCGAACGAGAAGGCTGTAGTACTATAAGCAGAGAATAACGTTTTAACGAGGCTAATCGAGTCTAGGAAGCTAGGCGGTAGTAGCGGCGGTGCTAGAGAGGGCAGTATACTATATATATCCGCGTTCTCGGGCTCTAAGCGGGACTTAGCGAAGCGAACTATATAATTTAGAATGTAGAAGACACTAATTACGGCGCAATAGGCTATAAGGCCGCTAGAATATATAACTAAGAAAGCGAAGATCCTCTACGTAGCTTCGCTACTAGAGGGAATCGCGGCTATAGGAATTAGCAACTATATCGATACTATTGTTACGAATCTAGGCGATAAGCAAGCCTAGGTATAGACAACTACTAACAAGTTTATTAAGTTCCTTTCTAAGAAGTATATAACGATAGATCTAGTAGCTAACGTAAAGAACAAGCTACGTAAAATAGCGTAGAAGGACAAGTATATAAAGTTTATAGACTTTATTATAGAGTTCTTGAACCTCTATAACCTAAGCAACTAGGATAACGCTACCTACGTACGCGCGCTAAGAGAGAAGCTTTCGAAGCCGATATAGGACCTGATCCTACTATAGACGAACCTCCTAGCCTAGGATAACTTCTAGGGATAGGTTACTATAGCCTAAGCCTAGGCTAATAACCTCAAAATAAAGGAACACTTAAAGAAGACTAACAAGCCAAACTACTATAACAGCTACAATACTAAGAAGGAAGGTAAGGACCTAAACGCTATAGACGTTAACTAGGTAACTACTACTAAGGATAAGGCGACTATCTTACAACTCTTTAACTTAGAGAGGGAGTAGTATATAGCTATAGGTCTCTATTTCCTCTATAGTATAAGGGGCTATATTGTAGCAAAATATATAGAGAAAGGCAAGCAAGCCTAGAACAACCTAGGCGCTAGAGATAAAGGGTAGTAGGGTAGCTGTAGTAACTATAGCGGATTTAGCAACAATAGCGGATTCGGTAATAACGGCGGATTTAGCAATAACGGCGGATTTAGCAATAACAGCGGCCTAAACTAGAATAATAATAGTAGCCTAAACTAGAATAACTATAATAGCGGATTCGGAGGCGGCGGAGGCTATAGCGGCGGCGGATACCTATATCGATAGAACAATAATAACTAGAACTTTAGTAATAATAACTAGAACTTTAGTAATAACGGTAGAGGCCGCGGCGTATACTATGTACGATTTATAGACTAGGGCCGCGTTCTAGGAGAAGTCGGTTACAACGATACCGAGCACTACGAACCTAAATAGAGCATAGAAGACCTAGAATAGTAACAATAGTACTAGGGAAATACCTAGCCTCTATATAAAGACGCGCGTAGGGGCACGGAGGCTATTATAGAGGAGGTAGTAGCGATTTAGTTATTAGCGCTATCGGTTAGATAGCTAATTTAATCCTATTATCCTCCTATATTATAATAAGCAAGCGCAAGATAGCGTATATAGCGCTTGTAGATTTAGGCTATATAGGTCTTGCCTTTATAGACTTTAGTTTCGCGGTATGTAACGATATACCGCTAAGTAGACTAGAAACGAGGAAGCTACTCTACTTAGCTAATAGTATACTAAAGTTATAGATCGAATAGAGTATGGTACTAGAACTAAGGATTAGCTAGTATAGGGAGAAGCTTCGGTTCTTTATTACTACGTTAGTAAAAGACAATCCGATTATTCTAGGCCTCCTATAGCTAAGGAGATATAACCTAACAATTAACTAGGCGGACCTAAAGCTTACGTTTAGGGAGCGTTACTAAGAGTAACGTTACTTACTAGGATATATAACCAAGCTAATAGTACCGTAAGCGAAGCCTATAACTATAGAACCTATAACCGCGGAACCTATAACTATAAAAAACACTACGAATTACTAAGTATCGGTTAAGGAAGTCCTAGATAAGGGGGAACTAGAGGATAAGGAGTATAACCAGGGTCTAGAGAACCTATAGAAAAAGAGGAAGAGAAGGTTATCCCTATTGTAACGCTATTAAAGAGCGCTCGAGAACGGACCGCGGTAGACTTTATCCCTACTAGGATCGAGAGCGGTAGTTATTCCAAATAAGCTTATAAGGAGGCTACAACTAGCGAAAAAGGTAAATAGGCGTAGGCACCTATAGGCGCCGCTACTACCGAAACGACCCCCGAAGCTACTACCGTATAATAAGGCGATTAATAAGAACGATATTAAGATACTAAACGCGCTAAACTTTATACTTTTCTACCGTTAGAAGGGCGTAGCGGTAATACGTGTAATAGTCGACTAACTAGAATAAGCAATACTAAACAAGAAGAAGGATAAGGAAAGGGCTACGCTCTACGCTCTATTAGATAACTTTTACAAGCGGATATTAAACCGTAAGGGCTCGCTAGAGGACTATACTTCGGCACTCCTAGAACGGTACTATAAGTTTGTAAATACCCTTTAGAGCAACGTAGAGACGATTTATAGGATTATAGAAAAGGACGCTTAGAAATTCTTCAAGAAGAGTAATAAACCCTAGCTAATAGTAGCGGATATCTTAAAACGCCTACTGGCGGAGTATCGCGATACGTTCGAGACTTTTCTTCCCTAGGAGGCGGATACGCTACTACTATATAGATTATATAACTATAAAATCGAGCTAATACTAGGAAGTAAGCTACCGTTCTTAAGGAATAGACCGTTCTTACTAATAGAACTACGCGTAGTTAAGCGCTAGCTAGATAACTACCTAACAAAAGGCTTTATCTAACTATTAAAATCAAGTATAGGAGCGCCTCTACTACTTGCCTAGAAGCTAGAGGGTAGAGTATAGATTTATACTAACTTCTAAAGTCTAAATAACGTTTCGATAAAGAGTTAATATCCAATACTACTAATTAAGGAAACACTCGATTCTATCTATAGAGCGTAGATCTTTACGAAGCTAGATATTATTGCAGCGTTTAATAGAGTCTAAGTAGCGGAAGGCTACGAATAGTTAATAGCGTTTATAATACGATTCGGCCTTTACGAATTGCTAGTTACGCCGTTCGGGCTATAGGGAGCGCCCGCTACGTTTTAGCACTATATTAATAATACGCTATACAATATACTAGACGTATACGCTATAGCGTACCTAGACAATATACTAATCTACTCTACGAATATAGCAGACTACGTTAAGCAAGTGAAGGAGGTACTAAAGAGACTATACTAGGTAGGGCTCTAGGTCGATATTAACAAGTGCAAATTCTATACTATAAGAACGAAATACCTAGGCCTGATCATTACGCCAGGCAGTATCGATATAGACAAAGAGAAGGTAGTAGCTATTATATCCTAGGAACCGCTAATAACGAGGCGGTAGCTATAACGGTTCTTAGGCTTCGTGAACTTCTACCGACGATTTATTAAGAACTTCTTAGAAGTAGTATAGCTACTTTATAACCTTACGAAAAAGACAATAAGCTAGGAATAGAGTAGACTATACTATCTAGCTTTCGAACAACTAAAAACGTACTTCTTAATAGCACTAGCGCTAAGGATCTATAACTAGGACAAGCCTGTAGTTATCGAAACTAACGCTTTAGACTAGTTAGTAGGTAGAACGCTACTATAGTAAGACAATAACGGCGACTAGCACCTAGTAGCCTACTTTAGCGCGAAGTACTTAGTATAGGAATGCAATTACAACATCTATAATAAGGAGCTATTAGCGGTAATCAAGGCACTAGAGGAATAGCGACTAGAACTAGAAGGAGCAAATAGCTAGTTTAACATTATTATAGACTATAAGAACCTTTAGACCTTCGTAACGACGAAGCAACTATCCCCAAGGTATATACGATAGTCTAAATTCCTATTACAATTTAACACTAGTCGTGGCCCAGGTCCAGGAGGCATGGCGCCAAGGCGCCTCAGCATCCCTCCTGCAACTGGATATCGCCAGAGCCTTCGACATAGTCAACTACGTCAGACTACTAGCTACGCTCCGGGAGCTCGGCTACCCGAAGTGGATAGTACTCTAGGTACGGGAATAGCTAACGGACAGGGTCGCGATCCTCCACTTCAACGGGAAGGCAACAGATAACATCCTAGTCACGGCGGGGGTGCCCCAGGGGTCCCCCCTATTACCCGTCCTATTTATCTTATACATTGTATTACTATATAAGGACCTAAGGAGAGAGCACCTACACCTTAGTATAGCGGGCTTCGCCAACGATACGAACCTGCTAGTGTTTGGAAAGTCGGCCGAGGTGAACATCCGCTAACTCGAGCGAGCGTAGGGAACCTGCTTAAAGTAGGCGGGAACGTAGGGAATAGCGTTTGTAGCGTAGAAGTACGAACTAATCCACTTTAACAAGAACCGAAGGTAGTAGCTAGACCTAGCTAAGCTCGCCCTCCTGGATAGAGGTAGGTATATAGATATTAGACTAGTTAAGTGCGCTAGGTTCCTTAGGGTCTAGCTAGACTAGAAGCTCTTATAGTAAGCGTACCGCAGCGCGGTTAAGAAGAAGCTCGCTACCTAGGAGTTCGCGCTAACGAGGATCGCGGCGAAGACGTAGGGCCCGAGCCTCGCGAAGGCCTAGGAGGTATATACAAAGTATATAAGGAGCATAGTAGCATATAGAGCAGCGAGCTACTACGTCCTAACTATAGTTAGTAAGGGGAGCGAGCTAAAGGGGATAGCTAAGAAGCTAGCGAAGGACTAGAGTAGGGGCCTCTATATAGTAGCAGGAGGCTATAGAACTACGCTAATCAGGTACCTAGAGACGGAGGCCTAGGTCCTACTAATAGACCTCTACCTAAATAAGCAGCTAGCTAACTTCGAAGCTAGGATATATAAACTACTCCTTTAGTTAGGGGAGGGACTAGGGCGCCCTCTAGTCGTAGTAGCAAGCTTAATCTAGAAGGCGTATACTAAGCTATTTAGGAGGTTCTAAAGGAGGAGCGGGAGGACGTAAGGGAGGAAGCCTAGGCTAGGCCTATAGGGGCTAATAGTAGTTAAGAGAGTAGTAGCTATAGTAAACGAGTAGGCTAAGCAAAAGTAGAAGATAAAGAAGCTAAAGAACAAGACCCTCAATATAGATAGAGTAGTAGAACTCGCCTAGTAGGAGCGTAAGATAGTAGCCTAGGAGAGGCGCGCCGCGCTTGTAACGAGAGCAAGAAGACCTACGTACCGCTCGGCAGACAAGGACCCCCCGATATAACTATTTACAGACCTTGCCCTTAAGAGATACAAGGGTCTAAGCAAGGCTTAGAGCTCCCTACTTACCTAGGCGCGTAGCAGGGACATCGGCCTCTAGGAGTACCTAAATAGGGTAAACGTCCTAGAGATTACTACGCTATACTATAAGTATAGTAAGGGTAAAGAAACGATCGAATACCTAGTAGTATAGTATAAAGATCTACCAAAGTATAGAACCTAGGAGGAGTTACAAATATAGTTATAACAGGATCTATAGCTCATCTTACAACAAGCTATATAGCTATACAAGAGCTTAGCAAAGGTAGTTATTAGCTAGTTAATAGATTCAGGGCGCCTAACGGAGTATAGCGTAGCTCGTAGGTTGCAACTAGAAGCTACGATAGCCGCGAAAGCGGCTAAGAGCAGCGGAGAGGGTGCAGGAAGTGCCAAATCGAGCCGCTAAGGGAGATAGGGGCTACCTTTTACACGTAGTTCGATAAATTCAAAGCGCTAAAGCAGAAGCGTAGGCAGGGGTTTTTACCCGGCCCTCTGTTCAGGGGGTACGGCTTCCTTTGTATATAAACCAGTAGCAGGACCGGCGCGCCGTAAGGCATATTGGAGTACGAATAAATATTACAATTTAACTTCTATATTATCTACCGGTCGGGATCGGTAAACGCGATGCTAGATACACTAAGCCGTAAGCTAGAATATATACTATAGGGCGTAGAGGATAACCGACTCTGGAACTGTAAGAGGCTACTAATCGACCCTAACTAGTTTGATCTAGAGATATTTAAACTGCTAAGACTATATAACAAGGCGATTACAGTTAACTAGTTGGACCTATCTAGGTATATCGACGATCTGCTAAACGAGATATATATAAGCTCGGATCTACTAAAGGCAACGCTTAAGGCGTTAGCAGACCCTAGAACTAGATCGTAGCTAAAGGATATAAAAACGAAGCTTAAAGTGCTATATATAGAGTACTAAGCTATCGCAGGCAAGGCTTACTACTAGGGGAGGATACTTATCGACCTAGACAACGACGAAATATAGCTATAGCTAATCTACTGAACTTACGTATTAGGACCTAGAGGCTACTCTAGGAGGACTAAGACTATTAATCTAATAAACCGGAAATACTAGTAGACTAGGATAACCAGTACGATCCGTAACTACTATAACGCCTACTTGCTATTATCACGGGTGGTAAATGCCCAATGTTAGGGTACGTATATATTCGATATGGTTATACGAGGAACTTAAGATAGTGGGTGTAGCCCGCCGGGGATATGCCCTGCGGCGGGCTCCATATACGCTACAGGCTCTGCAGGCCCTACATCGCACAACCGCTCCACAATGGCCATACGGCTATATGTTACGGCTAGACCCGTGACACTACCCTCCCTTAAAACAAGCCTCCTCTTCAAATCAAGCCCACGGTTCGAACGCTCGAATCGTAGCTTTAGTTCCTTCTCGGCACCTACGCTAGAGGCCCTAGCTTGTTCGGATTAGCATTGTAGAACTTCCAAATAGCATTATCGCAGCTATATAGATCCGTTACTAGCTACTAAGTCGGCTAGGCGTAGCCCTCCTACTTGACTAGGTATTGCTACCTCCTATTCTCTACCTTCCTAAAGTCTCGAATCTCTTTAAACCTCTATTCAACTACTTCGACGCTATTATCTTAGCGCCTTACCTCCCTACTACGGTTCGCTCGTATATCTCTCTACGCGTTAGCTTACCTAGGGATCCCTTGCTCGCCTCGCTATAGTCGAACTAGTAATATATAGAACGTGTTAAATATCTTTATATTCGCTAGTAGGCGTAACGTTACTACGTATAACGCCGCCTTAGTAACCTCGAATAGCCCCTCCTAGTGTAGTTCAAGCTTCTTCGTTAGGCGCCCCGTTTTGTAATACCGTATATTAAGCATTACCTTGTTGCCGATCCTATAGACTAGGGCGTCGCTACGTTTAGCGTTCGCGTTAACCTTGTAACGGTCCTATACTTACCTTGCTAGTACCTTCGCTATATCTAGCACTGCTTTAAAGCGTATAGATATCTCTATCGCCTAGAAAAACTCCCTCTTCTAAGCTTCCGAGAGTTCTAGTAGGTATAGCCTACTTAGTTCTACGCCTATATGTAGGTAGAAACTATAGTTTGCGAAGAAGGGCGATACTCCCGTTGTCTCTAACGATATATTGTTCCCTACGAACTCTATAAGCGGTACCTAATCCGCCTAGTTATCCTATACCTAGTCGATAAAAAGGCGTAAATACTACTCTAACTCTACGTTAATCCGTTTAGTCTAGCCGTTCGTTTATAGGTAGAACGCCGATAATAGCTTTAGAGTTACCGCTAATTGCAACGATAGTATTCTCTAGAACGTTGAAACGAACTATATACCTCTATCTGATATAATCGTCTCGGGCAGGCTATATAGGCTATAGACCTATTCTACAAAGCGGTCCGTTAACTCATCTACTTCTAAGGTCTCTATTAGAATAAAGTAGTGTATTTTCGTTAGTCGGTCTATTACTACTATAATATAGTTAAAGGTACGGTTTCTCCTTGTATATAGTAGGAGTAGTGTAATATAATCCACTAATATATCCTACTATAGCAAGAGTAGTACTAGCAGCGGCTTCAGAAAGCCAGCTAGCAGCGCCCTTGGCGTTTTTGTCTTGTTATATAGTAAGTAGGCGTTGCAGTAGTTGTAGATCGTACCGGTTATCCTAGTCTACTAGTATTTCCGGTTCATTAGATTAACGGTCTTAGTCCTTCTAGGGTAGCCCCTAGGTCCTAATACGTAAGTTCGGTAGATTAGCTATAGCTATATTTCGTCGTTATCTAGGTTAATAAGTATCCTCCTATAGTAGTAAGCCTTACCCGCGATAGCTTAGTACTCCGCGTATAGCACTTTGAGCTTCGTTTTTATATCCTTTGGCTACGCTCTAGTTCTAGGGTCTGCTAACGCCTTAAGCGTTGCCTTTAGCAGATCCAAGCTCGTATATATCTCGTTCAGCAGATCGTTAATATACCTTAATAGGTCTAACTAGTTAACTATAATCGCCTCGTTATACAGTCTTAGCAGTTTAAATGTTTCTAGATCGAACTAGTTAGGGTCGATTAGTAGCCTCTTACGGTTCTAGAGTCGGTTATCCTCTATACCCTATAGCATATGTTCTAGCTTGTAGCTTAGCGTATCTGGCATCGCGTTTGCCGATCCCGGCCGGTAGATAATACGGAAGTTAAATCGTAATAGGAATTCGGACTACCGTATATACCTTAGGGATAGTTGCTTTGTCGTTACGAAGGTCTAAAGGTTCTTATAGTCTATAATAATGTTAAACCGGCCGTTTGCTCCCTCTAGTTCTAGTCGCTATTCCTCTAGTGCCTTAATCACTACTAATAGCTCCTTGTTATAGATGTTGTAATTACATTCCTATACTAAGTGCTTCGCGCTAAAGTAGGCTACTAGGTACTAGTTGCTATTATCGTCTTATTATAGTAGCGTTCCGCCTACTAACTAGTCTAAAGCGTTAGTTTCGACAACTATAGGCTTATTCTAGTTGTAGATCCTTAGCGCTAGTACTGTCGAAAAGCATGTTTTTAGTTGTTCGAAAGCGGATTAGTATAGTCTGCTCTACTCCTAGCTCGTTATCTTCTTTGTCAAGTTATAAAGTAGCCTCGCTACTCCCGAGAAGTTCTTAATAAATCGCTAGTAGAAGTTCGCGAAGCCTAGGAAGCGTTGTAACTACCGTCTTGTCGTTAGCAGCTCCTAAGATATAATAGCTACTACCTTCTCTTTATCTATATCGATACCGCCTAGTGTAATAATCAGGCCTAGGTATTTCGTTCTTATAGTATAGAATTCGCACTTGTTAATATTGACCTAGAGGCCCGCCTAGTATAGTCTTTTTAGCACCTTCTTCACCTACTTAACGTAGTTTGCTATATTCGTAGAGTAGATTAGTATATTATCTAAGTAAGCCGTAGCGTATACGTCTAGTATATTATATAGCGTGTTATTAATATAGTGCTAAAACGTAGCGGGCGCTCCCTATAGCCTAAACGGTATAACTAGCGATTCGTAGAGGCCGAATCGTATTACAAACGCTATTAACTATTCGTAGCCTTCCGCTACTCGGACTTTATTAAACGCCGCGATAACATCTAGCTTTATAAAGATCTACGCTCTATAGATAGAATCGAGTATCTCCTTAATTAGTAGTATTAGATATTGACTCTTTATCGAAACGTTGTTTAGACCTTAGAAGTTAGCGCAAATCCGTACTCCGCCTTCTAGCTTCTAAGCGAGTAGTAGAGGCGCTTCTATACTTGATTTTAATAGTTGGATAAAGCCTTTCGTTAGGTAGTTATCTAGCTAGCGCTTAACTATATATAGTTCTATTAGTAAGAACGGTCTGTTCCTTAAGAACAGTAGCTTGCTTCCTAGTATTAGCTCGATCTTATAGTTGTATAATCTATATAGTAGTAGCGTATCTACCTCCTAGAGAAGAAAAGTCTCGAACGTATTACGATACTCCGCTAGTAGGCGTTTTAAGATATCCGCTACCGTTAGCTAGGGTTTATTACTCTTCTCGAAGAATTTCCAAGCGTCCTCCTCTATAATCCTATAAATTGTCTCTACGTTACTCTAAAGGGCGTTTACAAACTTATAGTACCGTTCTAGGAGTATCGAAGTATAATCCTCTAGCGAGCCTTCGCGGTTTAATATCCGCTTATAAAAGTCGTCTAGTAGGGCGTAGAGCGTAGCCCTCTCCTTATCTTTCTTCTCGTTTAGTATTGCTTATTCTAGTTAGTTGACTATTATATATATTACCGTTATACCCTTCTAGCGGTAGAAAAGTATAAAGTTTAGCGCGTTTAGTATCTTAATATCGTTTTTATTAATCGCCTCGTTACACAGTAGTAGCTTCGGGAGTCATTTCGGTAGTAGCGGCGCCTACAGGTACCTACGCCCATTTACCTTCTTCGCTAGTTATAGCCTCCTTATAAGCTTATTCGGAATAACTACCGCTCTTGATCCTAGCGGGGATAAGGTCTACCGCGGTCCGTTCTCGAGCGCTCTCTAATAGCGTT
>MU853407.1:1117209-1130657 GCA_033297235.1 Trichocladium antarcticum
ATAGCGCTAATAACTAAATCGCTACTACCTCCCCTATAATAGCCTCTATACCCTTATATACGTCTTCGCGTAGAGGCTAGGCATTTCCCTAGTACTGTTGTTACTATTCTAGGTCTTCTATGCTCTATTTAGGTTTATAGTGCTTAGTATCGTCGTAACCGACTTCTCCTAGAACGCGGCCTTAGTCTATAAATCGTATACAGTATACGCCGCAGCCGCCTCCGCCGTTATTACTAAAGTTCTAGTTATTATTGTTCTATCGATATAGGTATCCGCTACCGCTACGGCCTCCGCTACCTCCGAATCCGCCGTTATTATTGTTCTAGTTCGGGCTGCTATTGTTATTCTAGTTTAGGCCGCTATTGTTGCTAAATCCGCCGTTATTACTAAATCCGCCGTTATTGCTAAATCCGCCGTTGTTACCGAATCCGCCGTTGTTGCCGAATCCGCTATAGTTGCCGCGGCCGCCCTACTACCCTCTACCTCTAGCGCCTAGGTTATTTTAGGCTTGCTTGCCTTTCTCTATACATTTCGCTACGATATAGCCCCTTATACTATAGAGGAAATAGAGACCTATAGCTATATACTACTCCCTCTCTAGATTAGAGAGTTGTAAGATAGTTGCCTTATCCTTAGTAGTAGTTACCTAGTTAACGTCTATAGCGTTTAGGTCCTTACCTTCCTTCTTAGTATTATAGCTATTATAGTAGTTTAGCTCGTTAGCCTTCTTTAAGTATTCCTCTATTTTAAGGTTATTAGCCTAGGCCTAGGCTATAGTAACCTATCTCTAGAAGTTATCCTAGGCTAGGAGGTTCGTCTATAGTAGGATTAGGTCCTATATTAGCTTCGAAAGCTTCTCCTTTAGCGCGTGTACGTAGGTAGCGTTATCCTAGTTACTTAGGTCGTAGAGGTTCAAGAACTCTATAATAAAGTCTGTAAACTTCGTATACTTATCCTTCTATACTATCTTACGTAGCTTGTTCTCTACGTTAGCTACTAGATCTATCGTTACGTACTTCTTAGAAAGGAACTTAATAAACTTGTCGGTAGTTATCTATACCTAGGCTTACTTATCGCCTAGATTCGCGATAATAGTATCGATATAGTTACTAATTCCTATAGCTGCAATTCCCTCTAGTAGCGAAGCTACGTAGAGGATCTTCGCTTTCTCGGTCGCGTATTCTAGCGGCCTTACAGCCTATTGCGCCGTGATTAGCGTCTTCTATATTCTGAATTGTATAGTTCGCTTCGCTAAGTCCCGCTTAGAGCCTAAAAACGCAGATACGTATAGTATACTACCCTCTTTAGTACCGCCGCCGCTACCGCCTAGCTTCCTAGACTCGATTAGCCTTATTAAAACGTTATTCTTTACTTGCAGTACTATAGCCTTCTCGTTCGCCTCCTTCGCCCTAACTATATATCTTTAGATTTCCTTAGTCGCGCCCCTAAGGATATATTTAGCTAGGTTCGCTATTATCCTCTTTATTATATTGTCCTTTCTAGCTCTTTTAAGCGCTTTAAGTAGGAGGTTGTTACCTATAAACAGCCTATAGTATCCTTCGAAATAACCCTTTAGCTTCGGGTATATCTCTTCCTTTAGGGCTATAGCGGCCTCGCTATATATATCCTTAATAGGAATAGGCACTTAGGCTACGGAGCTTACGTCAACGTCTATAGTGCTTATTCTTCTTTATTTAGGTTTCTTAGGTTCGGGGGTTCGGTTTCTTAGGTTCAGGGGTTCGGTTTCTTAGGTTCAGGGGTTTGGTTTCTTAGGTTCTAGTTCTTAGGACTGTCTTGTTATTTCAGGACTAACTATCTTATTGGTTTCTTAGGTTTAGGGCGGTCGAATTGTGATTTCGGTTAGTTCGCGCAACGCAAATTCGTCGTAATCAATCGACGAAGGTCTACGTACACGAACAGAAGGTACAACCAACTATTATAGGTAGTAAATGCCTAATGTTAGGGTATATATATATTCGATATAGTTGTACGAGGAACTTAAGATAGTAGGTGTAGCCCGCTAGGGATATACCCTATAGTAGGCTCCATATACGCTGCAGGCTCTACAGGCCCTACATCGCACAACCGCTCCACAATGGCTATACGGCCATATGTCACGGCTAGACCCGTGACAGCTATATAACAAGACGAAAACGCTAAGGGCGCTACCGACGGGCTTTCTAAAGCCGCTGCTAGTACTACTCTCGCTATAGCGGGATATATCGGTGGATTATATCGTACTACTTCCGCTATATATAAGGAGAAACCGTACCTTTAACTATATTATAGTAGTAGTAGACCGACTAACGAAGATACGCTACTTTATCCTAATAGAGACCTTAGAAGTAGATAAGTTAACGGACTGCTTTATAGAATAGGTCTATAGCCTATATAGCCTGCCTAAGACGATTATATTAGATAGAGGTATATAGTTCGTTTTAACGTTCTAGAGAATACTATCGTTAAGATTAGCGGTAACTCTAAAACCATTATTAGCATTCTACCTATAGACAAACGGCTAGACTAAACGGATTAACGTAGAGTTAAAGTAGTATTTACGCCTTTTCGTCAACTAGGTATAAAATAACTAGGCGGATTAGATACTGCTTGTAGAGTTCGTAGGGAACAATATATTGTTAGAGACAACAGGAGTATTGCCCTTTTTCGCGAACTATAGTTTCTACCTACGTATAGGCGTAGAACTAAGTAGACTATACCTACTAGAACTCTCGGAAGCTTAGAAAAGGGAGTTTTTCTAGGCAATAGAGATATCTATACGCTTTAAAGCAGTACTAGATATAGCGAAGGTACTAGCAAGGCAAGCGCAGGACCGTTATAAGATCAACGCGAACGCTAAACGTAACAACGCCCTAGTCTATAGAATCGGTAATAAGGTAATGCTTAATATATAGCATTATAAAATAGGGCGCCTAACGAAGAAGCTCGAACTACGCTAGGAGGGACTATTCGAAGTTACTAAAGCGGCGTTATATATAGTAACGCTATACCTTCTAGCGAATATAAAGATATTTAACACGTTCTACGTATTACTAGTTCGGCTATAGCAGGGCGAGTAGGGAATCCTAGGGTAAGCTAACGCGTAGAGAGATATAAGGGCGAACTATAGTAGGGAAGTAAGGCGCTAGGACGATAGTATCGAAGTAGTTAAATAGAGATTTAAAGAGATTCGAGACTTTAGGAAGGTAGAGAATAGGAGGTAGCAATACCTAGTTAAGTAGGAGGGCTATACCTAGCCGACTTAGTAGCTAGCAACGGATCTACGTAGCTACAATAATACTATTTGGAAGTTCTACGATACTAATCTAAACAAGCTAGGGCCTCTAGCGTAGGTGCTAAGAAGGAACTGAAGCTACGATTCGAGCGTTCGAACCATAGGCTTAATTTAAAGAGGAGGCTTGTTTTAAGGGAGGGTAGTGTCACAGGTCTAGCCGTGACATATGGCCGTATGGCCATTGCGGGCCGTATGGCCATTGTAGAGCGGTTGTGCGATGTGGGGCCTGTAGAGCCTGTAGCATGTGGAGCCCGCTACGCAGGGCTTATCCCTGGCGGGCTACACCTACCATCTTGAGTTCCTTGTACAACCACATCGAATATATATATACCCTAACATTGGGCATTTACCACCCGTGATAGTAAGCTTGAAAGTAGCTACAACGTGCGCGTAGGAGGCTTGATCGTATAAAAAAGAAGTAGAAGCTAATAAGGGCGTATAACCTCTTGGAGGCTTATAGCGCAAATGAGGGGCAAAGTAAGGCTCTATTCTAATGATAATAATGCTTATAGAGAGGGAGAAAGAGAAGCTAGAGATAGCTATGCGCTAGCTATAGTGCCTAAAGAGGTAGAGGGCTTGACCCTACTGTAGGTCGGACCTACAGGTACTAAGATATATATAAGCCTTATACTAGAGGTACTAGGTTCTACTATACTAAGGCGCTAAGCCCTACCTTACGATAACTTCCTTCTAGCCTATTGCTCTTACTATTCACTATGTTAGATACAAACAACAATCGAAAGTCGAACGGAACTTCCCTAAATAGCCTAGTAAGTCCCTTTTGAGCAAGCTGACCGAGACTGGGCTAACAGGAGAGCCGAACTGGCCACCCTGAACGAGGACCTAGACAAGGGTCTCCCAGAGGCGGTCAATCCAGCTTCGGACCCCGCCGGCGGCAGTGGAGGCGACAACTGCCCCGACCAGAGTCCCTCCGGTTCCGCGGTAAGCACCAGTAGCCGAATGCCGGACGCTTAGCTAATATAAAAGCAGGCTAAGAAAGACTTAGACAAAGCAGATGCTCTAGGTCCTGCTACGGGTAATGGAAGTGAAAATTCCATTGATATCTTGATAGAGGATTACTTAGGCCCAGTAGATTGAGGAGGGAATAGAGATTCTTAGAGATATCGGTAACACCGGTCCTCACGTTGTAAAATACAATAAAATACTGATTTCAATATTCTGTTTGGCCTGTTTATTGTGCTTTGTAACCCCGGTGGAGGTGCACTGGACCAATCAAGCAACGGTACGGAGCGTCAAGTCTACATGAGTCCCAAAACCCAAATTTCAATCCGCCTACCCCGCCGTCATACTAACAAACCTCTACCCATTTTTGCATTTAACGATTGTCCTATTTTACATACAATAACGGAAACTAGATCGTTATTAGCGACATTGCGCTATAACTCCCGCATTAAGCTTTAATCCGTTAGATTATCTTTAATTATACTAATTAGCTTGTTACTAATAATCTTTTTTAGGCGTACCTATCTTGTAACTATACTAACAATCCGAATCGAATTTTACAATAGGTAATAATAATTACAATAATAAGTCTAATAGCGACGTTTCTTCTAACAATTACCTTACTATCTCTATAAAATTTCAAGACTATATAGGTAACAAGTAGTAGATAGAATAGATTATTTATAAGCTATAAGTAACTAGTTTTAACGAAGTTTATAAGCTAATAGAAGCTATTATAGTAAGATACCTAGATTTAATTTTATAAATCCTTTATACTAATTATTTTCCTAGGACCTATATTAGCTCTTTATTCCCTATTAGATCTAGGTTAATAGAGAACTTAAGGACGCTCTTTTTAAGATTAATACCTAGCTATATACAAAGTCTTTTACGCTCCTCCTCTTTACTAAGCCTATTAACGCTAAGACGCTCTATAAGCAATACGCCTTAACTAAGAGCAAGGGTCTAGCCAATTGTTATTTTTAGCTAGATATTAAGTTTAGGAAAGGTATATACACTAACTGTCTTTACTCTAGTTATAGTACTAAATGCTCGCTCTATCTTAGTATATTTTCTAAATGTTTTTAAATTATTTCGTATTTACTAATGATTCTAGATCTTAAAGCCTAAGACCTAAAGGAGAAGCGTAAAGCTAAAGGGAAGCTGCTGCTTTTAATAAGTAGTATCTATTAGCTTATATTAATATAGGAGCTCGAGGTTTAGGCTACTATACTACGGGATTACCTTAGAGAGGCTATAGTAAAGGAGTATATATAGCGCTAGGGTTAAAGGAGTAAGATATTTGTTATTTTTAGAAGTTTTATATTGTTTTTGGGATTTACTATAAGCATTTAGGACAATACCTAGACAAATATAGTTATTATCTCGAAGTTTAGCTAAAAAGTAATATTTTATATTATTCTCCTTACCCTTTACCCCCTTTTTCTTTTATTATCTTTAACTCTCTATCTCTCTAAGATAGTACGTCTAAGCAAGGACCTTAAGCCCTTTTAAGACTTTATTTTATCTTGTTACTCTTAAAAGGTCTCTATTAAGCAAATCCTCCAAGACTTAAAAGAGATTTATTCCTTTTTAGTAAGCCGAACTTCGCTTTTCTAAAAGCTCTAGTAGTTAGAGGTACTAATTAACTAAGCTAAGACATTAGATACTAATAGGTTATATAAGAGTCTAGAAGATAAGTATTAGGCTACTTACCTAACTAACGCCTAGCTCTACAAGTATCTTAAAGAAACTAGCTTTATTATATCCGAAAGAAGGGTAACTATACTACGCTAAAGACTTAGGATTTTTCGGCACTTAAAAGCAAGTAATATAGCTAAACGTAAAGAAAAGGTACTTACGTTCCTTAAGTTATTAATAACCTTATCTATCCTTTTCCTAAAGCTTAGGTATTAGGTAGCTTAGTAGTACGGACACTAACTTAGCTAGATTAATATCCTATAGTATACGATTCGCTAGATCCTTATAGAGGAGTTCCTAAAAGAGGTCTAGGAACGATTAGATAGAGTCTAGGTAAAGAGAGGGGGTTTTACCCTCCCTAGTCCGAATTATACCTAGTCTATTAACGCCTATTGTAAGCTTTAGCGTTTTAGCTTTAAGATCCATAGCGGCATTAATATATACTCTCGTTATATCCTCTAGTACTATATTAGGATCTCCGCCCTTATAGAACGCTCGATCTTTACCTAGTACCTTAGGATTACTAAGGACTATAGAGTTATCCCTATAGTTGTTCGTTCTAACTAGGGGAAGGAGACGGTACTTACTACAAGTGTATATTATTAGCTCTTAATAAGGATAGAGAAACATTAGTAACTTCGACCTTAGCGAAACTAAGATAGCTATATTAAGTAGTATATACCTAGGAGTAAAGGATAGCCTAATCTCCTTGTTAATATCGATACTTTAGACCCTAACGTACCTCTATATAGATAGGAAAGACTATTCCGGTTCAAGGACTACTAGGGCTATAAGAAAAGCACTAAGAACTAGCGAATCGAGTCCTAGTAGTATTATCTATATAAGGCTAGGATAGGCTTTTAGCAAGTAAGTTTTACCCTACTTTATCTAATTAAGGATAATTAGATCTAATTAAGGATGATTTATTTTACTAACTAATACTTAGTCTCTCTTTACTAACCTCGAAAAGACTAGCGTATAGAGTAATAAGCAGCTATTAGACTATATTGCACTACTTTTTACTTATATACCTTAAATCCATTAGGAAGTCGCGACCTTTATAAATTAATAGAACTCCTATACTATCCGTTGCTAATTTCATAGACTATATATTTATTCTAGAGTCCTAACTTAGATATATTTCTCTCCCTAGGAAGGAGTTACTATAGATTGTAGTATCCCGTTACTAATAGAACGTTAGGAGTCGCTAAACTGTTTAGCTAAGTTAGATAGGATCGACTTGAACAACTTCCTCCCTTATAACATTTTTAACCTCTATATAGACATTATATTGCGCTTTAAAGGAAAGATCTAGCCTAATATATAACGTCCCTTCCTTCCTTAATACCTCTTCCTCTAGAATAAGCTAAAGGAATATTAAGGTGCTAATACTAGTCTAGTCCTATATACTCTAGAGCGTCCTACTAGAGGCTAGAAAGCTTTTACTAGGAATATATAAGCCTAGAAGATAGATATTACAGTAGCAATAGAATAATATAAAGGCCCTAAGTCTAACTATAAAGATAGGACTATCGATAATAACAATAAGGCTAGTTAAGATAGAGAAGATACGAATTTTAATAGTAGAGATAATCTAGAGTTTCCTATCTAGCTTTATTATATAAAGAATCCTAATCTCTATTCTTAGGAATAACAATAACAAGTTACAATAGTAGGTCTAAAATATAACTAGTCCTTTACCTTTTTGCTCGTTATAGATTAAGTAACCTTCTTATTATCTAAAGCTTCTTTACTAAGCCCTTAAAATTCTTCTATATTATTTAACAAAGTATTATCTACTTCTTCCTTAATTTCCTACTTAACTAGAAGTTTAGGGGAAGTAAAAGAGTCATTATTACTACCCTCTATATTACTTGTCTTAGACTCCTCCTTAACTACCTTCTCTTCCTTACTCTCTATCTTAGACTCCTCTTTAACTACCCTCTCTTCCTTACTCTCTATTTTAGACTCCTCCTTAGCCGCCCTCTTATCCTCTTACTCTACTTTAACTTTCTTAAATATAACACTAAGACCCTTCGCTACTTTCGAGCCTAACTATTTCTTAGATCGGGTACGCTTAGCTAGCCTTAAAGGAACTAGATCCTCTTTCTCCTCTCTTTTAAGGTAGTATAGTTTCTCCTTTAAAAAGTAAAAAGAAACATAGTTATTTATCTTTACCTTAGTCCTATTTATTGTTATAATATAGAGGTTATAAAATATAATAGGTCTCTTAGGGTTAAGACTTATTATCTCTATTACCTTCTTGTTCCTACTAGCTAAGAATTTACCTACAAACCGAAACTTAGTAGGTATAAACTTCCTAGCTCTATAAGTATAGTTAAGTAAAAACTAAATAATATACTTATAGTTAGAGAAGTATTAATAGAGAGTAGGGGAGTGGTGTAATTGGAGTGTGTTGCACCTGGAAGCCGCAAGGCTGTCGGTTCGAATCCGGCCTCCCTCACCCTCTTTTCGGTTTTTCAGGATTAGTCCCCTGCAAATTCCGACGAGAGTTACACTAACCAAAGAAGGAAAACCCAAGGAATAGCCGTCGTCTCAGAGACTAGGATCTAGGCCCCTACATTATATACCGATTAGTAAGAACCCTATGTTGCTCGCTATAGGATAAAAACAATCTAGCTATAGTAGCTAGGGACTAGTAAACTACCTAGGGTAGAAGCTAAACTGCCTAATAAAATACTACTAGGGGCCCCCCCTAGAAGAAACTAGACTTAAAGGAAGGAAAAGCGGAAGAAGGAGGAGATTATTAGCTACCCTAGAACCAATCACATCTAACAAAGGGGGCAGGTAGGGTTAGAGAAGGCTAGGGCATCACATAGTATAAAGGAAACAGAAGCAGGGAGATTAAATCGAAGAGTAGAGGTTTTTATCCGGCCTAGCGAGGGTACAGTTTCCTGTACTAAACAAACCAGTAGAAGGACCGGCGCGCCGTAAGGCATATCGGTGTACGAATAAATAATAATATTAATAGAGAGTGGGGGAGTGGTGTAATTAGAGTATGTTGCACCTGGAAGTCGCAAGGCTGTCGGTTCGAATCTAGCCTCCCTTACCCTCTTTTCGGTTTTTTAGGATTAGTCCCCTACAAATTCCAACGAGAGTTACACTAACTAAAGAAGGAAAAGCCCAAGGAATAGCCGTTGTCTCGGAGACTAGGATCTAGGCCCCTACGTTATACACCGATTAGCAAGAACCCTATGTTACTCGCTGTAGGATAAAAACAATCTAGCTGTAGTAGCTAGGGACCAGTAAACTACCTAGGGTAGAAGCTAAACTACCTAATAAAATACTACTAGGGGCCCCCCCTAGAAGAAACTAGACTTGAAGGAAGGAAGAGCGGAAGAAGGAGGAGATTGTTAGCTACCCTAGAACTAATTATATCTAACAAAGGGGGCAGGTAGGGTTGGAGAAGGCTAGGGCATTACATAGTATAAAGGAAATAGAAGCGGGGAGATCAAATCGAAGAGTGGAGGTTTTCATCCGGCCTAGCGAGGGTACGGTTTCCTGTACTAAATAAACCAGTAGAAGGACCGGCGCGCCGTAAGGCATATCGGTGTACGAATAAATAAATATTAATAGAGAGTTACCTAGACTAGGAGACAAGAGTTAATAGAGCTAACCTTAGTCTATCGATAGGTCTCCTACCCCCTAATAGTAATAACCTTAATATTAGTAGCGAAGACCTTAAGGGTAACGGAGATAATATATAGGGTAGTTTCTCGAATTAGCTTATCGTTTAGATTTAGTATATTATAGTATATATTATTATTTATTCGTACTCCGATATGCCTTACGGCGCGCCGGTCCTGTTACTGGTTTATATACAAAGGAAACCGTACCCCCTAAACAAGGGGCTGGGTAAAAGCCCCTGCCTACGCTTCTGCTTTAGCGCTTTGAATCTATTGTACTACGTGTAAAAGGTAGCCCCTGTCTTCCTTAGCGGCTCGATTTAGCACTTCCCGCACCCTCTCCGCTACTCTTAGCCGCTTTTGTAGCTATCGTAGCTTCTAGTTACAGCCTACGAGCCACGCTATACTCCGTTAGGCGCCCCGAATCTATTAACTAGCTAATAACTACCTTTACTAAGCTCTTATATAGCTATATAGCTCGTTGTAAGACAAGCTACAGATCCTATTGTAACTATATTTGTAACTCCTCCTAGGTTCTATACTTCGGTAGATCTTTATACTATACTACTAGGTATTCGATCGTTTCTTTACCCTTGCTATACTTACAGTATAGCGTAGTAATCTCTAGGACGTTTACCCTGTTTAGGTACTCCCGGAGGCTAATGTCCCCGCTACGCGCCTAGGCGAGCAGGGAGCTCTAAGCCTTGCTTAGACCCTCGTGTCTCTTAAAGGCAAGGTCTATAAATAGTTGTATTAGGGGGTCCTCGTCTGCCAAGCGGCGTATAGGTCTTCTTGCTCTTGTTACGAGCGTAGCGCGCCTCTTCTAGGCCGCTATCTCGCGCTCCTACTAGGCGAGTTCTACTACTCTATCTATATCGAGGGTCTTGTTCTTTAGCTTCCCTATCTTCTACTTTTACTTAGCCTACTCGTTTACTATAGCTACTACTCTCTCGACCGCTATTAGCCCTTATAGGCCTAGCCTAGGCTTCCTCCCTTACGTCCTCCCGCTCCTCTTCTAGAACCTCCTAAATAGCTTAGTATACGCCTCCTAGATTAAGCTTGCTACTATAACTAGGGGGCGCCCTAGTCCCTCCCCTAACTAGAGGAGTAGTTTGTATATCCTAGCTTCGAAGTTAGCTAGCTACTTATTTAGGTAGAGGTCTACCGGTAGGACCTAGGCCTCCGTCTCTAGATACCTAATTAGCGTAGTTCTATAGCCTCCTGCTACTATATAGAGGCCCCTGCTCTAGTCCTTCGCTAGCTTCTTAGCTATCCCCTTTAGCTCGCTCCTCTTACTAACCGTAGTTAGGACGTAGTAGCTTGCTGCTCTATATACTACTACGCTCCTTATATACTTTGTATATACCTCCTAGGCCTTCGCGAGGCTTAGGCCCTACGTCTTCGCCGCGATCCTCGTTAACGCGAACTCCTAGGTAGCGAGCTTCTTCTTGACCGCGCCGCGGTGCGCTTGCTATAAGAGCTTCTAGTCTAGCTAGACCCTAAGGAACCTAGCGGACTTAACTAGTCTAATATCTATATACCTACCTCTATTTAGGAGGGCGAGCTTAGCTAGGTCTAGCTACTACCTTCGGTTCTTATTAAAGTAGATTAGTTCGTACTTCTACGCTACGAACGCTATTCCCTATGTTCCCGCCTACTTCAAGCAGGTTCCCTACGCTCGCTCGAGTTAGTAGATGTTTACCTTAGCCGACTTTCTAAACACTAGTAGGTTCGTATCGTTAGCGAAGCCCGCTATACTAAGGTATAGGTACTCTCTCCTTAGGTCCTTATATAGTAATACAATATATAAGATAAATAGGACAGGTAATAAGGGGGACCCCTAGGGCACCCCTACTATAACTAGGATATTATCTATTGCCTTCCTATTAAAGTAGAGGATCGCGACCCTATCCGTTAGCTATTCCTATACCTAGAGTACTATCTACTTTAGGTAGCTAAGCTCCTAGAGTATAGCTAGTAGTCTAACGTAGTTAACTATATCGAAGGCTCTAGCAATATCTAGTTGTAGGAGGGATACTAAGGCGCCTTAGCGCTATACCTCCTAGACCTAGGCTATAACTAGTTAGACCGCTAGCTCGGTCGATCTACTCGCCCGGTTACCTATCTACTTAGTAAGGAGCAGCCTATAGACCTCCGCCGCCGCTATAATCCTTCTTGCTACTACTGCCTCGATCACCTTCCCTATAGTCGGGAGTAGTGTAATAGGGTAGTAACCTCCTAGGGTATAGTATATATCAGGTGTCTTTCCTAGCTTCCGCAGGACTACTGTCTTAGCTCTCTTGAACGTAGCTAGGAACTATACTAGCTACAGGTACCTTGTGGTTAGGGCCGCGAGGATCTAGCTTAGCGGTCGGCCGTACGCCTTTAGGAATCCTATCGGGAGTATATCCTCCTCTAGGGCCTTCTATAGGCTCGCTTTATCCTATACCGCTTCTATCGCTAGGAAGCTTATAAGCTCCTAGACCTTAAACCCTTATTCCTACTCCTCCTTAAGGTCCAGGTCCTAGATATCGCTAAGGTCCGCCCCTAGGCTTAGGAAGAACTTCTTCGTAAGTGCCTCCGCCTTATTCTAGTACGTCGTTAGATCTAGGCTACTATCTAGGCCCTTTAGGGCTAGGAGTTTCGGTAGCTTAGGGGGAAGGAAGCTCCTAAGCCTTGCCTAACGCTCGAGCTACTATAGGGTCTCCTCCCTAGCTTCCTCGATCGTCTTCCTCTAGGAGCGCCTCTTTTCTTCCGCTATTTCCGTTACTAGCTCTCTTTGCTTCTTATTAAGCTTCTCCTTATAGAACTATATAGGGGTCCTCTAAAGCTCCCTCTCCGCCTCCTTCGCTGCCTTCGACGCCTCCTCTACCTTGCCTGTCTACTATAGGGAGCTCCTCCCCCTTAATTCCTTCCTCCTAGGGGCTATCGCGTAGGCGATAGCTATTAGCTCTGTAGCTAGCTCTTCGAACACCTCCTCTAGCCCCTTTCTCGTCTTGATCCTTACCTTTAGCCCCTCTAGTCCTCCGTCGTTAAGCCGTATCCTTAGTAGTAAGTACGCTACCTCTACCTTTATTAGCTTCTCTAAGACCTTCTTCTAGTTCTACCCTTCTAGCGCCTTCCCCCTTAGGAATAGGCCATCGAGCTTCACTTTAAGCACCTATAGGTAGTAGTCTAACCCTCCCCTAATCTTCTTCCCTAAATACGTTGTCGTTAGGTCTATTAAGGCCTAGATATAGTCAATCGTTAACGTCTTACCCCTTTGCTCTCCTATAGGGGTTCTTGTAACTATACCCTATAGGGTTTATAGGCTTAGGTCCTACTTATAAGCTAGCTTAAGGAGCTCCTTAGACTTCCTCTTATATCGCCCGAACTCGTCCTAAACCAGGTTCTAGAGGTTAAAGTCTCCTGCTAGGATTATAGCGTAGGCCAGGCCCCGATAGGCTAGGAGGCTCTTTAGGATAGTCTTATCTACCGTATAGTTATTATATACTAACTAGAGCTCTAGACCCCTCCTCCCTAGCTCTAGGAACTACACCCTATACTACTATACGCTCGCCTTATATTCCTACTATCCGATGTTGAACTTCTTATATATATATATCGCCGCTTTTCCCTATTATATATAAACCAGGTAGTACTATAAGCTCTAGGGGCAGTAGGCTACCCCCTACTTACTAAGCTATAGTTCCTAGACTACGATTATATCGAACTCCGCTTCCTCTAGTAGAATCTCTATATTCTACTTTACGCCTCTAGTGTTCTAGAGTATAGTTTTAAAGATCATCCTTTCCGCTAGCTATACCTTCGTCCTCCGGCTCGTTTTAGGTTAGGGGGATAGTTGC
>MU853407.1:1184632-1198398 GCA_033297235.1 Trichocladium antarcticum
ACCGCCCCGAACCTAAGAAACCAATAAGATAGTTAGTCCCGAAACGACAAGATAGTCCGAAACCCGAACCTAAGAAACCGAACCCCCGAACCTAAGAAACCGAACCCCTGAACCTAAGAACCTAAACCTAAGAAACCCGAATAGAGAAGATAACAAGTACTATAGACGTTGACGTAAGCTCCGCGGCCTAGGTGCCTATTCCTATTAAGGATATACGTAGCGAGGCCGCTATAGCCCTAAAGGAAGAGGTATACCCGAAACTAAAGGGTTATTTCGAAGGATACTACGGGCCGTTTATAGGTAACGACCTCCTGCTTAAAGCGTTTAAGAGAGCTAGAAAGGATAATATAACGGAGAGGATAATAGCAAACCTTGCTAAATATATCCTTAGGGGCGCGACCAAGGAAATCCAAAGATAGATAGTTAGGGCGAACGAGGTAAACGAGAAGGCTATAGTACTATAGGTAGAGAATAACGTTTTAATAAGGCTAATCGAGTCTAGGAAGCTAGGCGGCGGCGGCGGCGCTAGGGAGGGTAGTATACTACACGCCTCTACGTTCTCGGGCTCTAAGCGGGACTTAGCGAAGCGAACTATACAATTTAGAATGTAGAAGACGCTGATTATAGCGCGATAGGCTGTACGGCCGCTAGAATACGCGACCGAGAAAGCGAAGATCCTTTACGTAGCTTCGTTACTAGAGGGAATTGTAGCTATAGGAATTAGCAACTATATTAATACTATTATCGCGAATCTAGGCGATAAGTAAGCCTAGGTATAGATAACTACCGACAAGTTTATTAAGTTCCTTTCTAAGAAGTACGTAACGATAGATCTAGTAGCTAACGTAGAGAACAAGCTACGTAAGATAGCGTAGAAGGACAAGTACGTAAAGTTTACAGACTTTATTACGGAGTTCTCGAACCTCTATAACCTAAGCAACTAGGATAACGCTACCTGTATATATATACTAAGAGAGAAGCTTTCGAAGCCGATACGGGACCTGATCCTACTATAGACGAACCTCCTGGCCTAGGATAACTTCTAGGGATAGGTTACTATAGCCTAAGCCTAGGCTAATAACCTCGAAATAAAGGAATACTTAAAGAAGGCTAACGAGCCGAACCACTATAACGGCTATAATACTAAGAAAGAAGGCAAGGACCTGAACGCTATAGACGTTGACCGGGTAACTACTACTAAGGACAAGGCGACTATCTTACAACTCTTTGACTTAGAGAGGGAGTAGTATATAGCTATAGGTCTCTGTTTCCTCTATAGTACAAGGGGCTATATTATAGCGAAATATATAGAGAAAGGCAAGTAAGCCTAGAATAACCTAGGCGCTAGAGGTAGAGGGTAGCGGGGCGGCTACAGCAACTACAGCGGATTCGGTAACAACGGCGGATTCGGCAATAACGGCGGATTTAGTAACAACGGCAGATTCGGTAATAACGGCGGATTTAGCAATAACAGCGGCCTAAACTAGAATAACAATAGCAGCCCGAACTAGAACAATAATAACGGCGGATTCGGAGGCGGCGGAGGCCACGGCGGCGGTAGATACCTATATCGACAGAATAATAACAACTAGAACTTTAGCAATAACAACTAGAACTTTAGTAATAATAGTAGAGGCGGCTACGGCGCGTACCGTGTACGATTTATAGACTAAGGCCGCGTTCTAGGAGAAGTCGGTTATAACGATACTAAGTACTACGAACCTAAATAGAGCACGGAAGACCTAGAATAGCAACAATAGTACTAGGGAAATGCCTAGCCTCTACGCGAAGACGCGCGTAGGGGTACGGAGGCTATTATAGGGGAGGTAGTAGCGATTTAGTTATTAGCGCTATCGGTCAGATAGCTAATTTAATCCTATTATCCTCCTATATTATAATAAGTAAGTATAAGATAGCGTATATAGCGCTTGTGGATTTAGGCTATATAGGTCTTGCCTTTATAGACTTTAGTTTCGTAGTATATAACGATATACCGCTAAGTAGACTAGAAACGAGGAAGCTACTTTACTTAGCTAATAGTATACTAAAGTTATAGATTGAATAGAGTATAGTGCTAGAACTAAGGATCGGCTAGTATAGGGAGAAGCTTTAGTTCTTTATTACTATACTAGCGAAAGACAATCCGATTATTCTAGACCTCCTATAGCTAAGAAGATACAACCTAACAATTAACTAGGCGGACCTGAAGCTTACGTTTAGGGAGCGTTGCTAAGAGCAACGTTACTTACTAGAATATATAACCGAGCTAACGGTACCGTAAGCGAAGCCTATAACTACGGAACCTATAACCGTAGAACCTATAACTATAAAAAACATAGCGAAATACTAAGTATCGGTCGAGGAAGTCCCGGATAAGGGAGAACTAGAGGACAGGGAGTATAACTAGGGTCTAGAGAACCTACTAAAGAAGAGGAAGAGGAGGTTATCCCTGTTATAACGCTATTAGAGAGCGCTTAAGAACGGACTATAGTAGACCTTATCCCTACTAGGATCGAGAGCGGTAGTTATTCCGAATAAGCTTATAAGGAGGCTATAACTAGCGAAGAAGGTGAACAGGCGTAGGTACCTGTAGGCGCTGCTACTACCGAAACGACTCCCGAAGCTACTACCGTATAACAAGGCGATTAATAAAAACGATATTAAGATACTAAACGCGCTAAACTTTATACTTTTTTGCCGCTAGAAGGGTATAACGGTAATGCGCGTAACAGTCAACTAACTAGAATAAGCAATACTAAACGAGAAGAAGGACAAGGAGAGGGCCGTGCTCTACGCTCTACTAGACGACTTTTACAAGCGGATATTAAACCGTAAAGGCTTGCTAGAGGACTATACTTTAGTACTCCTAGAACGGTACTACGAGTTCGTAAACGCCCTTTAGAGCGACGCGGAGACGATTTATAGGATTATAAAGGAGGACGCTTGGAAATTCTTTAAGAAGAGTAACAAACCCTAGCTAATAGTAGTAAATATCTTAAAACGCCTACTAGCGGAGTATCGCGATACGTTCGAGACTTTTCTTCCCTAGGAGGCAGATACGCTACTACTATATAGATTATACAACTATAAAATCGAGCTAATACTAGGAAGCAAGCTACCGTTCTTAAGGAATAGACTGTTCTTACTAATAGAACTACATATAGTTAAGCGCTAGCTAGATAACTACTTGACGAAAGGCTTTATCTAACTATTAAAATCAAGTACGGGAGCGCCTCTACTACTTGCCTAGAAGCTAGGAGGAGGAGTGCGGATTTATACTAACTTCTAAGGTCTAAATAACGTTTTAATAAAGAGTCGATATCTAATACTACTAATCAAGGAGACACTCGATTCTATCTGTAGAGCGCGGATCTTTACGAAGCTAGATGTTATCGCGGCGTTTAATAGAGTCCGAGTAACGGAAGGCTACGAATAGTTAATAGCGTTCGTAATATAATTCGGCCTTTACGAATCGCTAGTTACACCGTTCGGGCTATAGGGAGCGCCCGCTACGTTTTAGTACTATATTAACGATATACTATACGATATACTAGACGTATATGCTATAGCTTACTTAGACGATATACTAATCTACTCTACGAATATAATAGACTACGTTAAGTAGGTGAAGGAGGTGCTAAAGAGACTATACTAGGCGGGCCTCTAGGTCGATATTAATAAGTGCGAATTCTATACTATAAGAACGAAATACCTAGGCCTGATTATTACACCGGGCGGTATCGATATAGACAAAGAGAAGGTAGTAGCGATCGTATTTTAGGAGCCGCCGACAACGAGACGGTAGTTATAACGCTTCCTAGGCTTCGCGAACTTCTACTAGCGATTTATTAAGAACTTCTCGGGAGTAGCGAGGCTACTTTATAACTTAACGAAGAAGATAACAAGCTAGGAATAGAGCAGACTATACTAATCTACTTTCGAATAACTAAAAATATACTTTTCGATAGCACTAGCGCTAAGGATCTACAACTAGGACAAGCCTATAGTTGTCGAAACTAACGCTTTAGACTAGTTAGTAGGCGGAACGCTACTATAATAAGACAATAATAGCAACTAGTACCTAGTAGCCTACTTTAGCGCGAAGTACTTAGTATAGGAATGCAATTACAATATCTATAACAAGGAGCTATTAGCGGTAATTAAGGCACTAGAGGAATAGCAACTAGAACTAGAGGGAGTAAACGGCCGGTTTGACATTATTACGGACTATAAGAACCTTCAGACCTTCGTAACGACGAAGCAACTGTCCCTAAGGTATATATAGTAGTCCGAATTCCTATTACGATTTAACTTCTATATTATCTACTAGCTAGGATTAGCAAACGCGATGCTAGATATACTAAGCTATAAGCTAGAACATATACTATAGGGCATAGAGGATAACCAACTCTAGAACCGTAAGAGGCTACTAATCGACCCCGACCGGTTCGATCTAGAGATATTTAAACTACTAAGACTATATGACGAGGCGATTACAGTTAACTAGTTAGACCTATCAAGGTATATTAACAATCTGCTAAACAAGATATATACGAGCTTAGATCTACTAAAGGTAACGCTTAAGGCGTTAGCAGACCCTAGAACCAGAGCGTAGCTAAAGGATATAAAAACGAAGCTTAAAGTGCTATACGCGGAGTGCTAAGCTATCGCGGGCAAGGCTTACTACCGTAGGAGGATGCTTATCGACCTAGACAACAACGAAATATAGCTATAGCTAATCCACCGAACTTATATATCGGGACCTAGGGGCTACCCTAGAAGGACCAAGACTATTAATCTAATAAACCGGAAATACTAGTAGACCGGGATAACCGGTACGATCTACGACTACTATAACGCCTACTTGCTATATAACAAGACGAAAACGCCAAGGGCGCTACCAATAGGCTTTCTAAAGCCGCTGCTAGTACTACTCTCGCTATAGCGGGATATATCGGTAGATTATATTACACTACTTCCACTATATATAAGGAGAAACCGTACCTTTAACTATATCGCAATAGTAGTGGACCGACTAACGAAGATACGCTACTTTATCCCGATAGAGACCTTAGAAGTAGATAAGTTAACGGACCGCTTTGTAGAACGGGTCTATAGCCTATATAGCCTACCCGAGACGATTATATTAGATAGAGGTATATAGTTCGTTTTAACGTTCTAGAGAATACTATCGTTAAGATTAGCGGTAACTCTAAAACTATTATTAGCGTTCTACCTACAGACGAACGGCTAGACTGAACGGATTAACGTAGAGTTAGAGTAGTATTTATACCTTTTCGTCAACTAGGTATAAGATAACTAGGCGGATTAGGTACCGCTTGTAGAGTTTGTAGGGAACAATATATCGTTAGAGACAACGGGAGTGTCGCCTTTCTTCGCGAACTACAGTTTCTACCTACGTATAGGCGTAGAACCGAGCAGACTATACCTACTAGAACTCTCGGAAGCTTAGAAAAGGGAGTTTTTCCAGGCGATAGAGATATCTATACGCTTTAAAGTAGTGCTAGATATAGCGAAGGTACTAGCAAGGCAAGCGTAGGACCGTTATAAGATTAACGTAAACGCTAAACGTAGCGACGCCCTAGTCTATAGAATCGGCGATAAGGTAATGCTTAATATATAGTATTATAAGACGGGGCGCCCGACGAAGAAGCTCGAACTACGCTAGGAGGGACTATTCGAAGTTACTAAAGCGGCGTTACACGCGGTGACGCTATACCTTCTAGCGAATATAAAGATATTCGACACGTTCTACGTATTACTGGTTCGGCTATAGCGGGGTAAGTAGGGAATCCTAGGCTAAGCTAACGCGTAGAGAGATATAAGGGCGAACCGTAGTAAGGAAGTAAGGCGCTAAGACGATAGTGTCGAAGTAGTTAAATAGAGATTTAAGGAGATTCGAGACTTTAGGAAGGTAGAGAACGGGAGGTAGCAATACCTAGTCAAGTAGGAGGGCTACGCCTAGCCGACTTAGTAGCTAGCAACGGATCTACACGGCTACGATAATGCTATTTAGAAGTTCCACGATACTAATCCGAACAAGCTAGGGCCCCTAGCGTAGGTGCCGAGAAGGAACTAAAGCTACAATTCGAGCGTTCGAACCGTAGGCTTGATTTAAAGAGGAGGCTTGTTTTAAGGGAGGGTAGTATCACGGGTCTAGCCGTAATATATGGCCGTATGGCCATTGTGGAGCGGTTGTACGATGTAGGGCCTGCAGAGCCTGCAGCGTATGTGGAGCCCGCCGCAGGGCATATCCCCAGCGGGCCACACCCACCATCTTGAGTTCCTCGTACAACCACATCGAATATATATGTACCCCAACATTGGGCATTTACCACCTGTGATAGGTCCTTGCCTTCCTTCTTAGTATTGTAGCTATTATAGTAGTTCAGCTTATTAGCCTTCTTTAAGTATTCCTCTATCTTAAGGTTATTAGCCTAGGCTTAGGCTATAGTAACCTATCCCTAGAAGTTATCCTAGGCTAGGAGGTTCGTCTATAGTAGGATCAGGTCCTATATTGGCTTCGAAAGCTTCTCTCTTAGCGTACGTACGTAGGTAGCGTTATCCTAGTTACTTAGGTTATAGAGGTTCGAGAACTCTATAATAAAGTCTATAAACTTTACGTACTTATCCTTCTACGCTATTTTACGTAGCTTGTTCTTAGCGTTAGCTACTAGATCTATTATTATATACTTCTTAGAAAGGAACTTAATAAACTTATTAGCAATTGTCTATACCTAGGCTTACTTATCGCCTAGATTTACAATAATAGTATCGATATAGTTGCTAATTCCTATAGCTGCAATTCCCTCTAGTAGCGAAACTATATAAAGGATCTTCGCTTTCTCGGTCGCGTATTCCAGCGGCCGTATAGCCTATCGCGCTATAATCAGCGTTTTCTACATTCTAAATTGTATAGTTCGCTTCGCTAAGTCCCGCTTAGAGCCCAAGAACGTAGAGGCGTATAGTATACTACCCTCCCTAGCGCCGCCGCCGCCGCCTAGCTTCCTAGACTCGATTAGCCTCGTTAAAACGTTATTCTCTGCTTATAGTACTATAGCCTTCTCGTTTACCTCGTTCGCCCTAACTATCTATCTCTAGATTTCCTCGGTCGCGCCCCTAAGGATATATTTAGCAAGGTTTACTATTATCCTCTCCGTTATATTATCCTTTCTAGCTCTCTTAAGCGCTTTAAGTAGGAGGTTGTTACTTATAAACAGCCTATAGTATCCTTTAAAATAACCCTTTAGTTTTAGGTATACCTCTTCCTTTAGGGCTATAGTAGCTTCGCTATATATATCCTTAATAGGAATAGGCACTTAGGCTACGGAGCTTACGTTAACGTCTATAGTACTCGTTATCTTCTCTATTCAGGTTTCTTAGGTTTAGGTTCTTAGGTTCAGGGGTTCGGTTTCTTAGGTTCGGGGGTTCGGCTTCTTAGGTTCGGGTTCTTAGGCTTAGGTATTGGACTATCTTGTTGTTTCGGGACTAACTATCTTGTTGGTTTCTTAGGTTCGGGGCGGTCGAATTGTGATTTCGGTTAGCTCGCGCAACGCAAATTCGTCGTAATCAATCGACGAAGGTCTATATATATAAACAGAAGGTACAACTAACTATCATAGGTAGTAAATGCCCAATGTTAGGGTATATATATATTCGATATAGTTGTATAAGGAACTCAAGATAGTAGGTATGGCCTGCCGGGGATATGCCCTACAGCGGGCTCCACATACGCGCTGCAGGCTCTGCAGGCCCCACATCGCACAACCGCTCCACAATGGCCATACGGCCCGCAATGGCCATACGGCCATATGTCACGGCTAGACCCGTGACAAGCGGCTTGGTTCGGCACTTCCCGCACCCTCTCTACTGCTCTTAGCCGCTTTTACAGCCTTTGTAGCTTCTAGTTATAGCCTATAAGCTACGCTATACTCTATTAGGCGCCTCGAATCTATTAACTAGCTAATAACTACCTTTACTAAGCTCTTATATAGCTATATAGCTTATTGTAAGACGAGCTATAGATCCTGTTGTAACTATATTTATAACTCTTCCTAGGTTCTATACTTTAGTAGATCTTTATACTATACTACTAGATATTCGATCGTTTCTTTACCTTCGCTATACTTATAGTATAGCGTAGTAATCTCTAGGATATTTACCCTATTTAGGTACTCCTAGAGGCTAATGTCCCTGCTATATACCTAGGCGAGCAGGGAGCTCTAAGCCTTACTTAGACCCTTGTATCTTTTAAGGGCAAGGTCTGTAAATAGTTATATTAGAGGGTCCTTATCTACCGAGCGGTATATAGGTCTTCTTGCTCTTGTTACAAGTGCGGCGTACCCTTCCTAGGCTACTATTTCGCGCTCCTACTAGGTAAGTTCTACTACTCTATCTATATTAAAGGTCTTGTTCTTTAGCTTCTCTATCTTCTACTTTTACTTAGCCTACTTGTTTGCTATAGCTACTACTTTCTTAACTACTATTAGCCCCTATAGGCCTAGCCTAGGCTTCTTCCCTTATGTCCTCCTACTCCTTTTCTAGAACCTCCGAAATAGCTTAGTATATACCTCCTAGATTAAGCTCGCTACTATAACTAGAGGGTACCCTAGTCCCTCCCCTAACTAAAGGAGTAGTTTAAATATCCTAGCTTCGAAGTTAGCTAGCCGCTTGTTTAGATGGAGATCTACTAGTAGGACCTAGGCCTCTGTCTCTAGGTACCTAATCAGCGTAGTTCTATAGCCTTCTACTACTATATAGAGGCCCCTGCTCTAGTCCTTCGCTAGCTTCTTAGCTATCCCCTTTAGCTCGCTCCCTTTACTAACTATAGTTAGGACATGGTAGCTCGCCGCTCTATATACTACTACGCTCCTTATACACTTTGTATATACCTTCTAGGCCTTCGTGAGGCTTAGGCCCTACGTCTTCGCTACAATCCTCGTTAGTGTAAACTCCTAGGTAGCGAGCTTCTTCTTAACTATACTATAGTAGGCTTACTATAAGAGCTTCTAGTCTAGCTAGACCCTAAGGAACCTAGTAGACTTAACTAGTTTAATATCTATATACCTACCTCTATCTAGAAGGGCGAGCTTAGCTAGGTCTAGCTACTATCTTCGGTTCTTATTAAAGTAGATTAGTTTATACTTCTACGCTATAAACGCTATTCCCTATGTTCCCGCCTACTTTAGGCAGGTTCCCTACGCTCGCTCGAGTTAGCGGACGTTTACCTTAGCCGACTTTCTAAACACTAGTAGGTTCGTATCGTTAGCGAAGCCCGCTATACTAAGGTATAGGTACTCTCTCCTTAGGTCCTTATATAGTAATATAATATATTATTTATTCGTACTTCGATATACCTTACGGCGCGCCGGTCCTGCTACTAGTGTATATATAAAGGAAACCGTACCCCCTGAACAGGGGGCCGGGTGAAAACCCCTGCCTACGCTTCTGCTTTAGCGCTTTGAATCTATCGAACTACGTATAAAAGGTAGCCCCTGTCTCCCTTAGCGGCTCGATTCGGCACTTCCCGTACCCTCTCCGCTGCTCTTAGCTGCTTTTACGGCTATCGTAGCTTCTAGTTACAGCCTACAAGCTACGCTATACTCTGTTAGGCGCCCCGAATCTATTAACTAGCTAATAACTACCTTTACTAAGCTTTTATATAGCTATATAGCTCGTTACAAGACAAGCTACAGATCCCGTTATAACTGTATTTGTAACTTTTCCTAGGTTCTATACTTTAGTAGATCTTTATACTATATTACTAGATGTTCGATCGTTTCTTTGCCCTCGCTACACTTGCAGTATAGTATAGTGATCTCTAGGACGTTTACCCTATTTAGGTACTCCCGGAGGCCGATGTCCCTGCTACGCGCCTAGGCGAGCAGGGAGCTCTAAGCCTTGCTTAGACCCTTGTATCTCTTAAGGGCAAGGTCTGTAAATAGTTATATCGGGGGGTCCTTGTCTGCCAAGCGGTGTATAGGTCTTCTTACTCTCGTTATAAGCGTAGCGCGCCTCTCCCGGGCCGCTATCTCGCGCTCCTGCTAGGCGAGTTCCACTACTCTATCTATATCGAGGGTCTTATTCTTCAGCTTTCCTACCTTCTACTTTTGCTTAGCCTACTTATTTGCTATAGCTACTGCTCTCTTGACCGCTATTGGCCCCTATGGGCCTAGCCTGGGCTTCCTCCCTCGCGTCCTCCTGCTCCTCTTCTAGAACCTTCTAAACAGCTTGGTATATGCCTCCTGGATCAAGCTCGCTGCTGCGACCAGGGGGCGCCCTAGTCCCTCCCCTGACTAGAGGAGTGGTTCGTATATCCTGGCTTCGAAGTCAGCTAGTAATATAATATATAAGATAAACAGGATAGGTAATAGGGGGGACCCCTAGGGTACCCTTGCTATAACTAGGATATTATCTATTGCCTTTCTATCGAAGTAGAGGATCGTAACCCTATCCGTTAGCTATTCCTATACCTAGAGTACTATCTACTTTAGGTAGCTAAGCTCCTAGAGCGTAGCTAGTAGCCTAACGTAATTAACTATATCGAAGGCTCTAGCAATATCTAGTTATAGGAAAGATACTAAGGCGCCTTAGCGCTATACCTCCTAGACCTAGGCTATAACTAGTCGGACCGCTAGCTTGGTCGATCTACTTACTAAGTTACCTATCTACTTAGTAGGGAGTAGCCTATAGACCTCTGCCGCCGCTATAATCCTTCTTGCTACTACTACCTCGATTACCTTCCCTATAGTTAGGAGTAGCGTAATAGGGTAGTAACCTCCAGGGGTATAGTATATATTAGGTGTCTTTCCTAGCTTCTATAGGACTACCGTTTTAGCTCTCTTAAACGTAGCTAGGAACTACACTAGCTATAGGTACCTTATAGTTAGGGCTATAAGGATCTAGCTTAGCGGTTAGCTATACGCCTTTAGGAATCCTATTAGGAGTATATCCTCCCCTAGGGCCTTCTATAGGCTCGCTTTATCCTATACCGCTTCTATCGCTAGGAAGCTTATAAGCTCCTAGACCTTAAACCCTTGTTCCTACTCCTCTTTAAAGTCTAGGTCCTAGATATTACTAAAGTCTACCCCTAGGTTTAGGAAGAACTTCTTTATAAGCGCTTCCGCCTTATTCTAGTACGTCGTTAGATCTAAGCTACTATCTAGGCCTTTTAGAGCTAGGAGTTTCGGCGGCTTAGGGGGGAGGAAGCTCCTAAGCCTTACCTATCGCTCGAGCTACTATAGGGTCTCCTCTTTAGCTTCCTCGATCGTCTTCCTCTAGAAGCGCCTCTTTTCCTCCGCTATTTCTATTACTAGCTCTCTTTACTTCTTATTAAGCTTCTCCTTATAGAACTACGTAAGGGTCCTCCGGAGCTCCCTCTCTACCTCCTTTATTACCTTCGACGCCTCCTTTACCTTGCCTATCTACTATAGGGAGCTCCTCCCCCTTAACTCCTTCCTCCTAGAGGCTATTACGTAGGTAATAGCTATTAGCTCCGTAGCTAGCTCTTCGAACACCTCCTTTAGCCCCTTTCTTATCTTAATCCTTACTTTTAGTCCTTCTAGTCCTCCGTTGTTAAGCTATATCCTTAGCGGCAGGTACGCTACCTCCGCCTTTATTAGCTTCTCTAAGACCTTCTTCTAGTTCTACCTTTCTAGCGCCTTCCCCTTTAGGAATAGGCTATTAAGCTTTACTTCAAGTACCTATAGATAGTAGTCCGACCCTCCCCTAATCTTCTTTCCTAAATATATTGTCGTTAGGTCTATTAAAGCCTAGATATAGTTGATCGTTAACGTCTTACCCCTTTGCTCTCCTATAGGGGTTCTTATAACTATACCCTATAGGGTTTATAGGCTTAGGTCCTACTTATAAGCTAACTCAAGAAGCTCCTTAGACTTCCTCTTATATTGTCCGAACTTGTCCTAGACTAGGTTCTAGAGGTTAAAGTCTCCTACTAGGATTATAGCGTAGGCTAGGCCCTAATAGGCTAGGAGGCTCTTTAGTATAGTCTTATCTACTATATAGTTATTATATACTAACTAGAGCTCTAGACCCCTTCTCCCTAGCTCTAGGAACTATACCCTATACTACTGAACCGGGGTAAAGGATGGCCTTAGCTAGAACAGGGGTACACGGTGGATTTTTCGTGTTTTTTAACTACTTGCAGCGCTATACGTTGTTTTGCAGCCATATATATAGCTAGTCAGACCGCCCACTTAGGCAGACGATAACAATCTTAGGATATAAAACTCCCTCCCTAAATTTGACACTTTTAGCTCTAAGCCTTCCCGCTACCTCTAGGCACATGTTTTTATAGTAATCTTGTTCGCCTTCCTCTAAACAGGGGGAGACATATGTCCGGAGAGCGATATCTTAATTAGATCGGTTATAATTAAAGTCCGAAGATATATCGGCAACCTTAGACGCTTGCTAACTTGTCTATCCCTACTATAGTTATACCTACTACTATAGAGTAGGTTAGTTTATAGTTTGCTCTAGTTCAAATAGAGGCTTAATTAGGGAGAAGCTTCGCTTCGGGTCTAAACTAGACTTAAAGATCCAGGCACTGCTCTTACATCGGAACATAGAATCTGCCGCTATAACATTCGACAAAATCAGGGGCGTAGGAGATCTATGCTTCGTTAGCACGCGTTAAGTATCTAATATAAACCCTCACCGCCTGTTTAGCTAGACGACGATTATAGCAACCTCGTTGTTAAATCGGAGGGTTCCTACGTTCAGCTATAGGTCTTCGGCGACCTGCTTGGTTATTCTAGGGGTATATAACATTATCGGAAATAAGACCTCGGCTAAGGGCACGAGGCTCCCCCTGTTTGTTATAAGCGCCTAGGCTTCGTAAGAACAGGGGGTTACATATATCGGATTTAATATAGTTACTCAGAAGCATTCGTTTTACCGCTACGGCTATTATTAGACGCATTTAGACTAGTCTAGGTATAGATATAGGTAGCTAGTCTGCTCTAGTTTGCCGACTATATTATTCGAAAAACATACTTAGAAGGATTCGAATCTTAGATATACGCTATACCCTCTATTAGAACAGAGGGGGACAATATATAGTTCGTTGCACCAGATATATTTACTTACTCTATTAGGATCCTACATCGTTCGAGAAGTATACTTAGAAGGGGTTAAGTCTCTAGAAATACGCTAGGGCTTTATTAGAATATAATACTAGGGATATATAACACTATTAGAAAATAAGACCTTAGCTAAGGGCGTAAGGCTCCCCCTATTTGCTATAAGCGCCTAGGCTTCGTAGGAACAGGGGGTTATATACATCGGATTTAACATAGACATTCGCCTTTACTACCGTAGCTATTATTAGGGCAGGTACATTTGGAAAAAGGATTTGGACTTCTAGAAATACGCTAGCCTTATCGGAAACATTAGCATCTTAGATATACACCAAGCCCTCTATCAGAACAGAGGGGGACGATACATAGTTCGTTACCCTAAACATATCTACTTACCCTATATAATTAGAAGATCGATAAAAAGCCTTAAAGAGCCCCTAACGCTAAACTCGGCCCCCTTTTATCACTATTTTTTTTTTCCCTACTCCCCCTACGCCCCGACTCTTTAGAAGAGTTAGCTAGTCTTACGCCGCCGTTAGAACACCCGGCTACCGCTGTCAAACCGCTACTCAGGGACGATTTACGGTCTCCTAGCGCCCTCCCTAGCCCCCGGCCCCCTATCGCTAGCTATCCTTAGCTATAGGGACT
>MU853407.1:1198408-1237788 GCA_033297235.1 Trichocladium antarcticum
AGTACCACCAGCCCCTAACTGTCACGGTACCCCCTACCCCTACGAACCGGCTCGGTAACCAGACAATTTGTAGGTAAGGAGACGGCCCGCCGTTAGAATAGAGGGACGACTACTTAGCCAGGAGGCTAAGTTATAGTCGAAAGGGAAGAGAGACGATAGCAAGCCCGTTATAGAGTAGAGGTATAGGAAGCTACTAGAGTTTTAAAGGGTTAGCGTATTATTTCCTTCTATTAAAAGTTCTTGCATTTTTACCCCTATTTCTTTTCTACCCTTCCTTTCTTATATACCTTCCCCTATATCCTCTTCGCTTCCCCTTATATTCTAACGAACCCCCTTACGTTGCTCCCCTTTCTTTCGGGACCAGCGTCCTTATCTATCGTATTAGCCCGTTACTATAAGCTAAGCCCTATCCCAATATACCTATTGTTACTAGCGGATTACTACCTCAAGGTTAAGATATAGAATCTCCCTAGATAGATAAGACAATAAAGGACAGGCGGTTAGGGTTGTAATACTAGCCTTAAGAGAGTAAGCCAGATACCCCTTATTAACGGATTCCTAGCTATACTCCTTACTAAACTATAGACAGTTACTACACTTGCAATTAAGGACCTTAGACACTAAGACGTAGCTATAGAAGGGCTATATTGTCTAGAACCGGACCTGCTCGCTAGTCCCTAGGTATAGACTAGTAGTTACGGTACGCTAGTATACCTCTTAATAGTAGCGACACAGAATCGAATTACTATACCTAGGATTAGCACTGGCTTTACTAGAATAGAGGGAGAGATACTTACTTATACCTGAAGAACTAGACGAAGAACCCCTCGCGACGATTCGGCCGACTATAGAAGTTATATAACTACTGCCTAAGATATAAACCGTTATACTATTCGACAAATACCGGCCGGAGCTACCTAAAGAACCCCCGCCGCTTAAAGAGAGCCTAGTAGCCGTCGTTAAGCTAGACCTAGCCCTAGAGCTTCGACAACGCCCGCTAGTTATATAGTAGCCGCTACTAAAGGAACAGCATCTCCCCTTGGTTCGAGTCTAGCACCTTTAAGATCTATAGTAACTAGGCTACTAGGAACTAGAACACTAGGAGTACAAAGGGTTACTACGCGTTAGACGGCCGAGCCTTGTTGTTATTATAAGTCGGCCGGACTACCTAGACAAATTAATAGGGAACGACGAATTCCCGGTCCTAGGATAGCGTCAAATCTACCGGCCGGCTTGTAATCTATAGGAGTAGAGGGCGTAGACTAGTATCGACCCGGATATCTGTCTAGGAGAGCTCGAGGTCTTGCTATAGAGGAGCTATAGTGTTATATAGCTCTATATCGCGAATTCTAAGCGTAGGAGCGTAGTCGAATTCGAAAGGGAAGAGAAACTATAAGTATACAAACAAGCTAAACCCCCCTTCTTATACTACTCCCCTAGAACAAAGGGCTAGTTTATCCTAAGTCGAGCTACTAGCGTAATAGAAAGAGCTATAGGGGCTCCTTTTACTTTGGTTAAACGGCTAATCTTACTTTGATTATATAGCCCCTTTTTCTCAGGTTATACGGAAGCGTAATAGAAGGAGCGGAAGTCACGGAATTGCAAATTCTAACGTAGGAGCGTAGTCGAATTCGAAAGGGAAGAGAAACTATAAGTAAGCGAATAGGCCGACCCCTATTCGAACAAGCCGACCCCCTTCTTGCCGCCTTACTAGTTTATCCTAAGTTAAGCTACTAACCCCCCTTTCCGATATAGCTGCCCTAGAATAGAGGGCTAAGCTATCCTAAGTTATCTAGCTAGTACGAAGGAAGGAGCTATATAGGAATTTTTCAACTTTTCGGCTACCTTCTCGCCTATAAAATCTTCCTTGCTAGCCCTTATTTTTTCTTATTTTCCTCTTTCTCTCGAATAACTTCGATCTTCGCTCGCTACCCCTCCCTCTATTCTCCCTAAGATATATATAGCTATTAACCTCTTGGCCCTTTTCCTTTCTTATTAATTAGATTCCCCCCTCTTCTTTTCTCTTGATATATCGACTAACGTAGGTAGCGCCGCCAACTAGCAATAGTAGCTCGAGTCCTAAAGGATAGGCGTTAGCAATAGCTAGAACGCGCCTAGAGCCTTAGGAAGCGAGCTCTAGCGTCTAGTCGATAGGAGAGTCGACTTCCTAGCGTACGTCAGAAGCCAATAGCTATACTAGCTACAAGCCGCTAGGTCATATAAGGAAGACCGAATTATAGCAAGCCTTTTCCCTAGCCTTACAACCCCTAGAATAGACAGGGAGACCTTTTATAGAGTCGCCTAGCCAACTATAGTATGCTCGTTCTACGATATAGAGGGTATAATCGAGAACAGAGAGTAGCTCTAAGGCTACGATCTTATTGTCGCCCTATACTATTTCCTAAGCGGCCTCGAGGACTAGGTCTATATCTATAATACCTGGATTAGCAATAGTGACTTAGTCTACCCCCTAGAGACTAACCTGAACATACAGGTATAGATAGCGTCAAAGCGATTCTAGGTTATCTTAGGTACGAAGAACCTAAGCTATTAGGTTCTAACAATCTACAACTAAGCTAGTCGTAGCACGATATACTTCGACTCCCTAAGGCACCGTAAGAAGGAGACCTACCTCTACTAGCTAAAGGTTATAAGCTAGATCTAGGATTCTAGCCTCTACCCCGGTTATACGAAACTAGAGGTATATAAGCGCGGTCTAGTATAGTTTGAAGACTAGGAGTATAGCGTATAGGTTCTAGAGTATACCCGCCTGTTCTTCTAAGAAGGACTATAAACTAGGGGTATCTACGACGCTTCGCTATAGATATAGAGTCGGATCCTTAACGGCGCCTAGATAAACACTAGGATAAGGATCGAGTATATGATTATCGCCTAGCTAGCTTATATCCGTTACGCGCTAGGCTTCGAAGGATATACGCTTATCCGCCTGCGCAATATAGACATAGTAGCCTACAACGAGCAGAAAGCTAGGTTTAGTCCTTCCGCCTCTAGTACCCTAGCGCTAAGGGCCCCTTCCTTAGAACTAGGGGCTATAATAAGAGACAACGAACTCCGTAACGCGATCGATAAGTTTTCGGAGTTGCTCCGAGATAACGACTAACTTAGTTTTACCTCTAGGCCCTAAATAGTCTCTTAGTAAACAATACCGGCTATCTGTTTAAGGACAGCCCTATCGGAGGACCGCTAATCTTTATTATAGTTACTAAGTCTCGAGCTAATACGTACAACCTCCGGCGGTTCCGCTATTAGCTTTATTACCCAATAGATATTAAACCTCCTTCGACCTAGCCTACTACCTTCTATGTTATCGCTAGCGATTATTAGGATCCTGTCTTTGCCCGTTTAGAGAGAGTAGGAAGATACCCTAGCGTTGCTGCCGTCCTAGCCGCGGCCGGAGCCTTGTAAGACAAAGTCCTCCGGCGATTCTATAGCGACACTAAGGACTAAGACGCTACAGTCACAGTTATAGTTACAGCTATAGCCGACCCCCTTAAAACACTCTTAGCGTCTAGCCGGTATCCCCCTTAAGACTATTAATCTCCCGGTACTGTAGCTACCCCCTATCTAGGAAGAGCCTACTTCTAAAGTAGTTATCCGCCCGCTAACCTTTCAAGACGCGTTCCCTTACAGGTTCCGTATACTACCGCTATATATACTATAGTTCGCTAGGTAGGACGATATTAATAGACAAGCTAAAGAGCTTTAGCGCCGTTAGTAGAGTACGCAAGCATAGGATCAGCGGCTAAGTCGCGCCGAGAGGGCTCGTCGCTAAGAGCAGGGACGTTAAGGGGCATAGATAGGAGTCTTGTTTTGTTTTGCAAGTTCTTAGGTAGGAGCCCTAGCAAACTCGAAAGGGAAGTGTAAACCAGGGTAAAGGATAGCCTTAGCTAGAACAGGGGTACGCGGTGGACTTTTCATGTTTTTTAACTGCTTATAGCGCCATACGTTGTTTTACAGCTATATATATAGCTAGTTAAACTGCCTACTTAGGTAGACGATAATAATCTTAGGATATAAAACTCCCCCCCTAAATTTAATACTTTTAGCTCTAAGCCTTCCCGCTACCTCTAGGCATATGTTTTTATAGTGATCTTGTTCGCCTTCCTTTAAACAGGGGGAGACATATGTCCAGAGGGCGATATCTTAATTAGATCGGTCACAATTAAAGTCCGAAGATACGTTGGCAACCTTGGACGCTTGCCGACTTGTCTATCCCTACTATAGTTATACCTACTACTATAGAGTAGGTTAGTTTATGGTTTGCTCCAGTTCACTACTACGCTCTTACCTTATATTCCTACTGTCCGATGTTAAACTTCTTATATATGTATATTACCGCTTTTCCCTATTACGTATAAACTAGGTAATACCGTAAGCTCTAGGGGCAGTAGGCTACCCCCTACTTACTAAGCTATAGTTCCTAGACCATAATTATATCGAACTCCGCCTCCTCTAGTAGAATCTCTATATTCTACTTTACGCCTCTAGTGTAACGGTCGTATACAACAAGGTTGCACAACAGTGCAACCTTCGTAGGAGCTCGCGAGGGCTGAAGGCTCTGCGCGGCGAGCTCTACCTAGTGTAGAGCCACGCTCCTCTAGCTACAGAGTGCTCAGCCAACCATATAGTATAGCATATGACATAGCACATGACATAGGCTATACCTGTAACACTACCCTCCCTCTCTAAACAAGCCCCCTATATAAAAAATAGCCCCCTATCCTAGGTGCTTGTATCCGGAGTCAGAGTTATCTTAGCGCCTACCCTAGCGCTACGCCTTCCTTCTCCGCGTCTACGATAGCAGGCCTAGAAGCTCGAGGTATATATTATAGAACTCCTAGATAGCGTTATTATAGCCGTGTAGATCCGTTACAAGTTACTAAGTCGGGTTGTTATAACCTTCCTACTTAACTTGGTACTACTAGCGACCGTTCGCCGCCTTGCCGAACCCTACGATTCTCTTAAACCTCTACTTTACTACGTCTTCGCCTTCGTTAGTCCGTGTAACTATATACCCGCGGTTAGCGCTTATATCGTCGTTAGCCCTCTCTTAGCTAGCTAGCCCCTTACCTAGGTAGCGCCTTACTCTTAAGACGTAGAACGTAGGGAAGATCGTTATATTCGCTAGGAGCTTTAGAGTTACTACGTATAACGAGGCCTTTATAACCTCGAATGGGCCCTCCTACCGTAGCGCGAGCTTTACAGTCGGCCTACTAGTCTTATAGTTCTATATATCGAGCATCGCCCTATCGCTAACGCGGTACTACGGCGTATCCTCTCTATAGTAGTTTACGTTCTGTTTATAGCGGTCCTGTAACTACTTTGCTAGCGCTATAACCTTCCCGAGGATCGCCCTAAAGTAGTCCGCGAGCTCCAATACCTAGAAAAGCTCCCGCTTCTACTACTCCGAGATATTTAGTAGGTATAGCTTCGATAGCTCTATACCTATTCTAGGGTTAAAGCTGTAATTTACAAAGAATAGTAATACGCCTATTGTCTTAGAGACTATATTATTCCCTATAAACTCCGCTAGGAGGAGCTAGTTAACCTAGTTATCCTATACCTAGTTAATATATAGCTATAGGTACTGCTTTAGTTCTACGTTAATCCGCTCTATCTAGCCGTTTATCTAGGGGTAGAACGCTAATAAGGGTTTTAGGGAAATCGCAAGGCGCGCTAACAGCGCCCTCTAGAACCCTAAAACGAACTACGTACCTCTATCTGATATAATCGTCTCCGATATACTATAGAGCAAGTATACGCGCTTAATAAACTAGTTAGCTAGCTCGTTAGCCTCTAGTATCGCCGTTATAATAAAGTAGTGTATCTTTATAAGCTAGTTAACTACTACTACTATATACCTAAACTCCTACCCCCTTTGTTTATATAGTAGGAGCGGTGTAATATAGTCTACCGATATATCTCGCTACGGCGCTAACGGTAGTAGGAGCGGCTTAAGGAACCCTATAGGCTTTAAGTAAGGGTTCTTTATCTTAAAGTATAGCGTATAGGCTCCTACAAACGTCCTTACTAATACGCTTATCCCTAGCTACTAGTAGACCCTGTTCATTAGGTTAAGCGTCTTTATCCTCTCTAGGTACCCGCTAGGCCCTAACGCGTATATCTAGTAGATAAGCTACAAATAGAGCTCCGTATCGCCTAGGTCGATTATTAGCCTACTATAGTAGAACGCCCTACCCGAGACTAACTTACACTTAGCGAATAGTACTCTTAGCTCCTGCTTGATCTTACTTAGCTAGGCGCGTACCTCCTAGTCGCTAAGCGCCTCTATTACGTCTACTATAAACGGCGAAGTCACGTAGCTCTCTACAATAAGGTCGTTAGCGTAGCGCGAAACGTTAAGGCTAAAGAGCTCTAGTATCTCGCCTAGTAGCTTAGTGTCGTATTTGCTACTAAAGGTCTCTAGGTCAAACTTACTTAGGTTAATTAGAGGGCGCTACTTATTCTATAGCCTATTATCTTTAACGTCTTTTAGTATAAACTCTAGCTTCCTGCTAAGCGCGTTCGGGCGGCCGTTTGCTATGCCTAGGCGGTAGATAATCTAGAAGTCAAAGCGCAATAAGAACTCCGACTAGTATATATAGTGTAGCAATAGCTGCTTCGTTATACCGAAGGTCTATAGGTTCTTATAATCTATAATAATATCGAACCTCTTAGCTATACTTTCGAGCTTAAGGCGCTATTCCTTAAGCGCTTTAACGATCGTAAGGAGCTCCTTGTTATAGATATTATAGTTATACTTAGCCGTAGTATACTTCGCTAAGAAGTAAGTAACTAGATATAACTTGCTATTATCCCCCTCCTATAGTAGCGCTCTACCTACTAACTAGTCTAACGCATCAACTTCTACTACCGTTCGCTTCTCTTAGTTATATATCCATAGTGCCGGTGCTATAATAAAGCATACCTTTAGGCGCTAGAAAGCCGCCTTATACTACTTAGACTACTCCTAGTCTACTATCTTCTTTGTAAGCTCGTATAGCGGCTGTATATAGCTTGAAAAACCTTATATAAATCGGCGGTAGAAGTTCGCGAACCCTAAGAACCGCTAGAGGTGCCTCCTTGTCTCTAGAGCCTCCTAATTACGTACCGCTTCGACCTTATCTAGGTCTATCTTAATACCCCTAGGCGTAATAATAAGCCCTAGATACTTCGTCCGCTTCGTATAGAATTCGCACTTGTCGATATCTACCTATAGGCCTATATCGATTATATGCTTTAGCACCTCCCTAACTTGTTTAATATACTCCTCGAGCGTACTAGAGTAGACTAGGATATTATCTAGGTACGCCGTTACGTAGTTATCTAGAGCGTTGTAGAGGATATCGTTTACGTAATACTAGAAGGTAGTAGGCGCGCCCTATAGGCCGAACGGCGTAACTAGCGTCTTATATAGGCCGAATCTCGTAATAAACGCTATAAGCTACTTATAGCCTGGTACTACGCGTACTTAGTTAAACGCTACGATTATATCAAGCTTTATAAAGATCTTCGCCTTATAGATAGAGTCTAGGGTCTCCTAGATTAGCGGGATAGGGTACCGGCTCTTTAGCGTTACGTTATTAATGCTATAGTAGTTAACGTAGATCCTAATACCTCCGCCTAGCTTCTAGGCTATAAGGATAGGCAACGAGGCGCTTAAGCGTAAGGGCCGGATAAACCCCTTTGTAAGGTTATCGTTAAGCTAGCGCTTTAGTATATATAGCTCTATTAGCGATATCGGGCGATTCCTTAAGTATAGGACTACACTCCCTAGGAGTAGCTCGATCCTATAGTTATATATATAGTAAGGGGGTAAGATATTAGCGTCCTATAGGACAAAGGCGGCTACTAGGTCTTAGTATTCCTTTAGTAGGCGCGCTTTAATCTCGTCTAGAGTAGGCGCTAGTCTATCCGCCTTATCGAAGAACTTCTTAGAATCCTCTTCTATAATCTTATTAAGCTTCTCGTCCCCTTTAGCAAGCTCGTTAATAAAGCTATAGAACCTCGCTAGGAGTATCGACTTCGCGTACTCTAGTATACTCTCTTGACTTAGTAGGTCCTTAAAAAACTACTTGGGTAGAACTAGTATATAGTCTCTCTTCTTAGCCTCTACTACTCTCTCTAGCTCGCCTATTATAGTCTATATAACTACTATACCCTTCTATTAGTATATTACTAGGAAGCTCGCTCCGTTTAGGATCTTCGCGTTATCCTAGCGGATCTTCCCCTGTACTTAACTAAGCGGGGGTAGGGTATAGAGGGGGGAATAGGGTCTAGGGGGTAGTCTCCTAGCGCCAGCTACTACCTCTACTAGCCTTAGTAATGTAAGGGGCGGCGCTTCGACCGGTACGCCTATCGCTCCTAGCGGTACAAGCGTCCCCTACAGGTCGGCCTACGTACCTCCCTAGGACGTAGATCTCTACTGTCTATAGGCCCGTCTCCGCCTGTTAGACCGCCTAGCTCTCTTGTAGTTAGAGAGCTTGCTTATAGTAATAGTGACCTTATTGTTATTACTAGAGGTACTATAGTCGTCGTCTTTAGGTACGTCCTCTACTATTACGTAGTACCGCTTGCTATTCCTAGAGGGTAGGGGTACCTCTAGCTAGCCTATCTACCAAGCGACCTAGCTCCTAATATACTCTAGTAGGCACCTCCCGCGGTAGTGCTCCGTAAATTCGAGCTATAGGGTCTCCTAGTCGATCCGTAGGTTATACTTCCGTAGCTATAGAAGGCCTAAGATCACTAGGGTCTCCTTTACAAGCGTCGTAACGAAGTACACTAGGGTCTCCTAGTAGTCGCTAACAACTAGCGTAAGCGCCGCTAAATGCTCGATCTAGCGTAAGAACCCTCTATTGGCTAGAAATAGCGGCCGCTATACCGCTAGCCTCTCTAGTAGTAGCCTATTCGCAACTACAAAGCTAAAATCCACAAACGCTAGACCTGTATAACCCGAGTCTACAAGTGCTATGTACTCTACATTGCGCCTACTAACCGCTAGGTACGATAATAAGAGAATAGATTTAGCGCTACTACCTATAGTACTAATAACTAAACTATCTCCCTATCCCTCTTATAGCTAGCGGTACCCCTCCTATAAGCGATAGTTTATAGGAGCTCCTTATTTCCCTAGTTATTATACAAGAAGCCGAAACTAGGAGGTTACTCTATATTCTAGTAAGCGCCGTAGTCCTCCTGCTTGTCTACCTCCCTAACGATAAAACCGCTCTAGTTAGAGGCGTCTGCAAAACGTATAGCGAGCCCGCCTCGACCCCTCTAATAGGCCCTAGCTATAACGGTCGTATACAACAAGGTTGCATAATAGTGCAACCTTCGTAGGAGCTCGCGAGGGCTGAAGGCTCTACGTGGCGAGCTCCACCTAGTGTAGAGCCACGCTCCTCTAGCTACAGGGTACTTAGCCAACCACATAGCATAGCATATAACATAGCATATAACACAGGCTATGCCTGTGACACTACCCTCCCTCTCTAAACAAGCCCCCTATACAAAAATAGCCCCCTATCCCGGGTGCTTGTATCCAGAGTCAGAGTCACCTTAGCGCCTACCCTAGCGCTACGCCTTCCTTCTCCGCGTCTACGATAGCGGGCCTAGAAGCTCGGGGTACGTATCGTAGAACTCCCAGATAGCGTTATTACAGCCGCGCAGATCCGTTGCGGGTTGCTAAGTCGGGTTGTCGTGACCTTCCTACTTGACTTGGTACTACTAGCGACCGTTCGCCGCCTTGCCGAACCCTACAATCCTCTCGAACCTCCACTCTACTACGTCTTCGCCTTCGTTAGTCTATATAACTACGCGCCTGCGGTTAGCGCTTATATCGTCGTTAACCCTCTCTTAGCCGGCTAGCCCCTACCCCAGGTAGCGCCTTACTCTTAAGACGTAGAACGTAGAGAAGATCGTTATATTCGCTAGGAGCTTTAGAGTTACTACGTATAACGAGGCCTTTGTAACCTCGAACGGGCCCTCCTACTATAGCGCAAGCTTTACAGTCGGCCTACTAGTCTTATAGTTCTACATATCGAGCATCGCCCTATCGCCAACGTGGTACTACGGCATATCCTCCCTATAGCGGTTCGCGTTCTGTTCGTAGCGGTCCTATAACTACTTTACTAGCGCCGTAACCTTCCCGAGGATCGCCCTAAAGCGGTCCACGAGCTTAGATACCTAGAAAAACTCCCGCTTCTACTACTCCGAGATATTCGGTAGGTACAGCTTCGACGGCTCTACGCCTATCCTAGGGTTAAAGCTATAATTCGCGAAGAACGGTAACACGCCCGTTATCTTAGAGACTATATTGTTCCCTACAAACTCCACTAGGGGGAGCTAGTTAACCTAGTCATCCTACGCCTAGTCGATATATAGCTGTAGGTACTACTCTAGTTCTACGTTAATCCGCTCTATCTAGCCGTTTATCTAGGGGTAGAACGCTAATAAAGGTTTTAGGGTAATCGCAAGGCGCGCCGACAGCGCCCTCTAGAACCCTAAAACGAACTACGTACCTCTATCCGATACAATCGTCTCCGGTACGCTATAGAGCAAGTACACGCGCTTAATAAACCAGTTAGCTAGCTCGTTAGCCTCTAGTGTCGCCGTCGTAATAAAGTAGCGTATCTTCGTAAGCTAGTTAACTACTACTACTACGTACCTAAACTCCTACCCCCTCCGTTTATATAGCGGGAGCAGCGTAATATAGTCTACCGATATATCTCGCTACGGCGCTAACGGTAGCGGGAGCGGCTTAAGGAACCCTACGGGCTTCGAGCAGGGGTTCTTCGTCTTAAAGTATAGTATATAGGCTCCTACGAACGTCCTTACTAATACGCTTATCCCTAGCTACTAGTAGACCCTATTTATTAGGTCGAGCGTCTTCGTCCTCCCTAGGTACCCGCCGGGCCCTAACGCGTATATCTAGTAGATAAGCTACAAATAGAGCTCTATATCGCCCGGGTCGATCATTAGCCTACTACGGTAGAACGCCCTGCCCGAGACTAACTTATACTTGGCGAACGGCACTCTTAGCTCCCGCTTGATCTTACTTAGCTAGGCGTATACCTCCCGGTCGCTAAGCGCCTCTACTACGTCTACTATAAACGGCAAGGTCGCGTAGCTCTCTACGATAAGGTCGTTAGCGTAGCGCGAAACGTCAAGGCTAAAGAGCTCTAGTATCTCGCCTAGTAGCTTAGCGTTATATTTACTACTAAAGGTCTCTAGGTCGAACTTGCTCGGGTCGATTAGAGGGCGCTGCCTATTCCGTAGCCTATTATCTTTAACGTCTTTTAGTATAAACTCTAGCTTCCTGCTAAGCGCGTCGGGGCGGCCGTTTGCTATACCTAGGCGGTAGATAATCTAGAAGTTAAAGCGTAACAAGAACTCTAACTAGCGTATATAGCGTAGCGACAGCTGCTTCGTTATACCGAAGGTCTGTAGGTTCTTATAATCCGTAATAATATCGAACCTCTTAGCTATACCTTCGAGCTTAGGGCGCTATTCCTTAAGCGCTTTAACGATCGTAAGAAGCTCCTTGTTATAGATATTATAGTTACACTTAGCCGCGGTATACTTCGCTAAGAAGTAAGCAACTAGATATAACTCGCCGTTATCCCCCTCCTATAGTAGCGCTCTACCTACCAACTAGTCTAACGTATCAACTTCTACTACCGCTTGCTTCTCCTAGTTATATATCCGCAATGCTAGTGCCGTAATAAAGCACACCTTTAGGCGCTAGAAAGCCACCTTGTACTACTCGGACTACTCCTAGTCTACCGTCTTCTTCGTAAGCTTATATAGCGGCTATACGTAGCTCGAAAAACCTTATATAAATCGGCGGTAGAAGTTCGCGAACCCTAAGAACCGCTAGAGGTACCTCCTTGTCTCCGGAGCCTCCTAATTACATACTGCTTCGACCTTATCTAGGTCTATCTTAATGCCCCTAGGCGTAATAATAAGCCCTAGGTACTTCGTCCGCTTTATATAGAATTCGTACTTATCGATATCTACCTACAGGCCTACGTTAATCATACGCTTTAGCACCTCCCTAACTTGCTTAATGTATACCTCGAGCGTACTAGAGTAGACTAGGATATCGTCTAGGTACGCCGTTACGTAGTTATCTAGAGCGTTGTAAAGGATGTCGTTCACGTAATGCTAGAAGGTAGCGGGCGCGCCCTATAGGCTAAACGGCGTAACTAGCGTCTTATATAGGCTAAATCTTATAATAAACGCTATAAGCTACTTATAGCCTGGTGCTACGCGTACTCGGTTGAACGCCGCGATTACGTCGAGCTTTGTAAAGATCTTTGCCTTATAGATAGAGTCTAGGGTCTCCCGGATTAGTAGGATAGGGTACCGGCTCTTTAGCGTCGCGTTGTTAATACTATAGTAGTTAACGTAGATCCTAATACCTCCGCCTAGCTTCTAGGCTATAAGGATAGGCGACAAGGCGCTCGAGCGTAAGGGCCGGATAAACCCCTTCGCAAGGTTATCGTCGAGCTAGCGCTTTAGTACGCGTAGCTCTATTAGCAACATCGGGCGATTCCTTAAGTACGGGACTACGCTCCCTAGGAGTAGCTCGATCCTATAGTTATACGTATAGTAAGGGGGTAAGATATTAGCGTCCTATAGGACGAAGGCGGCTACTAGGTCTTAGTATTCCTTTAGTAGGTACGCCTTAATCTCGTCTAGAGTAGGCGCTAGTCTATCCGCCTTGTTGAAGAACTTCTTAGAATCCTCCTCTATAATCTTATTAAGCTTCTTATCCCTTTTAGCAAGCGCGTCGATAAAGCTATAGAACCTCGCTAGGAGTATCGACTTTACGTACTCTAGTATACTCTCTCGACTTAGTAGGTCCTTAAAAAACTACTTAGGTAGAACTAGTATATAGTCTCTCTTCTTAGCCTCTACCGCTCTCTCTAGCTCGCCTATTGTAGTCTGTATAACTACTACGCCCTTCTATCGGTACACCGCTAGGAAGCTCGCTCCGTTCAGGATCTTCGCGTTATCCTAGCGGATCTTCCCCTATACTTAACTAAGCGGGGGCGGGGCGTAGGGGGGGGAACAGGGTCTAGGGGGTAGTCTCCTAGCGCTAGCCACTACCTCTACTAGCCTCGGCGATATAGGGGGCGGCGCTTCGACCGGCATACCTATCGCTCCTAGCGGTGCGAGCGTCCCCTATAGGTTGGCCTACGCGCCTCCCCGGGACGCGGATCTCTACCGTCTACAGGCCCGTCTCCGCCTATTAGACCGCCTAGCTCTCTCGTAGTCGGAGAGCTTGCTTGTAGCGATAGCGACCTCGTCGTCGTTACTAGAGGTACTATAGTCGTTGTCTTTAGGTACGTCCTCTACCGTTATATAGTACCGCTCGCTATTCCTAGGGGGTAGGGGTACCTCTAGCTAGCCTACCTACTAAGCGACCTAGCTCCTAATATACTCTAGTAGGCACCTCCTACAGTAGTACTTTATAAATTCGAGCTATAGGGTCTCCTAGTTAATCCGTAGGTTGTACTTCTGTAGCTACGGGAGGCCTAAGATTACTAGGGTCTCCTTTACAAGCGTTATAACGAAGCACACTAGGGTCTCCTAGTAGTTACTAACGACTAGCGTAAGCGCCGCTAAGTGCTCGATCTAGCGTAAGAACCCTCCGTTGGCTAGAAATAGCGGCCGCCGTGCTACTAGCTTCTTTAGTAGCAGCCTATTCGTAACTGCAAAGCTAAAATCTATAAACGCCAGACCTATATAACCTAAGTCCATAAGTACTACGTACTTTACATTACGCCTACTAACCGCTAGGTACGATAATAAGAGAATAGATTTAGCGCTACTACCTATAGTACTAATAACTAAACTATCTCCCTATCTCTCCTACGGCTAGCGGTACCCCTCCTGTAAGCAACAGTTTATAGGAGCTTCTCGTTTCCCTAGTCGTTATATAAGAAGCCGAAGCTAGGGGGTTGCTCTACTATAGACTAGTAAGCGCTATGCTCCTTCTACTTGTCCACCTCTCTAACGACAAAACCGCTCTAGTTAGGGGTGTCCGCAAAGCGTATAGCGAGCCCGCCTCGACCCCTCTAGTAGGCCCTAGCGTAGCCGCTTACGCCGCTACAAGCCGGAAGGCCCCTAGAGGGAGCTTGCCCGAAGCCTAGGAACCTACCTTGGCTATAGCCTTGTTATACGGGCTACTACTATCCCTAGGTAGGCTACTACTATCCTTGCGCGTTACTACCGAAACCTCTACCGAAACCAGATCCTCTACCGCCTTAGGCGCCCCCGCGCTACAACTACCTAGCGCCGTAGGCGTTACCGCGGTCCCCTTGGCCTCCGTAGCCTACTTAGTACGCCCTTGCGATATAGTCGGCCCCGCTATACTTATAGTACAAGCCACTCGCTCTACGCTATTCCTTCTCCTAGAGGGTAAGCGCCGCGAGCGTTACTACGTCGATCTCTATCGCGTCGGGGTATCTACCTCCGCTATTGTTGTTACTACCGCCTCCGGTTCCGCCGCTCCTAGTTCCGCCGCGTAGCTTCCGCCTAAAGTCCTCTCCCTCTAGGTTAGTCGCGAGCTAGCTAGCTAGCGTAGCCTAGAGCTTAAAGTTATTAGCTAGTAGGAGTACTACCTACGTAACTATAGCGCTTGAAAGGCAGGGGGAGATCTTAAGCTAGAGTATCTAGACCCTCGTTACGTTATTAACGCCGGTAGTGTCAGCTAGGGTAGTGAATTTAGTAAGGAAGTCGTTAAACGCTACGAACTTGTTCTTCTACGCTAGTAGTTCTAGCTTATTGCTCGCTATAGCAACTACGTTATACGTTATATACTAGGTACAGAGGGTCTTTAGGAGGTCGGACCTAGTCTTCTACAGCTATACTACTACGCTATATAGGTTCTCCTTAACCTACTCGAGCTTCGCCGCGACTACCCGGCGCGCGCTACTACCTAGTATAGCCTTTACGTATAGGATCTTAGTATACTCGTCCAGGAACTCCCGCAGGCGTGTTCGCTAGTAGCTACGTACTTTATCCTCCTAGTCTTCGAAGAGCAAGGTACGTTTAACGGTATCCTTCTTTTCTCTAGTAAACAGATTAGGGTAGAGGAGGGAGATCGATACGCTATAGCCGCTACTAGCGCTACTACCGCAAGCCTAGTCCAGGGCTATCGCTATTAGCGTCCTCTAGTTCGCGAGTAGCAACTTATACTCCTTAAGCTCCTTCTCGAGCGCTATACTAGCTGCGATAGACGCCTCGAACCTCCCGACAGACTTATCGAGCTTTCTCTTTAGCTTACCGACTATTGCATTTATAGCTATAGCGAACCCCAAGAGGTTATACCCTCTATCGTCGTCAATCGATGCTATAAAAGCGGGTATAGTATTAGAGACCTTGTTCTACTATTGTTCTCTCAGCGCTACGCGCAGCGCTACAAGTCTCGGCGGCAGCGATACTACAAGGTCGGCGCCGCTTATTATCTTTACGCTCATCTTCGTAAGAGCGTTGTCCGGTTCGTCGGAATACTATAGTCCTGTTCGTTAGAGTCTTATAGTCCTGTTCGGCGGACTACTATTGTACGTAGGATACTCGTCCTAGTAGTTAACTCGTACTACGTAGGTAGTTAAGAAATGAAAACAAAGCCTAGTACGTTAGGAAAAGAAGCGTTCTAGTCGGTCTAGTACGCTCTCTGTTCTAGAGCAGACGACTTAGCTACGCGCGCGAGTTGAAGGTACAACCTACTGTAACGGTCGTATATAACAAGGTTGTACAACAGTGTAACCTTCGTGGGAGCTCGCGAGGGCTGAAGGCTCTACGCGGCGAGCTCCACCTAGTGTAGAGCCACGCTCCTCTAGCTACAGGGTGCTTAGCCAACCACATAGCATGGCACATGACATGGCACATGACATAGGCTGTGCCTGTGACACTAGCGCGGCCGCTTACGCCGCCGCGAGCTAGGAGGCCCCTAGAGGGGGCTTGACCAAAGCCTTGCTAAGTAGGCTGCTACTATCCCTAAGGCTACTGCTATCTCTACGCGCCGCCGTAGCCCTACGCTCCGCTATAGCCCTACGCTCCGCTATAGCCCTACGCCCCGCTATAGCCTTACGCGCCGCCGTAGCCCTATGCCTCGCTATAGCCCTACGCGCTGCCGTAGCCCTACGCGCCTCCGCGCTACGGCTAGCCGCTACGGCTACTACAGCCTCCTTAGCCGGCCTGGTAATACCTTGAGATATAGTCGCTAGCGCCGTACTTAAAGTATAGGCCGCTAGCCCTACGGCGCTCCTTTTCTTACGGTATAAGCGCGGCTAGGGTAACGGCGTCGATCTCTATAGCGTTAGGATCCTAGGCTCTCCCGGTACCCTCGCTACCGCTACCGTAATATATAGCGAGCGCGCTATTACCGCTACGGATCTTCTTCCTAAAGTCCTCCGTATCTAAGTTTATAGATAGGGTCTAGGCTATCTCGGCCTATACGTCAAAGTCGTCTGACGCTAGTAGCCTAACCTATAACGTAAACGTAGCCGAGAGGCGGGCCGAGATCCGTTCTCTAAATATACGGACCTACGTTATACTCTTGATATTAGTAGTATCGGCTAGGTTCAAGAACTCCGTTAGGAAGTCGTTAAAGTTCGCGAACTTGTTCTTCTAGACGAGTATATAGAGCTAGTTCGCGGCTGCCGCAGCGACGTCGTAGGTCGTATACTACTTCTCGAGGTCGTTTAGGAACTTAGTCCTAGTCTTCTAGTACTAGTACCTATCGTTGTTTAGGTAGTTCTCGATCGTCTAGAGCTTCGACTTGACCGTACGGCTTACGTTGCTACCGAGTATCGCCTTAGCGTATAGGATCTTTATACACTCGGTCGAGAACTTATAAAGGCGTATTCTCTAGCGCCCCTAGACCTTATCTAACTAGTTATTAAATAGGGTAGTCCGTTTAACAGTATCCTTCTCCTCCCCTTTAAACGGTATTAGGTAGGGGAGGGATATTGCGGCTAGGTTGTCCTCGTTACAGGGCTAGTATAACAGCTAGCTACTACCTCTACTACCTCCGGCTAGCGCGGCGTTTGTCGCCTTAAGCGCCTATAGGGTTATTAGTCTCTACTCCTTAAGTATCTTCGAGATTACTACGTTCGTATGCTTCTACGCCTCGAGCTGTTCGTAGAGCGCCTTACCCTTAGTAACTGCGTTGTTAGCTATCGCCTAGGTATTAGCAAGCGTAGCGAGTATCGCCTTCTACTCCGCTAGCGTAGCTCTTAGCTACTTGCGTATAATAGCGGTACGCGATAGGCTAGCTTGCTCTAGCGCCTATATTAGTATGTTATTGCTATTTTCTACCCTATCTATTATCCTAGTTCGTTAGGGTAGTTCTATAGGGGGTGGTCCTATACGTTGGATATCCTGTACGTCGGACTGTGAATAAGGGTAGGGTGCTTGTTTTAACTTGTATTATATAGTTAAGGTTAAACAAAGTCTAGTACGTCGGAAAAAAGAAGCGTTCTAGCTAGTCTAAGGTGTTCGATCTGCCTCTAACGGTCTAACTAGCTACGCGCGCGAGTTAAAGGTGCAACCTACTGTAACGGTTGTATATAATAAGGTTGTATAATAGTGCAACCTTCGTAGGAGCTTGCGAGGGCTGAAGGCTCTGCGCGGCGAGCTCCACCTAGTGTGGAGCTACGCTCCTCTAGCTATAGAGTGCTTAGCCAACCATATAGTATAGCACATGACATGGCATATGATACAGGCTGTGCCTGTGACATCTAGGATTCTAGAGTATAGTTTTAAAGATCATCCTCTCCGCTAGATATACCTTTGTCCTCTAGCTCGTTTTAGGTTAGGGGGATAGTTATAGCTACTAGTAGGCCCTAGGGCTAGGTGTTCTATATACTTAGGATACTAGTAGCCTATATATTAGGTACTTCCTAGGCGCTTAGGGGTTCCGCCTAGGATCCTTAGGATCCCTAGCGCTATTACTATAGTAGCGGCGGTCCTAATGTAAATAGGGCTATAGCTAGGCTAAACTATAGTTAGCTCTACAATATATCCTTACTTACTATAGTAGGGTAGCCTTTTAGTATTAGGAACCTAGGTCTCTTTGCTCCGACCCTCTAGTACCCCTCCCTATCCTCTTCCTCTATACCTTAGCGTATAAACGCGAATAGTAGCTTCGTAGGCTCTAGTCTAGTAGGTTCGAATGTTCTAGGCCTATACTAGTACGCTTCTTTAGCCCCCTCCTATACTCTTACCCTCTCCCTACACTCCTTCGACTACCTAGTGTGCTTTCCGCTATACGCTAAGTACCTTAGTAGGAGGTAGCCTTTGTAGATAGGGTACTAGGCCTCCCCTTCCTTTCCTCCTACTCTATAGGCCCTTGCCTTATATCTTCTATAGAGAGGTTCCTTCGGGTAGTACCTCTAGATATATCCCTACTTCTAGCACTTAAAGTACTACTTTGGCTCAAGCGCTACCTAGTACGGTTTATAGTCTAGTACTTAGGCGTCCTAGATAACTCCGAAGTTATACGCCGCTCTCGCCTTGTCTTAGCTTTTAAAGGTTACTAGTACCGTCGCTCTTATAAGCTCTAGCTTACTAGGGATCCTGAACTTGACTGTATTTACTATATAGAAATCTAGTCCCTAGGCGAACTCCGCTTCGGTAACTCCCTAGATCTCTAACCTCGTTAGGCCCTTTAGGAATATTATAAAGGTTCTATAGGCTTCCTTCGCCTACTCCCTAAACGCTTAGTAGATCTACTAGTTGTTCTTAGTATACTATTCCTTCGCTACTTTATCCCTAAAGGTAATAATAGTATCCCTACTAGGGAGCTTCCTTATAGCGACTACTCCCTTTTATATAAACTAGTTGTTAATCGCCTAGATAATCTCTAGGGGGGTTCTCTTTGTAAGGTTAGCTAGTAAGCCGTTACCTTAGACAAGGATTTCCTTAGCGATCCTTTAGGGGATCGCCTTTATAGGTTGCGCTCAGGGCGCTAGGGCTCCTACTACAATCGTTACCTAGGAGCGGTTAGGACCCTATCCTACGCTTGTAGTAGCTAGGGCGCTTGTAAGCGCAGCCCGCACTTCATTAGCGACGATCTTCCTTATAGTTATATAGTTAAGGCCTTCTAGGCCTCCTTTAGCGCTCTATAGCTAGTTAATAGCGCTCTATACCTAAGCTAGGATCTCTCTCGCTACTCCCTAGGCAATGTTCTTCTTATTTAGGCTAACTAGGGCGACTATACTATCGAGTATAGCCTTAATATCGCCTAATCCGCGTTGTTCCTAGCAGGGGGGGGTTTAGTACTGCTACTATTAGTATTAATAGGGGGGTTAGCGGTAGGTCTACTAGTAGTTGCGGGGGCCGCTTAGGGGCGCTCTATAGGGGGGTTCGGGTCCGTTATACCGGGACTTAGATAGGCCTCTCGGGGTAGGTAGGGTACTCCTAGTAGCAGGGGCAGAGGGGGGGAGGTCGCTATCGACCTCTATACTAGGTCCGGTATAAGCTATTAGGGCCGGCGCTAGGTAGATTCGCTATAGATCTAGGTTGTAGGTCTAGGTAGTATAGAAGAAGATTTCTAGGAGCTATACGTAGCTCGTTTTCCCTATCTTCCTACGCCTGTAGTACCTGCGTAGCGTCTCGCGTGTAGATGCACCTGGTATGGTTAGATAGAGCTCGTCGGGAGCTTTCTAGCGATGTAGGTTTCGGCCGTCTTGGCGCGCTGCTGCACCAGTTGGTGCGGGCCTGTTTGCGAAGAAAGTTTTTCTCTAACCTTATTAGGCCCTTTAGAAGTACTATAAAGGTTCTATAGGCTTCCTTCGCCTATTCTCTAAACGTTTAGTAGATCTACTAGTTATTCTTAGTATACTATTCCTTCGCTGCTTTATCCCTAAAGGTAATAATAGTGTCCTTGCTAGGGGGCTTCCTTATAGCAACTACTCCCTTCTATATAGACTAGTTGTTAATCGCCTAGATAATCTCTAGGGGGGTTCTCTTAATAAGGTTAGCTAGTAGGCCGTTACCTTAGACAAGGATTTCCTTAGCGATCCTTTAGGGGACTACCTTTATAGGTTACGCTTAGGGCGCTAGGGCCCTTGCTACGATCGTTACCTAGGAGCAGTTAGGACCTTGTCCTACGCTTATAGTAGCTAGGGCGCTTATAAGCGTAGCCTATACTTCCTAAGCGACGATCTTCCTTATAGTTATATAGTTTAAGCCTTCTAGACCTCCTTTAGCGCTCTATAGCTAGTTAATAGCGCTCTATACCTAGGCTAGGATCTCTCTTACTACTCCCTAGGTAATATTCTTCTTGTTTAGGCTAACTAGGGCGACTATACTATTAAGTATAGCTTTAATATCGCCTAGTCTACGCTATTCCTAATCGGGGGAAGGTTAGTGTTACTACTATTAGTATTAACAGAGGGGTTAGTAGTAGATCCACTAATAGTTATAGGGGCTACTTAGGGGCGCTCTATAGGGGGGTTTAGGTCCGTTATACTAGGACTTAGTTAGGCCTCTTAGGGTAGGTAGAGTACTCCTAGTAGTAGGGGCAGGGGGAGGAGGTTACTATCGACCTCTATACTAGGTCTAGTATAAGCTATTAGGGCTAGCGCTAGGTAGATCTACTATAGATCTAGGTTATAGGTCTAGGCGGTATAGAAGAAGATTTCTAGGAGCTATATATAGCTCGTTTTCCCTATCTTCCTACGTCTGTAGCACCTACGTGGCGTCTTGCGCGTTGATGCACCTAGTATGGTTAGATAGAGCTCGTCGGGAGCTTTCTAGCGATATAGGTTTTGGCCGTTTTAGCGCACTGCTACACTAGTTGCTGTAGGCCTGTTTACAAAGAAAGTTCTTTTTATACTAAGGCATATAGTCCGAAATGCCCTCCTCAAATTATACTATAGTTTATGGGTATATTTATATGTTTAGTCTAGTAGATCGAATAACGTTCTATCTTTTAATAGTATTATATAGTAGTTAACAATACCTATTGCTATAATATGCTACTTATATCTAGACTCTATTCTATAGGCTTAATTTTAGATACTTATATCTAGAGCCTATTCTACGCTCGATTGTAGATACTTGTATCTAGAGCCTGTTCCTTAGAGTTAAACCGCTATATATAATGGAACCCCTCTTTGTACTATAGTAAAGGGACTCTAAGTAGCTATTTATAGTAAACGAAGATAAGCGTTTTTACCTAGCCTCTTATTTAGGGGGTACGACTTCCTTTATACTATAACAAAAGTAGGACTAAGGTACTATAAGTATACAAAAGTAAGAATTATATATATAGTAATATAATTATATAAATATTAAACTAATTAGGATAATTAAGAATAATCTAATAGAATATAGCTTAATATAGTAGTAGTAATATAATATTGTCATAGGCATAGCCTATGTCATGTGCTATGTCATGTGCCATGCTATGTGGTTGTTATATGCTATGTCATGTGCTATGCTATGTGGTTAGCTAAGCACATAACATAGCACATAACTCAGGCTGTGCCTATGACAAATATTACTTATAATAATCTAGTTTCTATTATTATATATAAAATAGAACAATCGTAAAAAGCGAAAATAGGTAGAGGTCTTTAGGCATAGTAGGGTAAACCTAGTAATAGGATTTAGGTTTTAAGACTTATATAGACTTAAAGATCCGTAGGCGGCCCCGCCCTGCTAAAATCGGCGGCTAGAATAGCAAGTTATACACTTAATGTATAGTTTTAGTTAAACTTTAGATTAAACAACTTGCAGTATGTGCGATTTCCTCCTTCACAGCACAAGGTATTCTCAAGTGCAATACCCGATAAGCCCGTCTTACTTCAATACTATCATCCGATTCACCCCTACATAGGCTAATACTTCCTTCCCCTCCTGCGCAACCTATCTATCCATGGGCAATCAGGAAGGGTGTAACAGCTTGACGAGTCTTGCCTAAATCCGGCCGTGTGGGGTGACTGTAGCTTGATAACACCTGCTATGTAGACTGGAACCTAACCTGTCGAGCCTGTATGTGATTAGTCCTCCCCTTTTGCTTCCTATTTACAGGATCTTGCGAAACAAAATGCAACGCCTCTCAAGGATACTGTATACTTGATGACCAAATCGTAAATGATGATTGCGTACATCTCCCCGTTTCGTGGGCTTTCGATGGCATACGTACCACTTCGTCCGATCTTCTCGGCTTTGATTCCTTGGATTCTATCCCGTCCACGCAATCTAGTCTAGACGCACTGCGCAATCCCCTCCATCCGCTGCGTTAACAGTTGCACCTTGAATTCTAGGTGCAGATACTTTGGATCTTGAGCTGTACCGTTTCCAAGCCCAACTTCAACTTGTAACCGCTTCCCTCATCACGCTTTCACCGCAAGCAACCTACCAAGACAGACCAAATCATCATCCCAACCACCAACAACACATCAAAAATGTGCACCGGCAACATCATCGACTTCTGGTGTCCCTGTCTCGGCTCAACCCACCGACGTGAGGGCCCGATGAACCCAGACGGCCTGGGCCACAAGATCATCCACTCAGTCAACCACGGGGCGTACAACTGGTGCAGCGAATACTTCGCGTCGCCCAACTTCCATCTCGGCCACAGCCGATATCCCGACTGTCCCAGCGAGGCGATCAAATACGAGCACATGGCTTTCCGCTCCACGGCACTATGCAACGACTGCATGCACAGGGGCTGCACGCTGCAATGGACGAAGCGGAGCTCCTACGGCCACAAGGAAGCTACCAAGCCCAAGCCCAACCCCAAGAACCCCAAGAACCCCAAGAACCCCAAGTTCCGATGGCCCGGCGCCGGCCGAGTCCTCTCCACATTCGAGATCAAGCGGATGCAAGACCCTACGCGCATGCAGGGACCTTCGAACGACAGGAGCGGAAAGATGGCCTTGCTGCGGAAGACACCACCACCACCACCCGGCAACGAGACCAGCCCGTTCCCGGCCGAGGCAGCGCGCAGCACAAAGCTGCCCTGGGAACGCAGCGCCTCCGAGGCGCGGCTGCGCCGGTCGCTGTCCAGCGCGTCGTGCGGCTCCGCGTCCTCGGACGCGTCCACGATCAAGCCGGCTTCCAAGCCCAACCTCAGGCTGTCCACGCCCACGCTCGCCACCCGGGCTATTAGGAGGCACTTTGACAAGATGTTGGCCGCGATGAGGGAGGATAGTCATGGAGGCGTTGTGGCGGGGTATGGGGGCCGTGGTGGGCGGGGGGCATGAGGCCAGGGGGAGGTGGAGGCATGGTGTGAGTCGGATGGGAAGGGGTGCCGGCTCTATGGAGGGGGGTGTGGAAGTTGGTTTTGGGGGAAGGGAAGTTTTTTTTGTGGGATGCCCTGCTATGTGGCAAGCGGAATGGGGTAAGCGTGTGTTTGTTTGCAGACGGATCAATCATGATACAGCTCCCATCACACCTGTGCGCGTGAATATGTCCTACGCTCCGGGTGGCGTTGCCTTGCCATCGGGCGTCCGTGGCCGTTGAGGACGTCAATGATGGTGTTGGTATCTGGATCGTTGAAGTTTCTGTAGAATTACGGAAACGGGCCGAATTTCGTTTGCAAACGCTTCAGAGTAGTGAACTCGTAGGCATTAGGTGGTAGCTGTCACCGAGTACGAGGTTGAGTAGCACCTCGTTGAAGTTGATGCTGCGCCAGTCGCGCCAGCTGGACCGCGGCGGGCCGGAGCCCACCGACGACGCCTACCTGTTTGTCGGCGAGACCAAGTACGTCGACGAGGAGGAGCCCCGGGAGGACGGGGGGTTGCGAGGAACGACTCGTCTGGCTTGGTGCCGATGTTGCTTTTGGGGTGCGCTTGATGGTTGATTTGGGGATGGTTGGTTGGGTTGGGTGGGTGGGGTGGCTCGGGTGGTTATGAGAGTGGTGGAGGCGTGGAGGTTCTTTTCTGTTGAGTCTTGTCGTGTTCGGTGTGTTATTTTATAAATAAAATACCTAAGGACACTGAGGCTGGCTTTGGGGATCAGGAGCAGTCAGTCCATGGCCCAGATTGCGCAGAGCGTGGAACCAATCATTGACAAGTTCAACGCAGTCCTGGTGAGTTTCTGCATCAAACACTCAGTATCCATCATCCATCACGAGAATGGAAAGCGCGGTCTGGACTGAAAATTTGAGCTTACAAGTTACAACCGCCTCCTTCCCTAGGAGTCGACGCTAACGGCATGCTCCAGGAAAGACTGTGGTAGGTGGGTCTGCCCCACTACCTACCTTTGCCTTCCACATAGCCCACTTTGGCTTGCTTCCTCCTCCTACACCCACCACCACGAATGTCACCAGTTTTCCTGCTTCCTGCCGTCCCACAGGTTATACGCCCTCTTGCTTCCACTGCTTGAGTTTTACCGACCCGAATTTCGTTGGCTTCTAGGCGACTGATTTAATTGCCCCAAAATCCACGATTTTCACACCCGAACCGACCTAAACCGACCCGAATTTCGCTGGCTTCTGGGCGACTGATTTAACTGCCCTAGATTCTACGATTTTCACCTGAACCAACCGAATCTCTGGCTTCTAGGCGACTGATTTAACTGCCCTAGATTCTACGATTTTCACCTGACCTGACCTGAACCGACCCGAATTTCGTTGGCTTCTAGGCGACTGATTTAACTGCCCTAAAATCCACGATTTTTACACCCAACCCGATCTGACCGACCCGAATTGCTATAGGATAGCCGATCTTACTACTACCTTTACGACTTTAACTAAGCTGCTAAAGGTTTAGTAAGAGCAAATTACGTTGCTCTAGAGCTAATAGCAAGTAGCCTCTACCTAGAAGATTCCCCTTATTAAGAAGCTTACTAAGACCGAAGACCTTAATTCCTAGCGCGAGAAGCTAACCCGAATGCTCTCTCGCTATAACCTTAATAAGTACCTGCTTAGTACTATCCTAGAACCTGAAGAAGCTGCTGCTCGCTATACCTAGATGAACGACCGTCTAGACGTTAACGACTATATCTAAGCTACTGTTCCTAGGTATACTATCTAGAACGCCCTACGTAGCCTTAGATAGTCTACTAAAGAAGGCGACCCGAAGAAGACTTTCGATAAGCTTGTCTAGTACTTTAAGAGGAGCACTGTTAACGCGTTCGCTAAGATACATTACAAGCTTGTCACTACTTACCGCAATGACTTCGACTCCCTCCCTACTTTCTAGACCTAGATCAACTATCTTAAAGAACGCCTTAAGACCTTAGACTTTAAGATAACCGACAAAGCCTATACCTAGCTTGCGCTGAAAGGCGTAGCTTCGACTTACTACGACCTCTATATACGCTACGTTGCCCGAATCGATACCTTAACCTAGAACGAATTGATAGCCGAGCTCTAGGCTCAAGCTATTAGCGAGAACGAAGGCCCGGCCTTCGTGACTATACCTAACAAGAATAAGAAGAACGACGAAACCCTCGTTAAGTGCAAGGATTGCACCCTAATGATCAAGACTAGCTAGCGCTACTACAAGGACTGCGGCAGGTATCCTAGCGGTAGCCCTGCTAGTAACTGCTGGATTTGTAACCCCGAGCTAGCTCCAGATAACTAGTACCGTAAGGACGAACTCCTAAAGAAGAAGAAGGAACAGTCCTTATTAACTAGCCCGCTACATTAATAGTCGGGCGTTAAGACACTGTCGACTACTACGAAGAAGGCCTTTGTTGCTATTAGGGACCTAAAGAAGATCCTTTTTACAAGCGAGATAAATGCTAACCCGAGCTTGTTTACTACCTAGATAGAGGAACAGTTTGATGATAGACGATAGATAATGGATGATAGATGAAAATGGTAGTAAAACACTAAGGATTCCTGTATATACTAGCCTAGATAGTTTAGAGATAGAACGGGCAGTGGGCTGTCTATAGGGGGGTGTAGTAGGTGGGTCTGCCCTACTACCTACCTTTGCCTTCCATACAGCCCACTTTGGCTTGCTTCCTCCTCCTACACCCACCACCACGAATGTCACCAGTTTTCCTGCTTCCTGCCGTCCCACAAAGACCATATCTTGAAAAGTTCCACTCAGCCACTCACGCCTAACATTGTGCCCGTAGTAGGATTGAAAAACAACCAAATAGTCTACCTCAAGTCCTCAACACCAAGCTTAACGACACGTCGGACTCCCATCTCACAAACGAATGGACGTTTTTCAGCTCGGTGGAGCAGATCAACGAAACATTCAGCCATCCGCTCCCCGCATCAACACTGCTCTCATCGCCATTCTTTTTACAAACGCATCCATAGCAGTGCAACCCCCACACAACAGATTACAATCACGATGGCAACGCCCTCATGCCAGACCTTGGCGGCAGCGAAAATCCCGCTCCCGGACCCCCCGGCCGCTACTCAAACCAGGGGTTGTCGTTCACCGCTCATCCAAACGACTGCAGAAGTACAGACACAGATCATTGCTCAATTAAGTCATCATCACTGTTGTTGTGGTAACCTCTACGGATACTTCCGCATCTCTCATTCCGACCCACGGCATTGGAATTGACAACACGAGACGCAAACCGAAAGCGAGGGTTAGAGCAAGGGAACAGCAAAACACACAGAAACAAGATGATTGAAAAAGACAAAACGTGGCCATACCACGTGTGTGTGCTGTACTGTTATCCCGTGTCGCCTCGGTACACAAGCCCCCGGGCCCGGGCCGGACAGTAACATCGAACTCCGTTCCCCCTTTTGTGGCAGCCGTGCAAAATCTAACCCAGCACCGAACCCCTATTATATCCCGCCCATCTATCGCACAATGGCGCCCAAAATACCAAACCAAGTCTAAGCCGTGTTCGTTACATCCCGGGCAGCACGGATGCCCATGCCGTCCCCCGATCTCCCCACGGTGTCACGACCTCTCGACCCGATACGACTCGGTGACCAGAATCCCCCCGCCACGGCCATCCCCGTGCGCCGCCGACGCGGCAAGATGCATCCTTGCGTCGGCCGCCTCCTCGTCGTCGCGGCGGCGCTGCGTCTTCTGGCTGCGGCGGTACTCGTCCAGGATCTCCTCGTCCGACGTGTTGTCGGCGCCGCTGTGCCGGCGGCTGCCGCCGCGCCCGACGGCCGTGGTGCGCGTGAAGGGCCCGCCGACGCCCAGCTTGACGTCGGTGAAGCTGAGGTCGTCGTCGCCCTCCTTGTCCGTCGCGGTGCCGGGGCCGGGGCCGGTGCCGGCACCGCCGCCGGCGATCCGGTGGTGGCCGCTCGCGCTGCTGTGCAGGTGTTTCTTGCTCACGGCCCTGCCGTCGGACCCGATCAGCCCGCCGCCGATGGTGCGCAGCGGCAGTGAGTTGCTGCCGATGCCGCCGACTGATTGCTTCTGGTAGCCGGCGGAGCCGGTATCGCCGAACAGGCGCCGGAACGCCCGCTTGTACAGCGGTCGGCACACGGGGATGCCGATGCAGATCAGCGTGATGGCCATCTCGGCTGAGGACCAGACGATGAGGCCGACGCTGTCCTCTGTGTGGGGGGTTGATCGGTTAGTGGGCTGGTTGCGGGGTGGGGAAAGGTGGGGGCAAAAGAGGGGGAGTCGCACTCAGATAGTTGGGCGTGTAGAGGCCCTTGACCTGGATTGTCCGCACGAGACCGGCCGCTGGAACGATGTTAGCTATGGCCATGGCCGCGCTTCAGGGGCTGGGCAGGATGGGGTGCAGTGAACCGCTCTGTATCTGGCACATACCGGCAGCGCTGGTGCGAGTTAGCGGCTGGTCTTGTTTAAGGAGGGGGCGCTACTCACACTAATCCCAGGCTCATACTAACGCCGATGGTGTACTTCTCCCGCTTTGGCATGTGGAGCGGCATCACGATGATCCAGGGGAAGATGGCAAAGAAGAGGTCGACCATGATGGTGGAGACTTTTGCCGCGGAGGGGTCAGCGACATGTCTCGTTTCTCCGGCCGGACCGAGGACCTACTGCAGAGAATATACGACGTCGGCCGCGTATCGATCGGGCATCTGCCGCCCGGTATCCTCTTGTCGTACACATAGGCCAGCGGGACGCATGACAGCCAGAAGCAGAGCACCTGGGCTGTGTGTTGGTTAGCACTGCCGAGCGCGGCCCGCAGCCCCGACGTGCGTGCCAGTACGCACCGATGGATGCCAGCGAGACGAGCGCCATGGCCGACCAGATGACAGTCTTGTGCCATGAGACGGTGACGAGACGCAGCAAGAAGGTGCCCAGCGCGGCTTTGGCGATCGACATGCCGACGATGGCAATGGCCTGTCCGATACACTCGTAGAGTGTGGCCCTGGTCACCAGGTTCATGTCGCCGATCTCGTCCATGGTGCGGCCAAAGCCGTAGTTGGCCGAGAGATGGATGAAGACGGTGAAAACGAGGAGAAAGACGAATGCGACGCAGTAGACGTGGTCGTCCATGCCGTACGAGGCAAGACACACGATGCGCGTGTAGAGGCGCAGCACCAGCAGCAGGAACACGATGCCGACCAGCATCCACATGACGCCCATCGCCCAGATGGCGTCGCCGTGGAGGGCCATGTTGGGCAGCGGGAAACGGCGGCGGCCTCGGAGAGCCGGTGTGCGTGTCCAGTGTCGTGGACTCGTGGTTGTCGGGCGCCAGAACCAGAGGTGTCGGTAACCGCTCGACGGAGCCAGAGTTTGCCAGACGCGGAGGGGGGTCGCTTGGGGGGGTTAAGCGAGTGATATGAGCCGTGGCTCTGGGACGACCAGGGGCGCGGCGAGTTGGGTGAAGGATCTGTTGACGCCCACCCACCCACCGGCTTGCCGTAATCCCCTGTTGCGGCCGGCCGCCTGGGGGTGCCAGTCAGCCGCAGATGGTCGAGAAGCAGCGTTGCAGGCGTGGCGCCATGGCAGGCAGGTTCCGAGCGCGGAGGAGTGAAACCGACACGCTGCAGCTGCAGCAGAACGGCGCATTTCCGGGGTCCTGTCCCCGTGATGCACGATGCGATATTACAGACGGATATTCGGTAACACATCCCACCTTCATTCAACGTCTTGGGGTCGATCATCTCCCCCCCTGGGCCTGTGGTATTGTCCAGAGCGGGGACCCAGAGCCCGACGATTGCAACCCTCCGAGGCCCCTTGACGGGGGGAGTTGGATTAGGCCGTCTCATGCGTGCGAGTTTCCAAGTGCATGGATGGAGGTGGAGGAACTATGGGTCGGCCGGCATCCCACTGGCTGGGCGCCGCGACCCCTGCGACGCCAGGCCCGGCTCCGGGCCGCGGGCAGGGGGGGGTTTTGTCGCGGCTAGGCCCGCTGCGGAAAAGAAAGAAGAGAAAACAAAACTCGACATGCGATGGGAAGCCAGCCACATCTACACGGTCTACACAAAGCCACGCGCCGCACGCGTGGCATGACACGCAGCCTGCCTCGCTTAGGTCTTGCTGCAGAAAGAAATCGCCAGCACGGAGACGATCCCGTGGTGGGAGCGAGAGGGGGAGGGGGGGCCGTTGTCCTTGTGAGAGATCTGCGTTTTCCGCCCGTGAGTGCAGGCCAGTCCGTCGGAAAGACTCGGATACGGCCGCTGGGAGCATTCTCCCTCGCCCAATTCCAACTCTGAGATTTCCAGTGGCGATCCAGCCTCCCAGCGCACAGCTGTCCGACCACCAGCCTTTCTGCTTCTGCTGCGTCTCCACCCAAGACGCCGTTAGCCAGGATCGGCGCCGCAACGACGAATGATAACCGACCCCCGCGGACACGGGCCTAGAGACGATGGCCGTGCGCCGCCCTCGGGGAACCAGGGACGAACGGATCCCCCTGTCGCTTCACCAATCAGGCCTAAACCCGTTGCATCTTGGGCACTTCTTGGACGGCGGCACACGGCCAGAGCCTCGGTTACCCGAGCGAATCGACCGCCGGTTTCTGCTGCTGGCGTGGAGCCGGCCAGGATGCAGCACTCGGGAGCGGCCTAGTGCTGATGGAAGCCGAGAGTGGGGGTGACGATGTGATATTGCCCATTGACCATGACAGTGGTTTTCAGGGGGTCCCAGCCCGGCTCGACATGGGCGACGAGCGGCTGGTGGGGCCGGGCCCTAGCAGGGTCGCAGTGCATGTTCTGGCGTGTCTGGGCAGTGGCCGACAACCGGGGGATGGGCTCATCAGGTTGAGGCCCCCCTGGGAGAGCTTCAGCTGAGAAAAAGGAGGCCCCTGAGCCGGCCCGGCTCACCAGCAGGCTCCCCAGGAAAGCACAAAAGGATGGGGATTTCCTCCTCGACGGGCACCAGGACCTTCCGCGACCCCTCGGGCTGGGGATGTCCGACGGAGGACGATGGTCTGGGAAAGAATCGCAGGCCAGGACTGCCCCGTTGTTCATCTTGCAACATAGATCTGGGCCCCTGGCCGGCCAGCGATCAACCTGATGAACTGGCATCGGCACTTGTGCCAATGCAACCACCCCGCAGCCAGCATCCAGCACTATTCCGACTTGGTGTGAGCCTGCATTGCGATGCTCCCACTAAAACACAAGGGACACCGCCAAGTGCTCCCCGAGTCCCCATCGCCGCAGCGGCCGGGCTCCGCTTGCCACGCCGCTCTGCCTTTGATAACAATGTGACGCTGCTGCACAACTCGGGCTGCGGTCAAGGCAACCTCACCTTCCCATCCCACTTCCTTTTTCCTCTCCCGCGCAAACAAGGTGCGGCTCCTCTGGTTCCCACGTGGCCGGGTGTACATACATACACTGTGACCCTCGCACAGCATGGCGTCAGCATCACCCGCAGCTGCCCACGGCAGTTCCCCCACGGGGACACCCGAGTTTGACCTGGCCCAGGTCCTGGCCGACGTCTGGGGCCACAAGCTGAGCATCCTGGTCCTGGCGCCGTCCGTGGCTGTGTTCCTGTGGTTCTTTGTTGCATACCAGACGTCGCCGCTCAAGAAATACCCCGGCCCCTTCCTCGCAGGTCGGTTCCGCCCAGCCCAGCCCAGCCCAGCCAGCCACCAGCGTTGCCCAGACAAGGCAAGGCCGTGCTGACATGTCGCAGGATGGACCAATCTCTGGCGGCTGCGCCAGGTCATCTCGGGCGAGTATGCGCCGCGCATGGCCAAGCTGCACAAGAAGTACGGCCCGATCGTGCGCATCGGCCCGAACCTCCTCGATCTCGACCTCCCGGAGCTCTACCGCGTCATCTACTCCACCGACGGCAAGTGGACCAAGTCGGCCTTCTACCAGAACAGCAGCTCCGTGATCGACGGCAAGATCACGTACCACGCAAGTACATCCCAGCGACCACGCCGACGACAGGGGCAGCGGCTAACACGACAGACGCACTAGATGTTCAGCGAGATCGACAATGTCAAGCACGCGCTGATGAAGCGGCCCGTGGTGCGCAAGTACTCGGTGCCCGCCGTGCTCGCCATGGAGCCGCACATGGACTCGGTGATTGCCGACTTCCTGCAGCACCTGCAGAAGCGCTTTGTCGAGCCCAAGAAGGTCTGCGAGTTTGGCGAGTGGCTCGGCTACTGTATGTCCCCCGGACCCCTGGCCGTCCCCCATCCTCCCCCACTGACCGGTTCCCCCCCCCCCAAAGACGCCTGGGACTTCCTCGGCATCGTCACGTTTAGCAAAAAGTTCGGCTACCTGGAGAAGGGCTACGACTACGACGGCACGCTGGCGACGGCCGACAAGAGCATCGACTACCTCGCGCTCTGCGGCCAGATGCCGTGGACCGACCACATCCTCGACAAGAACCCCGTGTACCCGCTCGGCCCGCCCAACATCTCCAACGTGACGCGCATCGCCATCGAGAACATGACGGCCCGCCTCAAGGGCGAGGACGCCAACTTCAACCCCGCCAAGCCCGACTTTCTGCAGTACTTTATCGAGGCCAAGGACACGCACCCCGAGCTGGTGAACGAGGGCAGCATCGTCGGGTATCTGCTGCTGAACCGTACGCCCTCCTTTTTCCCTCTGCTCGCCCGTCCTACCCCTTCTTCTGTGCCTCGCCGCTAACCCTCCCCCCAGTAATCGCCGGCGCCGACACCACCGCCATCACCATGCGCGCCCTCTTCTACTACACCCTCAAGAACCCCCGCGTCTGGGCCAAGCTGCAGGCCGAAGTGCGCAGCGTCTTCGCCCCCTTCGAGCCGGCCTCGCACGCCAAGGCGCGCGCGCTGCCCTACCTCGACGCCGTGGTGCACGAGACGCTGCGGTACCACCCGGCGGTGTCGATGGTCATGGAGCGCGTGGTGCCGCCTGAGGGGCTGGTGCTGCCGGACGGCCGCGTCGTGCCCGGCGGCCAGATGGTGGGCATGAACCCGTACATCGTGGGGCGCAACAAGGGCGTGTTCGGCGACGACGCCGACGAGTTCGACCCCGACCGCTGGCTGCAGCGCGCGGGCGAGAGCGACGCCGCCCACCATGGGCGCATGCAGCGGTGGAACATGTCGATCCTGGCGTTTGGGGGCGGGTCGCGCATCTGCCTGGGCCGGAACCTGTCCATGATGGAGGTCTACAAGGTCGTGCCGACGCTGATGAGCTCGTTTGACATCGAGCTGACGGATAAGAACGAGACGTGGTGGACGTGCTCGCGCTGGTTTTACCGCACCAAGGGCGTGGTTTGCAACCTGAAGCCGCGCAGCGATTGAGGGGGGGGATGGTAGTTGATAAAACATCGCCCTGGGCGGAGGAGGGGGGGGGGCTTGCTGATTGGGGGTTGGAAAGGGGGTGCGAGACTGTATAACTGTGATGGGGTCTGGGAACATTACTCATGCTCAGCACGGTCGCGGGGTATTGAGGCGTGCTGGTCCGCGTTCCAATGGCGTCGATCGGTATTGATGGGATGGCATGGCCTTGGCCGGGGGGTTGTATACTGTCTTGCAGAGTGGTGGCTACGAACACGGCGTACCACATATCATGCTCCTCTGGAAGTCACTGCATTGTTTCTCGACATCCCATGCCACAGCGACTCCACCCCCTCCTTCCCCAGTATGTACACCTACTATTCCACGCCGCTCCGTGTTGGGATGTAAAGTTGGACAGAAAGGAATCCATTATTCTTACAGTCGACTAGATATCTTCCAGTCGTATACCATTGCTTTCCATCTCAGCACAAGACCCAAGTCTATCTCAAACGAGCACAGATCCGTTCCAAGAACCAGCCCCCAACCGTCTACCGGTGTTGTACATGACGTTTGCCGTCCCGTTCATCCGCAACATATATGCTTCTGGGTGCTCCTCCATTTCAGCGCCATTCTGGCGGTTACTCCCCATGCCACTTCAGGTTTCCTTCTTTGAATGATATATCTTGCCTGTCTTAACTTCCAGATGGTACCTCTTTGGCCAAGATTCGAGATTCCCCGAAAGGGGCGGCTACAGTCGGGGTGCTGTTCCATGCCATCCGATAACCAACCATAGAGACTGGAGCGACGAAGTCCCATTTCCGAGGGTATGTTGTTCTTTACAGCATCCCCTGGCCGTCCAAATACCCTGTGTTTTATGTCGGATTCCGTGTGTCCCCCACTCGACGGTAATCTGTAGTAGGGGCGTGGGCGTGAAAGAGAGCGGAGACTGATGTCTCTCTTCATCGCCCCCTTTTTTTCCTAGCCCCCCCGCCTAGTTGGAATCATGGGGGTGTCTTGTCGACGGTAGGCAAAGATGCCGCGGTGCTAGGCCCGCGAGATTCGTTTGGCACGTCTTCCGATGAAAGAACAATGTCAGGGGAGCCAACGGCGCTGTGGAGAGTGACGACAGTGGTGTGTGGCTTTGGCTTTTCCATCTCGGCCGAAGATCGGGCGGAAAAGGCTGTCTCGGAACTTGATTTGGGGCTCTCGGTCATCGGCAACCCAAGGAAGGATGTGCCAGCGGGCGTTTTGGGGGGCTGCGGCGAGTGCGATCGGGAGATGCTACCGCTGAAGCTGTTTGCCCTGGAACGGGCACGGGGCGCCAGGGCGTCTTCGCCGTTGAAGCTGCTCGCTCTTGAACGGCCGCGGGGTGTTGGGCCATCGTCGGCGTCCAGATCCGGCTGGCCCCACTGCTCTTTGATCTGAGACAACTTGATATTTCGGTTCTCCTCCCCCGGGATCTCTGGAAAACCGGTGGCTTTGCCGCGCTGGAACTCGGAGTCGTCGTATCGATCAAGTGACGCGGTCCCAAACTTCTCGGCGATATTGCTTAGAATCCTCGCAACCTCGGGCCTTTTGCCCGCGCTGGACGAACTCGTCTCAACCATCTGCAGGCCTAGCCCGTTGGAAGCGATGTCCTGTTCGTCAGGGTATGTGACGGTACGGACTGGGGCCAGACCACGTTGCGGCGACGTGTCCCGCCTGCAGACAGTAGGCAATGTTTCTGGCTGCCAACCCTGGCGCATCTCTGGCGCTCCGTCGTCGCCGTTTTGGGAGCCGCGACCGCTGCTGTCATGCTCATGACACGGGCAAGTGCAGTGGCCCTCGTGGTCGTCCAGCTCCTTTCCACCTCTTTGGTGTTTGGCCAGCAGCATGTACAGAGATCCACATGCTGCCATGACGGACGCAACAATGGGCGCCCACTGGCCTAGGGAGAAAGCGGCGCGTCAGTCCCGCCCATTTTCAACCTCGTCATGGACCAAGCCGGTACGTACCAATATTGGCTATCGATTCGGTCTGGTAATCAACCGGGCGACTCCAAAAGTTCAGCTCCCCAACGACGATGAGGGCGATCACGGCACCCCCAAACACAGGCACCTCGACGACGCTGAGGAACTCTCTTATTTTCTCGTTCACCTTCTGCATCTTCCCCGGCGTTGCGCCGTTGGTGCCTTCGATGATTTCGTTGGCGTCGTCGTCCGGCTCCCCCCAGCGCTTCTTCCAGTTGATCTGGACGATCTTATCCCACATGGACACCATGGAGAGGACGGCGGGGATGCACGAGGCGGCGGCAATCAGCGTGCCAGCGCCGAATGTGATGATGTGCGGTGCGGGGATGACGTAGATGTTATCGGCAGAACCCTCTCGCATCGGCGAGAAGGGGCCCTCTTCAACAGAGCAAGTCAACCCGCACATGGTTTCGCCATATTCAAAATCGGCCTTGTCATAGATGGGTTGGCCGAAGCCGCCGTCGAGACAGGGGGCCGTGCTGCTCCGGAAGAATGCAGCCGTCAGAGCCAACAAGCCTACGGCGGTTAGGAGCAGGCCTGGTACTCAGCGGGGAGATGGGGGCGCTCACCAGCAAGAACCAAGGCCGTCCACGCGAAGATGGTGTTCCGGCCGGGGTTGTTGAAGTAGGTTTTGGAATACCGAGCCGTGACCGGGGCAGTCAAAATGCCTATTGAACAGAATTGGAGTGCACCGTAGAGATCCATGTCGATTTTCCCTGGGGGACATGGTTAGGGTGGAAGACGGTGTGTACTGGGGAAGGGTTCAGGCCATACCTTCAATATGCATTGCTGCGAGAACGATGCCATGGATGGAAGCAACGGCAGGGAAGATGAGGGCCGCTGCTAAACAAGCATTCCGCAGCCATTCTGTCTTTCGAGCGAGCAGACAGGCGGCCACCAGGACGTAGTATCTCCAGACACAGGTTAGCTCTCCACGCATTCATCTTGTCCTCCAGGGGGCCTTCAGCCTGGAACTTACAGGATCCTAGAGCCACTGGAATACTGGCCGGATACAGGCCAGGCGCACAGTATCTGCAATGGTTCAAGATGGACTGTGGTGTTTACGCCTGCCGATCGCTCCAGAAGAAAGGATGGGGGGGGCGCAGGAGGCATGTCCTTGCAGACGAACCCAGCAAAAGACGCCTGATCCGGCAATAATCGGGCAGTAAATATAGAAGAAGGATAGAAGGACCGGCGCGCCCAGGGGCATATCGGTGTAGGAACAAGATCAATACTGAATATAAAGACACTGGTTGGTTTCCACAAGAAATGTACGGTAGGCTGACGCTGGCGGCGACGGGTTGACGACAAGACGATAGTCACACCAATGGCAGCTCGTGTCAGGACACTTCGCGGGTCGGCATTGGAGGCTTAGAGGCATGAAGCTTGGCTTCAATTGTGCCGGTTGGCTGGAAAGAAGAGTATTACTGCAGCTGCTGGGTCGCCTTTTCGTCAGTTTGGGCAATGCATGAATGCAATTGTGAAGCGAGTCGTTAGTAATTCGAGTAGAATCTTGAATCGGGGGCCTGGGGGACACATGTGGAATGCGGAAGTGGTCAGCCTCATAAAGAAGAGCGAGCATTGGGGAAACGGGAAATGAGGAACAAGAGGCAAGATGCGCCTGCCTCGTCACCGTCAGCGGCCGCCCAGTCTCTGCCGCGTACACGTGCCCGTTGCCCGTAATCCACGACCTGGAATCAATTCGGGGCGCACTGCGCTCGCCTTATGAGAGGTCCGTACGACGGAACAGCGTCTGCGGTCATGGATGGTGGCTGGCCAGGGTCGCCGTCCGGGGGAGCTCGGGGCTTCAACCAGCCATATTCCGCTGTGGCCCGGGGAAGGCAGGTGCCAAGCCTTCCACCCCATGCAATGGCATCCATCGTCGGTGAGCCAAAGCGACGGTAGTATGGGATGTTCTGCACAGCCAGCGTGACACTGCGTCCCGGCTAAGCCTTCCAATCCTTCTGGAAAAGTGACGGTCGATGGTGGCTGTGTCCGTTTGTCGGAAGGAGGGGGAGCGCTAATTGGGTCAGGCTGCAGGGCAAGAAACCCAGGGTCGTTCTCTCCAACGAGCCAAACCCGCCAACCACCACCCACCACCCACCACCCACCACCCACCACCCACCACCCACGTGGCGTGGAGTGTGACCCAACCCGCTCCCCCGCTGCCCGTGTCGACGACTATTTTGCCTGCCCGACAATTGTCAATTCGAGTTTCGAGTTTCTCCTGGTGCTCCTCAATTCATGTCCGTCGCTTTGCCTCCGCTGGACCACAACGGCGCGACCCGACGACATGGCAGCGGGGGCTGATCCCCCGATCCCCCCCGACTACGACCAGATCAAGGACTGGAGGTCAATCCTCACCCTGATCGTTTTCATCCTCGCCAACATCGTTGTGCTCTTCCCCTTTCACGTCCCCATCCACGTCCCCCGGATAGCCTACAATGCGTTCCTGGCCCTGTTGAGCGCCCTGCGGACCCTGCCGCCACGGGAGCCCGATGGGCCCCCCAACCGCGGCAAGGCTCCGGCCTTTGTGCGCCTCCGGTTTTCCCTGAACATTGTGACAGCGCCCCTGATCGCCGATCTCTTCCTCCTGGCGACAAAATCGATAGGCCGGCAGGAGGTGTACGAGGGCGTCATCGGCGCGAACCACATCTCGCCCCTGGACATCATGATCTTCTTCCTCACGCTGGCCTATATCGCCATTTCCATCGACGCATCCGGCCTGATCCGGTTCCTGGCCTTCAAGGTGCTGCAGTGGGGCGGCAAGGTCGGCCACCGGCTGTTCTTCTACCTCTACGTCTTCTTCTTTGGTCTTGGCAGCTTCGTCGGGAACGACCCCATCATCCTCTCGGGAACGGCCTTCCTGGCCTACATGACGCGTGTCTCGAGCAACATCGTCCACCCCCGCGCCTGGATCTACACCCAGTTCGCCGTGGCCAATATTGCCTCGGCCATCCTGGTCTCGTCCAACCCGACCAACCTCGTCCTCGCCGGCGCCTTCCAAATCAGGTTCATCGACTACACGGCGAACATGATCGTGCCCGTCATCATCACGGCCATCGTCCTATTTCCGCTGCTGCTCTACATTGTGTTTGCCAGCGAGTCGCTCATCCCGCTCTCCATCAAGATGCACGAGCTCCCGGAGGAAGCAAGGGCCCGGAAACCCGTCAACCCCAACATCCCCAACGCCAGGGGGACAGCAGAGCAAAAGGAGGATGCCCCCGGCGAAGAGGGCCAGCTGCTGTCTCTCGAGGAGATCATGAACCCCTTTGTGGACAAGAGCGGCGCGGCGTTTGGCGCCGTCATCATGGCCGCCACCCTCATCGCCGTCCTGTCGCTCAACGCGGCGAAGGAGAGCATTGGCGAGAAGCCCGTCTACTACGTCACCCTCCCGGCCGCCGGCGTCATGATCGCGTGGGATCTGGGCTACGGGTGGCTCAACCGCCACGAGACGCGCGAGATCGCCAAGAAGGGTCGCGAGGAGCTCGAGCGAATCCAGCTGGAACGGGCGCTGCAGGAAGAGGAGGAAAAGAAGACCCCCGCGGATGGGGAACGGACCCCCTCATCCGACGTCTCCGGCTCCGACCAGGCGGGCTTGCCAAACGACCAGCTAGCCCTTCCGAAGGCGGCTCTCGACAATGGCCGCAAGGACGACGAGATCACCGTGACCGGCATCGCCCCGGAGAAGCCGTCGTCACAAGAGACGGAAGAGATTGGAAGCCGGTGCGAAAAGGGCGCGACGTCCCAGGCTTTGATGCTGCATCCGCAGCGGCGCAAACAGACGACGCTCGTGTCCCTTGCCAGCGACTGCTTCAGGTGGGCGCAGGAGACGTTTCCCACCGCCACGGCGGTCATATCGCATCTGCCCTTTGCGCTTGTGCCTTTTGCCTTTGCCATGTTTGTGCTAGTCCAGGCGCTGGTCACCAAGGGCTGGGTCCAAGTCTTTGCGCTTGGGTGGTGAGTCTCCCATTCTAGTTGGCCGATTCGGGAGCCGGCTGAGCGCCCGACACACTTTCCGCTTAAAATCTGACTGGGATTGTTCGACAGGGACCACTGGGTCAGGAAGACGGGAACAGTCGGAGCTGTCGGGGGGATGGGCTTCATCTCGGTCGTTCTCTGCAACGTAAGTTTATCCCAGACACCTGCAAGTCCCAAGGCCTGACACGCGCAGTTCTCCGGCACCAACATCGGCACCACCATTCTCCTGTCCCGCGTCATCCAGGCGTGGCAGCTCATCCACCGCGTCGACCATACCGCCATCTCCACCCGGACCTTCTGGGCCACCGTCTACGCCATGGCGCTCGGCGTCAACTACGGCGCCTTTTCCACCGCGATCTCGGCATCCCTGGCCGGCCTGCTCTGGCGGGACATCCTGGCCAAGAAGCACATCCGCGTCCGGAGACTCGACTTTGCGCGGGTCAACCTGCCCATCATCGCCATCGCCATGACAGTGGGGTGCGTGGTTCTGATTGGCGAGGTCTATATCATGAGAGACGACACCCCCCTTCCGTTATGATAGGGCGTGCGCGAGCAGGCATTTAGACCTTGATTTTGCCCTTTTCATCATCACATAGCAGCATGGCATGGGTTCAGTGCAGCCTGGCGTTTGCGGGATCTGAGCCATGGAGGTTTAAAATATGGTTTTGCATTGGTTTCACCAGACGGCAATGTGGTGGGTGGTGTTTGTGAAGAAATTGAGATTTGAGAGTCCACGGACCCCCAGCCTCCCACACGACGACAAGAACACATTATCCATTATCCGCAGGGCACATCCTCCCCCATTTCCCTCTTCCCTTCCCTTTCTTCCCTCCC
>MU853407.1:1238383-1273477 GCA_033297235.1 Trichocladium antarcticum
GAGGCTGGATTTAGGGGGCCACGGCCACAGGGGCCGCCTGTCAGGACGGGGAGGGCGTTGGCGAGCTTGCGCTGGCGGCGCCGGAACCAGAGGAAGATGGCGAGGGCGAGGAGGAGGGCGGCGATGACGGCGCCGATGGCGATTCCTGCTGTGGCGGCGGTCGACAGCGAGGAGGGAGAGCGTGGAGCCGCACCAGACGAGGTTGAGGGCGGCGGGGGAGGGCGGGGGCTGGCGACCATGGGAGTGTCCTCCGACCGCCAGACAAGCTGTACCGCAGGGGCGGCTGTGATGGCCTGCTGCAGGGGTAGCTGTTCGTATGTCGTGGTGACGGTGTACGTTGACCAGTATGTCATGGTACGATCTGCACCGTCGTTGACGAACTCCGTCTTGACGGCAGTCCATGTTGATATCAGGGACTCGGTCCTGCCGACGCTTTTGATACGGGCCGTGGAACCGGAAGCGCCACAGGTCTTGTACAAAAAGTCACCGGCAACCATTGTTGACATGCACAAGTTCGGACGCTTGAAGTCGAACCCGATGATTGTGGCAAAGGAGAATTTGAAACCGCTGCGGGAGGCAGTACTGTCAGCACAGCAACCCCTACGGGCCGGCGAGAAGAGCACGACAGAACCTACTTCGGGCAGCAGAATGCAGCGGTTTCCGAGTCGAGTAGCCGGCCGAGAACCTCGGTGGGAACGGCGCTGTTAGTCATGTTGTGGCCCACGACGGTGGCAGTCGTCCAACCAACGGGGCACACCCAGCCAGGGGAATAGAATGCGTAGGGCTCCCAGCTGGCAGTGCCAGGGAGGCATGGCCGGGAGCTTGAGCAGTCCGAGAGGTAGGCAAAAGCCAGGTCCTCGGGAATGTCCTCGACATATTCAGCGCCCTCGGATGAGCTGGGGGCCGGGATGAAGCCGGTCGCGCATGATGAGGGCGGCGTGAAGTAGGTTGTCAGGGGCGCAATGTTACGGCGAGAGAAGGACGTCTGGGGCCCGGTTGAAGCCATTTCGGCCATCCCCGTCACGTCTCGGGAATATGAGGAACCCAGGGCGACAGCCAGAAGCTGTGAAGGTGCATTTCCCCGAGGGGCCGCGAGGGCGTGCTCCATGCAACCGGTTGTATATATGCCAGTCCACAAAGTCCAGATGCCGAGCCCAACCCCGTATCGTCTTTTCCGCATGCTGGCCAACAGCGGAGTCCTCAAGGGTCTGTAACAAGACATGGTGGGGGCTCATGCACACTCCCGAGACGAGGCTGGGATTTGCTGGTTCTGGTCACAGCTGCATCCTGCGCGGCGGTTGGGCGGTACATGTAACATCACTGGTCCGCGTGCCGCGGTAGGCCACGGGGTGCGGACCGGGTGCTGCGGACCGGGCCGATGAAATTAAAGGTAATTGAATGGCAGCAGACGAAGAATACAAACTGGGGCGCAAAAGCGAGAAATCAAGGAACTTCAGGGAAACGGATGGAAAAAAGAATAATGGAAATGATAGACACGATACTCCCGTAGACATGAAAATGAGGAAACATGTGTGGAAGGGGGGAAGGACAAAACAGAAACAGGAGGAAAGAACAGGTTCTGGATGCTTGACAGTTCTTGTGGGTTGCTCTATCTTGAAACCATGCTGTGCTGTAAGTAGGTAATAACCTTTGGATGGATGGAGGTTGGGGACCTTTTGGTTCCGTTGAGGATCAGTTAAATAACTCTCAACAGCTTTTGTCTGCTGCCGCTGCTACCCGTGCAGTCATGCTCGGCCCAGACTCCACGCTACCGACTCGCGCGTTCGAGCAGATTGAAGTCGGGCCGTTTAAATAGGTGTTGACTTAACTTTACAGCTTGGTACAGAATTAATTCTTTCTGCGTCCCCCGACCCTTGTGTCTCCGGGTCCGGGCTGGGGCAGCTCGAGGGGTTCATCGGGAGGGCCCACCCCACTTTGCCCCGCCACTTTTCCAAGGCACCCAATTTTGCAAGGAACCGAGTGCCACAACTCGAGCCTCGCAGAAGTCGAATAAGCCGCCCTCCAGACCTGGGCGCCGCCGGCCACCGACTCATCCCATTGATTTCCGCAATGGACAGGCCGCCATCATCTCCGGGGCGGTCGCGCCGGCAGTCCACCGCCGCCAGCACGGCCCGAAACCAATCCCCGTCGCGCAAGACCTGTCGGCGCTGCGGGCAGCAGTTCCAGACCCGCAACAAACTCATGCGCCATCTCTTCGACTCCCACACCCCGCCCAAGCCCTCGCACGTAGGCGCCAAAACGGCTGCCAAGACGGCCGCCGCAAGGGATGCTGCCGTTTTAGTATCCCCGCCGTCCGGGCCGAGGCCACCCGACCCGCCCGCGTCCAGACCAGCGCGGCCGCCGCGGGTGCATCCGTTCTCCATGCTCTCGCAGCAGGGGCAAATTGCGTTCACCCTGAACATCCTTTGTCTCATCTTCGCCGTCGGGTTGAAGCAGCAGGAGCAGGAGCAGGAGCAGCAGGAGCATGCACAGACCCGACCCGAGACATGGTCCACCACCCCCGGTTCCCACCACCCAGCACGGTGGAGCCCGCACAGCCCAAGCTCACAAACACCAAGCTCACAAACACCAAGCCCGCAACTGGGCACCGCCGGTGCGGAATCCCGTGACCAGATCTATGCCGCGGGGCCAGTGGATAGTTCCGAATTTGAGGACTCGGACGACGACGGCGGTGTCGCCATCTCTGGGACGATGCTCGGGGATCTTGTGGTGCGGGTCCGCTGGGTTGAAGACGACTTGGACCATCTCGACTGATCTCGCGGCCCAAGATGCGGCCAGGATATGCAACTGATGGTGCAAAGATATGCAAATTGCCAGCAGCAAGGCAGGCTTTTTCGAGTTTCAGGTCTGGTTTGTGCATCGTCCACTGTGTTGCTGCGCCTGCCACTGGCACCACCCACACCCACCACCATTCAAAAGGAAATCTCATCCATCCACTACATCCATATCAATGGAAACAAAGGCGACGCAGGCAAAAGGAATGGGAACTGTGAGGCTCGAACTCACGACCTTCAGATTACTCCAACGTTTAGCTGGATCATACAGAGTATGAGACTGACGCTCTTCCAACTGAGCCAAGCTCCCGTCGGTGAGGAGCCGGTCCGAGAGTCTGATTGAACAATGTCCAACGGTGGTGGGACTGGGCGAGTCAGGACTCAGGATCAAGATGCAAGTGGGGTTCTGGGAGGGGAGGGCAAAAAGCTGTTCCTTGCAAAAGCAGTGGGCCTCAACAGCCACACACAAAACAGATCACCAGAATCCGGGGAACGCGCATGGGCAAAAAGCGAGAGTCCCCTCGACCGGAATCGAGCCGGTGACCTTTCGGTAGCGATAAATTCCTTTACAGCCGAACGTGATAGCCAACTACACCACAAGGGGATTGATGGGTGATGGCGAGTGGTCCACGTACCGGGCTGTTGAGGCGACGCCAGATTGCCGGGAGTTCGGACCCAACTCCGAAGACGGGACTGGCTCGACCCCGCCCGTGATTCTGATCCCGATCGCGATGGTGCGACAAGTGGCGCGCCGGGTCGTCACTGTCACGCAGCAAGCAGCCTGCGGGCATTTATTCCTGGACTACTCCGCTTGCAGCTGCACCTGTGCCACCCCCGCACCGGCCGTGAGTCCGTGACTCGGCTGGCTCCAGCCGACCGCTGGCCTCGCGACTGCGGCGGCGACTCTTGCGTGCGCAGGTTTGCCACGGTTTGTCCCGGGGCCCCTGCGGTCTGTTGGCTCGAGGCCCCGGGGCCAGCGACCTCGAGCCAGGCGATTGGCCACTCCCCCGATGGTTATGCAGTTGGTTCTGTGATGGTGTCGAAGCCTTGCAGGTCGCGCCCGGCCCGCAGCCCTTGCGCGAGAACACCATGTCGGATGTTGTTGTTGTGTGTTCCACGCTGCTGGGACGGACATGCCGCGAAGACGCGGAAAGGCTGGCCACTGGAAGCTGTCGAGGACCCGAGATTCGAATCCACTGTCGCCTGCACCTGCACCTGGGTCTGAGATTGAGATTGGAGACGTCTCCGCCCGCTGCACAGCATGCCCATGATCGAATATGTGTCGGCGGCGAACTGTGCCGCCCACTACGGCGTCACGCCGAACTGCACCGTGGTCTGGGACAACAGCCATACCACCGTCCTGGCGATCGGCGGCATGCTGCCCGGCGAGTTCCCGGGGGATCCTGACATCGCAGGCATCGGCGTACGCACGCCTGTCCTACCGTCGCCGTCGGGGATGTCACTGACAGGCCACAGGTTCTCGGGGCGTTCCTCTGCGTCACCATCACTGCAATATGGCTGAGCACGCTGAGCACGATCTGGTGGTTCACCAAAAACATCTTCCACGTCTCGCTCAGGGAAAACCTGAGATGGAGAAAGGTCACCGTCATGATAGACAAGGAGGAGTAGGTCACGAACCCGCGCGTGTCCGTCGCCATGCTCACGCGGTGCAGGGAAGACCAGGCGAACTGGAAGATCAGCATCGCCGGCATCCTGGAGACTCTCGTCATCAACTGCAGCGACCAGCAGGTCTTCACCGGCGGCGCCTACGCCATCGCGCTGCGCTACTCCAAGGCCTGCACCGTCTCCGCGTACCACTACAACATCGTGGCCAACATCCTGCTCGTCACCTGCGCAACCCATCTGCTGGCCGTGACCGTCTCGCGCCACTACTGGCAGCACCCCTATGTCGGCGTCCTCCGCGTCACCGTCACCACCCTCGTGTTTGTCGTCACCGGCATCATCTTGTCGAACCAGGGCTCCGGGTCGCGCGGCTTCCCCACCAAAGTGCCGCTCGACACGGAGACGTACAGCCCGATGCTTCTCCCGGCCGCGTGCTTCCAGTCCGGCGATCTGCTGCTGGAGGGGGAGATCGAGCTGGCGTTCAAGGCGGGCTCGGTTGAGTCCTTCCTCGGCGGCCAGATCCATGGCTGGACGCAGTACTTGATCATGTTCATCTTCTACATCCTTGCCGTGCTCGCCAGCCTGGGCCGGACCATCCGCCGGGGGAGGGACGGCGGCGCGCGAAAGAAGCTCGCCAGATGGTGGGCCGCGGCCTTCCCGGCACTCCACTGGGCCGCGCCCCTTTTCAGCATCTTCTTCGGCGTGTATCTCGTCATCGGCATCGCGCTCTCCATGTGGACCATCGCCATCGCAACCGTCCATGTGCTCCGGCTGCGCTGGTGGGTCGACCGATCGGACTGGTGCGTTCTTGTTCCGTCTGGCTGCGGGCCATGGCTAACGACGCCAGGCTCGAGAGACACGGCAACCTCAACCCCGAAAACGACCCCTCCACCTTTGGCCAGCTCGTGCCGCTCCTCCTCATGTCCCTGACCGTCTTTACCTTTCTCCAGGCCTTCAGCGGTAAGGCCCGTGTTTCTCATGCGTTCCCCCTCCCCGCTGACCCGAGACAAACAGAACGCGTCCAGTTGCGCCGCAAGAGCCACCGCCTCAAGACCCAAAACGACTACACCGCCATCGACGACCCCGACTCCCCGGGCCCCTCGCCGCACCCATCCCGCACCAACACCGGCACCTCCGTAGTCGCAGTCGGCGGCTCCACCCACTCCAGCGACGACACCCTCCTCTACGACGACCCGCTCCACAGCCCGCACCCCGGCAACCACCACAAACCCCAGTCCATCACCAGCGTCGCCATCACCGCCGAGCCCCTCGACCACGACCTCAACAACCAACCCAACCACAGCAGCAGCAGACCCATCTCCCCAGCCGCGACCGGCCCACCACGCATCACAACCCCACCGCCACCCCCCTCCGAACCCCCCAAAGCACACGGGCCGTCCGCCCGAACAGACCCCGCCAGGCCCGCCACCAAAAAACGGCAGACAGCCCCGCCCGCCACGGCGCCATATCCACACACGACAGCAGACGCGCTCGGTCCAAGACCCGCGCCAGCATCAGCCGCGACGCTGCCGGCCGGTGTCGGGGCAGGGCTCTTCATTGCCGCGGCTGTTGCTGCTGCTGCGACGGCTACGGCTGCGGGAGCAGGTGGGGGTGGCGGTAGGTATGCAGACGGGGGCGGGGCCGGGGACGGGGACGGGGTTGGAGACGGGTATGAAGATGGGAGCAGGAGCGGCAGCCCGGCTTTTGGCGCGGGGTGGAGGGGCAGTGGGTGCCCGCTGTCGGGGTTGGGGCGTGACGGGGCCGGGGAGGGGGAGGGGGAGGGGGAGAGGTTGATTGCCGCGTCGCCGCCTTTGGTGCGGGGGGAGCAAGAGGCGCTAGGGGAGGGGGATGAGCGGGTTTGGGATAGGAGTGTTGACGGGAGAGGGGGTGTCTAGGAAGGCGGTTTAGGAGGGGGTGGTGGGTTGGGATGGGGGCGGAAGGGAAGGGGGGAACTCATTCTATGTATGGCCTGGTGTAAGCGATACCCGTTTGATGCTGTTATTCATCTACTTGGCGAACAGGACTCCAGGAGTTGCTGTACCGGCCGACTTTCCGTGCCAAGACAACCTCGATCAGGGGGATTGGTGTGCCAGACAACCTCAGTCTAGGGATCTGGTGTGCTTCGCCAGTTCGAAGTTTGCACACAACAGCATTGCCGTCGCTCTTGCCGTGTATGGATACAGATCTGCGCTGCCGCCCCCACTGACAGTGCCTATACATCAACAGCGCACGACTATTAACATTAACCCCCTTACCACCCGGCCCCCCCCTCATCCAACACGACCAACACGCAACCCCCACAGCAACCTCCAAGCCCCCCCACCTACCCTAACCACCCATCCTCCTCAAAACCCGCTGCTTAAACGACTCCGGCGAGAACCGCCCTCCCCCAACCCCCCCCAGCCCATCCGTCCTGACACTCAACCGCGGCTGCACGTGGCAATGCTCCCCCCCTCCAAAAGCCCTCTGCGACGCGCGGTGACGAAGCCGCGGGTAGTAGGGCTCTGCATCGGCCCGGCCGTCCCTGCTGCAGCCGCACTGCTCGGATTTGTGGCTGGTGCGGGATATTCCCGTGTCCGAGTCGTCGCGTGCGTCACGGGGGTTGTTGTTGTCGTGCGGGTTTGTTGGGCTTGTTGTCGTCGGGGCGGCGGCGGTGGGGTCGGCTGGTGAGTGGACTGCTGCGGACAGTGCAGTCTTGCGGGAGCGGAACTGCGGCGGCGTGGTGGGCGGGCGGTGTGCGTGTCTGGTGCTGAATGTCCGCGTGTGGTTGTGGGCTGTGGGCGCGGCGGGCGGGTCGGAGGTGCGGCGTTGGAGGTTCTGGAGCAGGGTGTTCCGCCGCGACTTGCGGTTCGTTCGGTTGGGGAGGCCTTGTTGCTCGGTCGTGCGGTCGCGGCCTAGGCATTTCCGCAGCATGTTTGCCCGGTGCGTCTCGAAGACGAGGTCGAGCTGTGCGGCGAGGAAGTGGCAGTAGTGGTCATCGATTCCGCGGGGGAGCAGGAGCCTGAGCTTCTCCTGCAAAGCAGCCTTCAACACTTCTTGGCCCTCGTCAAACACGTGCGCCATCTCAATGAGCTCGACAACCGGTTGGAACTCTGCATGCGTGTGAGTACGGCATCCAACGTGGCGTTCATGGGGAGACAGTACCTGGGGCTGGGACGTCAGCATCTTCAGGAAATAGCAAGCGCCATATCTCTGCCCAGGTCCAATTCTCTACACCGTAATGCCTCTGGGCCAGTGCTCTGTGCATCTCATCGCTCATGCCGTCCTCGGGGTTGCCCAACACTGCCGGGCCAACCTCACACATCTCAGCTTTGGGGATCGTCAGATGGTGTTCGAGTGCCATGTGGTCGTCGAGTCCCAGCTTGCAGCGTGGGCATCGGAAGAGAGACTGCACGGCCCTGTGATGTAGGATGAGGTGGTGCCTGCATTTGTCAGTTTGGCCCCCAAGAAACAGAATCCTCCTCGCCCACCTTAGTTCAGAGATGGAACCAATGGCCTTGGCACAGCGCTCGTGGTCACGGACATTGAACCTCACTGGATTCCGTTTCCTAAACGGGCAGGGGTATAGACTCTGGCTGCCAGACTGCGCTCTTGCCTTGCCGAGGCTACCACTGTCCAAGCTGGTGTTGGTCGGATCTACGAGCGTCTCGGTTTCCCATTCCCAGCTCTGGCGGGAATCAGAACTCTGGGAAGCATGTGGTGCAGAGCTCGAGAGCAACAATGCGCGTGGAAGGCTCTCGCCCTCGGCGTATTTTGGGCTCGAGCGAATCCTGTTGGCTGGGGTTGGATCCCCCGTCCGGGCCGTTTGGCTCATGGCCTGTTCTTGAGAGGGATGGGGGCAATCATGGATGAGATCTGATGAGGGAGTGGCGGCCCTCTTGCGGCGGGGGTCGACAGACGGTGCTCGGCGCGGACGGTAGCTTGGATTCGAGACTAGAATGGCCATGTGCTTCGGTCAAGCACGCGATGAAAAGGACGAGGTGCAAGACGCGGGGATTCCCGCGTCATGTTGGGATCATCGCGATCAAGGCCCAACAGACCAAGACCTGTGCCGGGGGGCGTGGGTCGCCATGATTAGGTCAGATTACGAAGAAACCAGGAAACGGCCTGTTGATTGCTGGAACGCTGGTCGCCCGGAACTCCCGGCCCTCATGCACCAACCGTGGGAAGAGTCGATATCAAGTCGTGTAGACATTGAAACATTGGGTCGACGGTCGAATCAAATCAGGCTCAGAGCCCAAGGAGAGGATGGAAAAGGATGGTGGGGCAACGGTTTGGGGGTCAGACCCCTGCTCAATCCTGCTATTCGTCGACGGGTAATTCCTTGTTTTACTTTTTTAGCGTATCATCAATCGCGAGGCCAATCTTCAGTGCTGATTCGACATCTGCATCCATGGGACAATTTCGAGGACCTCCAGCCTGTCCATGCCGTCGGACTGGAGAGGATGCGAATCAGATACGGATGAACCAGATTTTCCCGCCGCCATCATGCAAAGGCCAAAGACACAATACCAGTATGGATACAGAGATCTTGGCTTCAAGGCTGAACCGGCAACTACTCGATCCGGCAATGCTCCGGCCAGTCATCAGTTTCGCGTGGCTGATGGTTCGGCCGCGCAAGTGACAGGAAAATGAAAAGAAAGAGGTAGACGGGCCGTGTTGGAATGCGCTGGGTATCCGGCTTGTTGCCCGCTTTGGTACCTCTCGCTGTAGTGTCGCAGTGTTCCCGGGAGCCGGGAGGGGTCAAGCCCTGTTGCTTGGCTAAAGTGGAAAAGAGACCCACAGTTCATCCGATTCTTCCGTGGGGAAGCGAGGGAAGGACCCTACGGAAGAAGTGAAGATTTCCAGAGCAGAAACACCACCAAACCCTGTACAACAGGGTGAACGGCCAGAGACCACAGCAAGCCAACCCGCGGTCATTCATACAGCCGGCTATCCCCGTGGCGGCGTGGACTACCTTACCGATCTTCAGTGGCACAGCAAAGCCCCCGCATGGGATTGGGATCAAGACAGGCATCAGCATGGTGGGGCTTACGTTTGCACCGTGGCGCAGCGCTTCCGCCCTTCTGGGCGAACCGCAGTCGTTATGTGAGGCTGCTCTCAACAAGGGTCCCTCTCCAATTCGACCCTGCAACACTTTTCGCGATGGGCACCAGCAATTGCCAGCTGGGTCTTGGTGTTCGAAGAAGCCACCCAAACACGGGCACCCTCCAGCTTGCTCAAACTTGGCTGTGGCCGTGGCTGGCTCGCTGCAGCACCAAGCAAGCCAAGGCTCGGCATGCTGGTAGCAGTCCCCCCGAAAGGGACAAGGGAGATGCAGCCAAGGATCCTTTGCGGCCATCCTGACAGCCCCGTATCGCCGATATATTAGGCATGCGCAAGCCGCAGCGATTGGCGCCAGCATGATCTCCTCGTCGCGTCGAGTTTCCCTCCTTCCATTCGACGTGTCGAGACGATACGACGACACCTACGCCGGGCCGACAGACCGGAAAGCAGGATGCTACCCCTGATCTTGGCCGCGCCGCTCTTTGCGCCCGCAGTCGCAGCCGCGTCCGACGCCCGCCAACTCGTCACCCGAGGCGACGGCATCATCCGGTCCCCCGTCAACGCACTTCCCGCTTCCGCCCCGAAAGTGTTGGGACGCCAGAACGGCATCGATGTCTGGAACCAGAATTCCGGCACCCGATATGCAGTCGACATTGAGGTCGGGACACCCCCGCAGCAAATCACGCTCATTCTCGACACGGGTTCGCCAGACACATGGCTAAACCCTTCATGCAAATTCGCTTCCGCCTCGGGCAATCAAAAGGACTGCCAGTCCTTCGCCCAATTCGACGCCACCCAAAGCAGTTCGATCAATGTGACCAACTCTGGAGACATCCTTGTCTACGGCTCGGGCAATGCGACAATCCAATACGTCTACGAGACGTTGACCATTGGGTGTAAGTCTCTCGGACGGGGCAACTCGAGGTGGTCACCGTGAGACATGCTGACACAACCCCTCCAAAAACAGCCGCAACCATCAAGGACCAGATCATCGGCATCGCAAAAGAGTCACACCTGATCCCGCTCGGCATCCTCGGCTTGTCCCCGCCACCCGGGGGCCGGAACGAGTACCCCTACGTGCTCGACACCATGGTCGACCAAGGCGTGATCAAGAGCCGCGCCTTCTCGCTTGACCTGCGCGGCGTCGACAACAAAAACGGCGCCCTCATCTTCGGCGGCATCGACACGGGCAAATACATCGGCGACCTGGCCAAACTCCCCATGCTGTCCCCCCGGGAGTCGCCCCGCGGCGGGGACCGGTACTACGTGACCATGACGGGCGTGGGCATCACGGCGCCCAACGGCGAGGTCCTGCAGTCCGAGGCCATCGGCGTGCCCGTGTTCCTCGACTCGGGCGGCACCCTGAGCCAGCTCCCGACCCTGATCGTCCAGGCCCTCGTCGGCTTCTTCCCCGACGCCGAGTACGACCCCAAGTCGGGCTTCTACTACCTGCCCTGCGACATCGCCGAGGAGAACGGCACGATCGACTTTTTCTTCGGCGACAAGGCCATCCGCGTCCCCCTCAACGACTTCATCTGGCAGATCCAGGGCTTCTGCATCCTGGGCGTGGTGGCCGAGGACGAGGAGCCCATCCTGGGCGACACCTTCCTGCGCGCCGCCTACGTCGTCTTCGACCAGGACAACCGCAACCTGCACATCGCGCAGGCCGCCAACTGCGACACCAACCTGGTCGCCATCGGCGCCGGCCCCGACGCCGTCCCCTCCAAGAAGGGCAAGTGCACCGCCCTGCCCACCGCCACCGCCACCGCCACCGCCGGCAGCGGCAACCTGGATGTGTCGGCCACGCGCGCCCCGACCAACACCTTTACCGGGTCCGGCCCGACGGATGTGGTGGTGGGTCCGGGCCCCGGGGCGACCAAGGGTTCGGGTAGTGGTGGCGGCGACCCGCAGGCTACGGGGGAGGCGGGCAAGAATGCGGCTGGTCCCGGGCGCGCGGTTGGGTGGGGGCCTGCCGTGGCGCTGGGGTTGGTGAATCTGCTGGGGTGGATGCTCTAAATGGGTGGGGGTGGGTGGGGTTTGGTTCTGGATACAGGGGTTTTGGTATACCATGTTGCATCCGCATATTTTGGGACGGCATGATGGATTACCGGTTTACACATGGCGCGCTGGTTCTGTTGAGAGCGGTTCGAGTTCGAGTGTATATATTTTGAATCTGGGAGTTCATACAATGCTGCCCCATGTGTTTTCTTTCTTTCCGTACCTCTTCTCTCTTCCATTCCACTTTCTAGAAGGCCGTTCTCTCTAACACTGACATTTTTCTTCCTCATCATACACCAGCTTGAGACCAGCTTGCACTTTATTGTACCGAATGTACTACAGTCTACCAGTCCCTACCATTCTTAGCAAAGCTTAGGTAATTTAGCTAATCAAACAGGTTCAAAATCTACACACAGACCAAGTCACACCGAGTGAGGCCTATCATGTTGTGTGTATGTAACTTTATGCTGTTTCCTTCCCTGTTCCCGCGCAAAGTCGCCTGGATCGGGTGGTGATTTAATTGGCCTGCGTGAGGTTCCAAATCATCCTTTAAGCACGAGGCCGCTACCTCCACCAAATATCCGGCTGGTTCAGCACTCGCGCAAACATCAAATTGTCGAACCCAAAATATAGGATCGGAATCTGATTGGTCTGAACAGACGGAGGAATCAACAGTGATGATGGCTTCAATTGTGTCAATCTATATAACTGTGAAAAAGCTATGTATGGCTCCAAAAGCCCATTTCCTTGGGGGAGCCAACGGATACCCAATGCTATACCAAGACCAATCTACCCCTAAACCCCTAAGTAGGTTTATCTAATATCGCTACTATAGTCCTACTTTACTATAGTAGGTTCAATATACCCCCTTAGAGTAACTGCTATATAGCCGCTCTAGAGTACTCCTATAAGTAAGGTTATTCCTAAGATCTAAATTCCCTAGTAATCTAGCTCCCTAGTATCCGTTCCGTTCCGTAGCTATCTAGCCTTAGGCTCCCTCCAGTCTCTATCTTTTGTTTTCTAGTAGAGAGAGTCGGGAGACTCTTTAGCTCCTACCCCCTTATATAGACTATAGGTATCCCGCTATAAGCACTATACTCTCTTCTATTAAAGTCTTGCTTACTCTCTAGCGAATAAAGCTCTCGATAGGTACTATATTAATTATTGTAACGAATTCTTAGTGTTTATCTGCCGTTAGGGCCTTTATAAACCCGTCGGCTATTATCTTCGTAGTAGGCACGTATTCTACCTTAATCTTGCTAGCTTCGCGCTCCTACCTTAGCTAGTAGTTATAGATATCTACGTACTTAAGCTTAGTCTATAGAGTAGCAATCTCAGCGTTAACAAGTCGGATAGTCTACGAGTTATTACACTAGATCGTGATCTAATCGTTGTTAAGATCGACCGATAGTTTGGAGATTAATCCGCTTACGAATATACCTTCTTTAGCTACTTACAAGAGAGCTAATAACTCGGCTTCGGTCGTTAAGGTTGTAACTATATCTTACTTACTTACGCGCTACGCGATTAGACTACTAAATAGTTAGATAGCGAAGCCTTATAAGCTTTTCTAATCAATAAGGTTATTAGCAAATAAAGAGTTACTTACTACAATTAGCTAGTCGCCTCCTCCTAATTAGAGGGCGAAGAAGCGTATTTAGTAGAGGTATCTTAGTACTCGGTCGGCCGCCGCGTAGTAATCTAGGCCCGGGTTATAATTAAACTAGGAAAGTCTCGAAGCTATAAAAGCGATATCGGGTCGCGATATAATAGCGGCGTAGAGTATCGAGCTAACCTTCTTCTAGTAGAATCGCATTACGCCTAGATCTATAATGTTATCGTATAGAAGCAATTCTATCGTTATTATAGGTATTCTAGGTATAGCTTCCGAATCCGTAAGCTTCGCGATCTTCTTAATATATAATGTCTAGCTAAGCTAAACGAGCTTCTTAGTTCTCTCGTAGTAGATCTCGATACCTAGGAACTACTATAGCTCGTCGCCGCTAGTAAGTTCGTATTTCTCGCGTAGGCCGCTAACAATCTTATTAACCTTCTCTTGCTTGTTCTTATAGTATACGATTACAATATCGTTAATGTAAAAGAAGATAATAACGTCCCTGTTTATTATTACGTATAGCTCGCGTAGTATCTTGATAAATCCTAGACTTCTTAAAGTATTAGTTAGCTCGCGTTACTATAGGAGAGGGGATTTTCTTAGCCTATATAGAGCTTTATTTAGCTTTAGTATATTCCTATATCTATAGTAGCCCTAGGGTATCTATATATATACAAGCTCGTTAAGGAAGGCGTTTACGAAGGCGTTAACTACGTCGAATTGGATTAATTCGAGATCGAATCTCGCTATAATAGCAAGTACTATTTAGAGTAACTAGATCGCGAGAGTAGTAGCGTAATTCTCTTCTACTAATCCCTTCTACTATTAATTACTACAAACTACAAGCTATACTTTGTACTTATCGAGGAACCTATCTTAGCTAAACTTATAGACGTAAACCTATATATAGTCTAGAATCTATTATATACCTGCTTGTTAGTAGGAAACCTTATCCTATAACTACTTAACGCTATAGCTAGCTAAGTAATCCTTCTCTACTTATAGGAAGAGCGCTTCTAGCGGGTAGTTCTCGAGTTTATAATGCTATTTCGGCTTAGGAGGAAGGATATTGCGATATAGGCGTTTAATACTATCTTTCTTCTTCATTAGCTATATAACGCGCTTCTTCGTAACAGTTCCTCGCGGAGTCTACTCTTCTTCGGTAGTCTTTAGTTTCTTAGGCTCGATTACTAGGGTCGCTATCTTTCGCTAGAGTTAGTTAATTATAGCTCTTATAATAAGCTTGTCTCTTAATATACCGACTATAGTCAATAGTATACCCGCGTAGAAGGCCGCGTACTATAGTTCGAATGCCGCCGCGATTTCTATAGTATTGTCGGCTTATAAGCTAGTTATTAGCGTAGTCAAAAGAGTAGCAGGAGGTATTATAGGAGGTATTTAGTAGAACTTAGGGAAATCGCTAGAGGCGTCGCCTTTAACTATAATAGTATCTAAGATCTCCTCTTTAAGCTCTTTTTCTTCTAATACGTTATTAGTTAGGTAGATAGCGATATCCTTATCTTCGTCCTTATTCTCGGGTTCTTATTTATCTAGTTTAGTAGCTAGGTTTCTTGTTTCTTAATCGGCAAGCTACTAGGTAAGTGCCTCTAGGTTAACTTGCTTCTGATTGATCGCGATACGCTCGAGGTCTCTAGAAAAGACCTATGTCTCGTTAAAAATAACGTCTTAGGTAGCTACTATATCGTTAGTTCTAGGGTTCTAGATTCGGTAGATGTTAGAGGATTAGTATCCTACTAGGTACCCTATAAATGCCGTTAGCTCGAATCTCTATAGTCGGCGCTCCTTCTTTTATACTATAGTTGTTATAGCGTAAGCCTTGTATCTATATACCTTTAAATAGTTTAGTACTAGTTTACGTCGCTCTATTACAACTATACTTCGCTTCTCTAGGTACTTGTAGAATCTCTTAAATAGTATTTTCTAACCGCTTCCTTGCCTTAGTGTATAATTAAAGAGGTATACTAATGCTTAGGAAATCTCAAGCTACAATTTAATCGGGAGGTTAGCGCTTAGAGCTATATAACGTTGTTTTTCCTTAATTATACCCTCTAAGCGCTCTACTATCCCGTTCTACTCTTACGTATAGGCAGTATAGGGCTTAACCTTAATACCCTTGCTCTTGAAGAACGCTATAATAGCGTCGGTCTTAGTAAACTCGTTATTATACTTGATTACTTTAGGTTTAATCTTATACTAGGTCTCTAGTATACGGAAGAGGGTCTTAAGGGCCGCTAGGATATTATTGCCTTCGTAGGTTCTTATATAATAGTCCTACGTATACCTAGAGTATTAGTTAGTAGCGAGTAGCAGTATAGTATAATCTTATCGCGCGCCTAGGTATTCGTAGAAGTCGATAGCGATATAGTCCCCTACCTTTAGAGGGTCTAGGCGTAGTTCTCGGCTGATCCGACGTTTGGCTTTGCTATATCCGTACCTATTGTACTCTACTATTATAATGCCCTTGATTTTAACTCTATAGGCACTATTAACAAGATGTTCGAGGGCCCTAGGGCCTAGGTAACCAAGGCGGAGATACTATATTATCGCATCCGCTCTAGATAGTACCTAAGCGGTCTACGTATTAAGCTATTACTTTCGCGTAGCGAAGGCGGCGTATATAGTTATCTAGGGAATGTATTCTAGGACGAATTAATCGTATTGGTCTTGAACGTTATAAAGGTATACGTTTTCTCCGCGCTATAGGTAGTCGTTACAAGTGTCCTACTAGATACTACGGTTTTTAAGTTAGTAGAGGGAGACAAGGTTATATACAAAAGTCGGGCAAAAAGCTACGTCTTTAAGAGTAATAACTCAGGATCTATTCTTAGTCTTTACTATAATGTCGACTTCGCTATATCCCTTAATAGCAACAGGATATTCTCTAGCCTAAACGTAGTCTAATAGGCTTACAAGGTAAGGTAGTGACTTAAACTAGGAGAGGTTGTTATATAGGTAGATAGTTGATCCGGAATCGAGGATAGACGAGTTAACTAGAGGGTATATAAGCTGCCCTACTTAGAAGGCCGCTAGTATAGTAAAGAAGCTTACGGTATATCTTCCGACTATACGCCTATACCTAGCTAGCTACTATACCTACTTCTTGAAGTAGGACGTTAGAAAATTCTCTAATATCTTAGTAGCTTCCTAGCTAGGTGCTAATGTTATCTTTAAAGAGGTCTTTGTCTAAATAGGGGGGGCCTCGGCTATTTGATCAGCTATCTAGCACTCTTAGGGGGCTACTGCTACTTACATAGAGTTTCGGCACTCTTCGTCTACTAATTTTACAGTAGGTATCTTAGGGGCCTTTCGGCGCTCTTCTTCTACTAGTTATAACGTAGCAGGTCTCTCGGGGGCCTTTCGGCGCTCTTCTTCTACTAGTTATAACGTAGTAGGTCTCTTATCTACTAGTAGTAAAGCAGTAGGTATCTAGTTATAGGCTACCTTTAGTTACAAAGTAAGGCGGTACTCTAGGGAAGTACGTTATTGTTATATACTCCTACTTAGGGCTAACGCTATAGGGAGTTAATCTTAATCTTAGAATAACTCTTTTAGGTTAGATCTCTATCTCTTTAGCTTTATTCGCCCTATCTTAGCTTTAAACAAGGGGTTTACCTTAAGGTTCTTCTCTATTCTCTAGATAATGTTCTCTCTATATATAAATCTCTAGGGGGCTCTCTCTAGGTATAGGTAGTAGCATCTTTCTATATTATATACTCCTTTATACGCCTTATATAGTATAACCTCCTCCTCCTTCTACTAGGGGCTTATATCGCTTCTCTTTCTCTTACCGCCAAATGTTAGGAACGCCCTGTAGGTAACCCTAGGCTTCGATTTCGCTAGGAGGTCTTAGGTACCGATCTAGAGTTAGCGGGTTATATCCTCGATTGTATAGTCTTAGAAGTTAGTAGTAACTGCTCTCTACTTCTTAGATCGAGTAACGAAAGCAAAGGGTATCTAGTTAATCGCTTTACTTAGGTTAGCGATCTAAACGATAGAGAGGGTTCCTTCCTAGATATCTCTTATAATAGCTTCCTCTATTAGTATCTCCTACTTTTTAATCTATAGCTCGAAATCCTCTTATACTATAGTCGCGAACCTCGACTGTTCAAGGATAGCGTAGTACGCTCTAATCTTCTCGCGGAGGGCTATAGCTACCTCGACGTCGTTAGCGCCAAATCCCTTATAGATACGGTACTACTTATTAACGCCTTAGTCTATATAAAGTCAGGTTGTTTAGAGCTAGACCTAGATAATATCTATAATAAAGTCCTAGAGCTTCTAGACTTCCTTCTGTTATTAGGCTATATCTTAGGCCTTCTCTCGGTAGTTGTTCTCTAAGATAAAGAGTATCTAGTTCTATACTATTAATAGGTATACTTGCTTAGCCGTTCAGGCGGCTACGGCAGTAGCCGCGTTGTCGTTATTGCCGCCGCCGGCTCTAGCGTAAGCGCTAGCGTAGCCGGGGGTAGGGGCGTAGGCTATACCGCTTCAGGTAACTCGTAAGACGGGCGTATCGGCACCGTTATAGTCGATGTCTCGTGCTAGGGTTAAGGCTAGGTTCAAGCGATTGAACTTAGCTATAGTTTTAGCTTTATATATAGCCTAGGCTATATTAGGATCGAACTTGCTAGGGTACTTAAGTAGGGCCTCTTTGCCTAGGACGTAGTCGAGCAGTTCGTATAAGGCTACTTTTAAGGTAAACTAGACGTTCTAAGCGTACTAGTTAGCTAGCTTCTTAAGTATAGCGAGATTAGTAGTCGACTTAGTAGTAGATATCTTAACTACTAGCTAGCTCGAAGGTTCGGTACTTTTGTCGTTGCTCAAAGGTAATTTAAGTAATAAAACTCTTAATTGTCGAACCTAAAATATAGGATCGGAATCTAATTAGTCTAAACAGATAGAGTAAACAACAGTGATAATAGCTTCAATTGTATCAATCTATATAACTGTGAAAAAGCTGTATGTGGCTCTAAAAGCCTATTTCCTCGAGGGAGCTAACGGATACCCAATGCTATGCTAAGACCAATCTGCCCCTGAACCCCTAAGTAGGTTCATCCAATATCGCCACCATGGTCCCACTTTGCCACAGTGGGTTCAACACAAATACCCAACTATGAAATTTTGCTCACTTTGGATTCAAGACCAGCTTGGGAGAGACCTGTTCTTACATTATCCCTTTTTATGACTACACTCCTTTTGTCATGCTCATCTCTTCTGACAACAGCATTTCTTCCATGTTTGAATTCGACAACTTCACAACTGCTTGACGAGGTCAAAGTTCACAAGGTGTACCCGCGATGCACTCTTGTGTCTGAGAAACTTGACACAGTTGCCAGCTGCGACAATGACGCGGGCCACGTTGGAGTCTGAACTGTAGACGGCGCCGATGAACCTTTGTTCTCTGAGCAGAGATGGCCTTTGTGCGACGGCTACTTCAAAGTCCTTGGTTTGCTTTCGCCGGGGCTCAAACAGAGCCGTCGTTACCTCCGATGAGAATACACCATGCTGACCCGAGGTACAGTGTCCCCGCTTCGTCATTGGTTTTTGTTCCCCGACCTCCAACCGCAGATCCCCATCCGGTACATACATACCTCCTCCATACATCGCCACTGCACCTCTCCATCACGGCTTCCGCGGACAGTCCTCTGTCCATTGACTTGGGTCCCGCAAAATATGCCCAGGTCTCCAGCACACACGCCAGCTCCGATGCTGCCAGAGCTCGTGCACCCGTCTTTCGTCAATCTAATTCTTCAAATCCACATTGTCCACACTGAAAAGACAGTCGCTGAGCTCGCACAGCAAAGCTCCCACGCTCTCTCGACCCTGCACACCTCAGTCATCATGCAGCACGGCTACTCACCCGACTGACCGGGGCCGGACATGAAAGGGTTCTGAGTATGAGGATTGTGACCTGCGGTACTCCATGGGTGGTCCGGTGGTTCAGTGTCCAAATGGCGCGAGGCTCCCCCATGTACAAGATGTAAGAAACAACTTAGTTGAGAAGGACAAAGAAGAAAAGGAGGCCAGACAAAGACAGCAATGACAAGAAGGGGGGGGTGTAACCGGGTTGGTGGAAATCCCATTGTTTACGATTATGTAAGCGGGGAATAGGGGTAATGACTGCAGAGGTGAACAGCGATGTGTGCCCCCTGACGACTGGAGTAAAGCAGGGTAACCTGGTGATCACGAGCTGGTGTCTGATTCCATACGTGGAAATGAAAGAGGCTAGGAGTGGAGTCGTGGTGTGTATCACTTCATTTAACCAGCTCGTCCGACTTGATGCAGTCCAAACAACAGGAAGAGTCAAGATGGATAGCTGCTTAGTTAGACTGGGTTAATTCGAAAAGACCCTCACGTGCTTATCCCTCAAGCCGCTGGCACTTTAGTTCCAACGCGTTGGGCCCCAGTCCAGACGATACATCAGAGGAGGAAGGAACGCCTTGATTCCCAACGACACTGATTGGCGCCTCAGGTATCAAGGTGTTTTAGGTTGTGGGCCGCTAGAAGTCCTTTTTTCTTTCCTCGTTCTTTCCAGTTTCGTCCGGATGTTCCCAAGCACTGAGTCTCTGGGCAGCGACTGAACCAAAGCAGCGACCCAAGCCCTTATTTCTTCTTCCTGCCGCCCACAAATACCCTCTCCCCCTCCCTCTCCCCCGCCCTCTACCACCGCTTTCTGTCAACACCACCGAAGAAGTTCACAGTTTGCCCGGCTCGAAGTACGCGATTCCCCAACGGCGAGTGTTCAACCGCGAAAGACAAGAGTCCATTCACGCTCTTCTACACTCGCCGGTGAATCTAGGTGACGAGTTCCTTTCTCTTGTTTCACTGACCACTGCCACCGCCTTCAACTTCACCGACGCTCTCTTCAACTCAACTTCACCGACACGCTCTCCAACTCAACTTCACCCTCTCCTCTCCCCTCTACCCACCACCTTCACATCCACAATTACCTATTGACCACATACACGAGCCGACCATGCGCGTCTTCCTCGTCCAGACGGCGCAAGGCCTGACCCCCTCGTCGGGCGGCTACAAGGCCAACGTCAACCTGCTCCGAATGCTCAGCGCCCAGGGCCACGACGTTGCTCAGATCTGCTACGGCCTCGATCTCGAGGTTGACGAGTACGCTCACCGCGCCAAGGCCAAGGGCATTAAGCCCAATGTCACCAATACGATCCTGCCGGTGATCGATCCCAAGGGTGTGAACCACAAGATCCTCATCAAGACCTTCACCGACGAGTACAAAGTCTACAACATTGTCATCGGCCGCACCGAGTTCAATGCCGCCTTTCCGGTTCGCGAGTTTCGGGCAGACACCACGGTCTACCTGCAGGTAAGCTTCTGTTCAAGTCGCTGTCGGTTCCATCTCTGTTATTACCAAGAAGCCATGCTGACGCTGTCTAGCGCGACGAGTTGAACGACCGAATGCAGGCCCTCGTTCGCCTTTTCGCCGACCGCATCACCGAGTTCCGCCCGACTCATGTCATCTTCAACGACGCCATCACCATGAAGGTCACGGCCAATCACCCCAATCGCAGCACCTTCAAGCGAATCAACATCATCCACACGGCAGAGCAGCTCCCCTTTGGACCCTTCGTTGCCGGCGTCGACGGACACTGCCTGGCTGCCAAGGTGGAGGATGGTATGCTGCGTGAGCTGGATGGCATCTGGGCCGTCTCCAAGGCCATTCAGGACTATGCTTGGACTCATGGAACGCTGGAGACCAAGTTCCTTGTGCACCCCAGCATGACCTACATGGATAACAAGACCGGGGGCATGCCGGTCGTCCGTAACAACATTGACAAGCACGAGATTGGCATGGTCAACCCCTGCCCGCACAAGGGACTCGCCATCCTTCTCGCGTTGGCCAAGAAATTTCCCGACATGAAGTTTGTCACGTGGAAGAGCTGGGGCACCCAGAAGGAGCACCAGGCCCAGCTCATCGCCCACCCCAACATCCAGTACGTTTGAACATTGCACGGCCAGGACCCATGTTCCGATCCATGACCATGTGAGCGTAGAAGGAAGTAAAAAATGCTAACCAGCTGCCTCTATAGAGTTGTGCCGACCACCACTAACACGGATGAGATCTGGGACCGCATCAAGGTCCTCCTTGCCCCCTCTCTGTGGCTCGAGGCTTGGGGCATTGTTGTGACTGAGGCCCAGCTGCGCGGCATCCCAGTCATTGCTTCTGACGCCGGCGGTCTTCCCGAGGCCAAGATCGGCCTCCCATACTGCATCCCGGTCAAGACCGTCACGGGCGAGCGCCATGCCAACGGCGACTATGTGGTGGCCGACCAGGACATCACCCTGTGGGAGGAAGCGCTGACCAAGGTCATGACGGACGGGGAGGGTTACCAGGGTCTGGCAACTCTCACTGCTACCAGGGCCAGCGAGTGGCTCAACGGCCTCGACGACCACGCCCATGAGAAGTGGCTCCTGTCCATGATGGAGGAGAAGAACTAATGGTGATCAAGGTTGCGCAGTTCACTGCCTTGGCCCTCGTGCCGCCCAAGATCTCTCTCAGTTTCTCAATTCAGATTCTGGCATGCATGGTTGCAGCGCCAAGTTCATACAGCAGCTAAGGGCTGAACCCGTAGATAGCGCTGCCGCCTTGTGGCAACAGCCTTGAAAAGCTACATACATTCCAACCCTCTCTTCTGCTTCTCGAGCGTGCGTGCCTACACAAAGCCCATGTCGCGGCAATCCATGATCTCGCCACTTCTGCCACATGCTGTATCGAAGCACAAAGCACACAAAGTGTCTGAACCAAGATGGCAGAACTGTCGCCACTGCCGCAACTGCGGGGTAATGTTTGGGATGTGCATTTACCATCCCCCGCGCACCAGCGTGAAGACAGCAATCGCAACTGCAATTATTCATGCCCACTTGATGTCCGAGTCATCGATGACGGCCATCGCACCAGATCCCAGCCGGTGACGTCTCTGCAGGGGCTTCCACCCAGACAACGTCTGGCCCCCGACGACCGCACAATGACACAACCCAAGGTATATAACCGACCCCTCTGATCATCTCTTCCCGAGTGTCCTGTTCCATCTCCAGCCCTCACCACCACCATCAGTCCTACTGCACATTCCAAAAGTTCACCACACGTCATCACGCGACGTCATCACAAACAGCCACAACTGCCACCATGTCGCGCACCATCAGCGCCGTGAACCCGATCCACCCCACGGGCAACGCGGGCCACTCCAGCGTCGGCAACTCGGCCCTCTACCAGTCGCAGAACCAGCGGAACTTCAAGCAGTCCGAGGTCGAGGAGCTGCGGAGGCGCACGGGGGAGAATGTCCAGGGCTACTTGCCGAGTATGGTTTTTTTTTTTTTTTTTTTTTTTTTTGTGGCGTGTGCCGTCCGTCGGCGTGGTGGTGGGAGAGACTGTGTGGCTGACTTTGGTGGTTGTGTTGGGATAGAGGACCAGCTGGATGCGGTCAATCGGCTGTATGAGGAGAAGGTTTGTGGTGTTCTTCCTGGATGGGGTTGTGGTGGTGGTGGTGTGGAGAGGGCCGGGCTGGATGTGGCTAATGTGTGTGTGTGATGTAGGTGCAGAGGAGACAGTCGATGAACATGAAGACGGATCCGACTTTTGCGGTGAGTCGCTCTTTGGGGTAACACCCAGTTCTTGTCCTCCAATTCTTTCTTTTTTCTTTTTCTTTTTCTCTTTGGGATAGTTGGACTAATGCGGGACAGGCGATGCACAACGGCAACAAACCGAGCAAGGGGGCCATCATTGACAAGGAGCTGCAAGAGGAGGACGAGGCCAGGGTGAGGAAGATGGACCTGAGGAACGAGATCTTGGAGGAGAGGAAATTATGATTGGGCGCTGATAGCAGACTGGTTGGCGACTTGGGATTGGGGAAGATGGAGGCGGCAAGTAACAGGGGCAAACTAGTGAAGCTGCTTTCTAGACCGTTGGAGATTCACAGTGTCTCGTTTGCGAAGCACTCGCTAGGTACAAGTCCATCAACCAAGGCACTTTGCCTTGTTACTGCTCTATCTGTTGCCTGTTCATCCAAATGTCCCATGGAGCTATGGCCCCAACTGGAAAGCACAACCCAGAGCTACCTAGCTTTCGATCCTTCTTAAATTCAATACCCATTTCATCAAGCACTGAATCCGCCATACCCCATGCCGTTGCAGCCCGCACTCTCCTCGACGTCTTCGTAACCCGGAACTCACACAATTCCCGATGCATCCCAGGAATTAGAACACACACCAAGCCGCCTCGACGTCCTCTGTTCCAACCCTGGAAGTCCGTTCGGCAAGTCGAAATATGGCCGAAGGGGGGGACAGTCTGCAGGCTTTGCACGCGCCAGAAGAAACATGGGTAGGTGAAATGTGTGCGCTTGATACTTCAAACAGCCTACCACGACGACATCGCCAGGCTGGAGGAAGGGAGGCGAAGAGGCGAAGAAAGAAACAGCTTAAATCCGCCCAAGACACAGTGACACTGCAACCAAAGAGCCGGGAATGTCGCAGGATGCGTGTACATATATGTATGTAACGGTGCCGCCCGCAGACCATGCCTTTTTCGGCATCCAGCGTACTACGGTCCAGCTAATGTGGCGTCCACCCGCCGATGTGGAACACAGATCAAGGAACTTGGCTCGTAGTGGTTCTCGGCGCGCCCAGCCCTCTTCGTGATCGCTTCGGCGGAGCTGAACGCCCGCTCGGTTTCCATCACGAACTAACTCTAGAGCCCAGACCTGTGATTGGCGTGTGTTTCTGGACTTGCGCCAATGACAATGCCAAGCGTGGCAGGCCGCAGCGCACACAAGCTTCCGCGCGGTCTCCTGTGTGGTTTAGCTGCTCTGCGGGGGTCGTGTCCATCCCTGCCCGCCAAGGCGGTCATTGGCAGCATGCAGGCTGACCTGTGACTGTTGTTGCATGGATCGGTCTGGACTTTTGGAGTTTAAATCGGTCTGGGCCAGATTCTGGGCTTCATCCACTGAAAAAAAAGCGTCAAAGCTGGGGAAGAGAGCAGCAAAACGGCCCGAGCATGGACAGTCTTTTTGGCTTTGAGCTGCCGAGATGCTGGCAGGTCGAGTCGGCCGTGGTGTCGGTCGCCGCCTGCTGTCGTGGAGCGGGATGTGTTACATCGACGGTGCGGCTGAGGCACTAAAAATACTTCTTGGGCCGGCTCGATAGCAAATCTGCCTTGGCCCCCTGTCCGTCCGGCGCCAGAGTTGGGCATGAGCCTTGCGCCGGACGGGGAGAGCTTAAAACTTAAACCTGGCGGGTGTTCCGTCTTCTTGGCCCGCGTCCGGCGTCCTTGTCGCGCCAACCCCTCTTCACAACCAGCATTTTTTGTCGGCACGGCACTCGAACCGGGTCTCGATAGCAATGGCCGACAACACGGTTCCCCAACAGCAGTACGCGGGGCCAGCGGCCCCCCCCTACAGTGAGAAGGCGAAGGCGCAGTATATCCAGCAGACTCCTGCTTGGGTCGTGGTCGTGCGGGCTCTGCAAGTTCTGTTTGGGTTTATCGTCCTGTGCATGGCCGGATGGCTCATCCACGGGTATGCCATGGGTGCCAACGCCTTTGCTGTAGTTTGTGTGAGCGTTCCCCGGTCTCGGCAGCCTTGCTGCCCCTCACGCCGCATTTCCGGTTCTGACTCGCATGGCAGGGCCTGTTCACTGCGATTGTCGTCGGCTATACCCTCATCACCGAGAAGGTGCACGGGGCCAACGGGGCCTACAACATCTGGGCTGTCCTGTCCCTCGACTTCGCGATGGCCATCTTTTGGCTGGCGTCGCTGGGTTCCAATGCCGCCCTCCGCGCATCCTTCACACAGGAAGTCAATATCGAGAGCTGCTATAATGATGGCAGCGCTGTCAGCAGCAACCACTGCACCATCTCCAAGCGCAGCATAAACAAACGTGGTGCCGTCGTTGGCAGTGCCGGGCTTTCCGTCATGAGTGCCATTGCTGGCGTCAGCGCCCTGGTGTGGTAGGTGCTCCGCCGAATCCGCACTCGAAAAAGGGACCAAATACACTGACGCATCTCGGCACCAGGCTGCTCTTCATCGCGACTCTGGTCTTCCACGGACACACCTTCCGCCTGTGGCACCAGGCACACAAGACGCCCTCGGCCGACAACGCCACCGTCGAGATGAAGGCGCAAGGAACCCCGATGCTGGGCCCCCAGACCGCCGGCGCGCCCGCGCATCCGCAGTACGCGGAGCAGCAGCAGCAGCAGCAGTACCCGTCGCAGTACCCGCCGCAGTACCCGCCGCAGGCCCAGCCCGCGGCATATCCGCAACAGACTGCCGCCTACCCCCCGCAGCAGCCGTCGCCCGCGCCGTACCAGCAGCCCGGCGCCCAGCAGTACGCGCAGTACCCGGACCCCAGTCAGTCGCAGTACAGCCAGCAGACCTACAGCCCCCACGGGACACCGGCGCCGGGCCAGCCGTACTACCCGCCGGCGCAGCAGTAGCGGGCGCCATGGTGGGTAGATGAGGACTGAAGAAGGTGGTTCGGTGGATGTTCGCGGCAGCGTGTTTGGGGGCAGCAACGAGGAGGCGTGGCTCATGTTTCGTTCTGGGCGTAATTGGCGGCAGAGGGATTGTTTTCTTGCGTTGCGCGGTTATACCACATGATATTGTTTTGGTCGCGGGCGTTGACAGATAATGGACATGATTCTTGAGACTACTCTGCCGTTTCGTGACACCATGTTGGTTGTTGTGCGAGGTTTGTCACTCAGGCGTGGCTGGTCAGTCGCCCGCAAGAATGGCCAACGGGTTTCAGGCAAGGGACCAAATTTTGATGATGCCAGACTCAAGACTTCTCTGGTGGCAGTGGCAGCCATCCTCGAAGACATCACGCCTTCCTCTCCCGAGTTAAAATTGGCTGTGATCAGGTTCCACCCGACAGCCTTGGCACTGACCCCCACTGATTACCAACCCTGTAATGACAATGCCGGCCTGAGATAACTCCCGAAGACGTGCAACAGCTCTATTACGGCATCTTCGCTACTACGAAATACACGGGTCTTGGGCTGTGTACATACCAAGCCAATCAACCTCGGGCTTCTCTTTCAAATTTCACGGGTAGTGGGATGGTCTTTTTCAAGGAGCTGGTCGTCCGATATGCCCGGCAATCCAGGGCTATTAGACCGTAGGGACTTGAGCGTTTCGATGTGCCGATGCAACTCCTTCTGGACGAGCTGTTGGTCCTCCTTAGGCAGCTCGCCCATACCGATACCCTCTACGAACTGGCTAACCAGGTACATAGCGCCGTCGTCCTCGAAGGCCTGGGTAAATGCGGGCAAGGGGATGTTCGTCCGCTCGCGCAGATACTGCTGGATGGCGACGTCGTTTTGATAACGCTGGGGCGGATGGAGGCAGAGGGTGTTACGACCCAGGTACGGCTCATCTTCTGCCACTCGTGCCGGCGCATGGTCCGCTTGATAAATAGGTTTCCCATGCGGTAGAACTTGCGGTCGGGGAGGACGGCAAAGCACCCGGCCTCCCTGTGCTCGGGGGGAAATAAAGGAGGAACCGTTGTCGCGTCGGTTTAGCGCCTTCTCGGGACCGTCGAAAGCGCAGCCGCTTCCAAGAGCAGCGCGCAACCAAGCGTTCCGAGCGCAATCGCCCATACTGGTCAACAATTCAATGCTAAGTCGGCTCACAGCACCCACCAGCCCCTGCCCAGACTGGAGATTGGTTGAGTTCTGCTTGTTGACAGCGGTCATGTTCGCGGCTCAGTCCATTGCCTGCCGTCACTGAAAGCTGAGGCTTTTGGGGTCCGTGAAAGGATCGTGGCCCACGGGAAAACTGTTTTCCGTTACCGATGAGCTAGGGCGTCAGTGGCTCAGCACCGTGGCTGGATGGCTGAGCCACATGGTGCGGCGAGGCAACCGAATTTGTCCTCCGGAGTCCGGACAGCCAAGCAACCAACGCCAAGCAATCCAAAACCTTGGGGGCAGTCTTAGACACACACGCGACCGCTAACAGCCAACAAGCAACAATGGACAGTCTAAGCGTCATGTGGTCCCAGACTCCCAGCATGGCTCTACGATCGAGACAGCCAGCGAGCGTTTTTAGGTGCGGACTTGGGTCTTGAAGCTAATCCTTGCTCGCCCTGCAGATGTCGTGAGGTAGGGCTTAGCGCGCCTTCTGTCAGTGCGGCAGCAGACGCCCGCGTCCAGGACGCCAAGCGACGCAAGATTGATGCAACGGCATCTGCTCAGCAGGCGGACGGTTTCCGGAGAGAGTTTCAATGACTTCTATCATGCTCCGTACATACCACAGGCTCTCCCAGCCACCCTGCAGAAGGATGGATGTCTGTTCCACCAATAGCATGATCGGCGCAAGCTGTGGTTGGTGCCTTGCAGCATGTCGAGCTTGGGCTCGTCTGGTGGCTTCGGGTTCTGTCTCGAGTCATTGGACGTTGGGATGATTGCAGACCTCGTCTCCCTATGCTTCCGTCACCAGCACACAGCAACATGCCGACACGTAGTACTACCTGTTAGCTAGAGATATGTCCATTGAGTGTCGCGTCGCGCAACATGGGCCAGCAGACTATGTCGAGGGGGGAAAACGACGGATTCCGGGTGCATATATAGATCTGGGAGGTAGGACGGTTTCCCCGTTGGCGGAACTGACGTCCGGTTTAGACACGGGACACTAGTAAAGGGGTCGGTGCGTTGCATATGGCAGGTAGGTAGCCATCCAGCTCTCCCCCCCCTCCCAAAATGCAGTGTCATGAGTTGTCAAATGAGATGAGTTGGCATAATCAGGCGCCGCCAGTTAGGCTGACAGGTGTGCATGGGACTACTCGCACATGCGTGGAGGACACACGGTAGATCCTCTACTATCTCCATTGCATGTGAGACACCAGTTCTGTGCTGCTGGGTCTCCTGCACATCCCATGAAAGAAGCGCATGTCATCCGTGCGGCCAGCAGGCTGGTGGACGGACCGGAGGCGGCGGCTCCATGCATGCACATGCCGGGTGCGGGCCAACCCCTGACAGCCAGCAGTACCTGATTCAGCCTTTGCGTTCGAGCAAGTGAAGCCACGAGCATCTCATAAAGACGACAAAAAGGACTGAAGTGGAACACGGCGTAGTCAAATAACCCCAGACCATTCCTGCATGCCGGGGATTTTGTTGCGTGCCCCTCGTTTTCCTTCTCTTGTTCCCCCTCGGCCCCACGACTCCAACTTTGGCTGGCCCAGTAGTGATTAGGTCCCGGACCGGCAGTAGCACATTGTTTATTTGTTCCTCCGGCCCTCCTTCACCACCTCTCGAATTTTCTGTGACTGCTTCGATTCTTTCGCAAAGCGCCGCCGCAAACTATTTCCGACCGCGCAAAACAGACAAGTCAGCCGCTCAAAATCATCACAACCATCAAAACCAGCATCAAGTCTTCAAAATGAAGTACCAGGCACTCGTCCTTCTCGCGGCGGTGGGCTCTGCCATCGCGCAGGGCGTCACCGCCCAAGTCAAGCCCGAGGGCGGACCTCCCGACGGCTGCCAGCCCCACGTCGACGGAAACTTCGAGATCACCGTCGTCGAGATCGGAAACATGGCAAAGCGGGACTTGGTCCTCCAGGTAATAAGACTCCGTCCGGCTTCGCTCCGGCCAGTCCCACCATGCAGACCGCTGACACAGACGACAGAAGCGCGCCGCCTGCTCCGGAGATGGCATCCTCGTGGCCACCCTGTCGGACAGCGTCATTCGTGACGCGCAGCAGCGCACCGGCTACATCTCATCCAGCCGCCAGTTCCAGTTCGACGATCCCCCCCAGGCGGGCGCCCTGTACACGGCGGGCTTCTCGCACTGCGCCAACGGCTCGCTCGCCCTCGGCAGCTCGACCGTCTTCTACCAGTGCCGCTCAGGTAGCTTCTACAACCTGTACGACCGCTGGGGCGCCGAGCAGTGCTCCCCGGTCGAGATCATCGCCATGCCATGCGGCGCCGAGTCCGACTCCGGCGGCGGCGGCGGCGCCCACCAGGTCGTCGGCACCGTCGTCGTGGCCACCACCGTGGTCATGCCCCTCACCGACGGCCAGCCGCAGGTCATCGCCACCAGCAAGACGGTCCAGATCTGCCAGATCACCGACGGTAAGCCCTGTTCCCATCCACCCATCCGCCCATCCACCCACCCACCCATACTAACAAACCCTCCCCCCCATTCAAGGCCAGATCCAAGGCCACACCACCCCCTGCCCGGCCGTCCCAGCCCCCGCAGTCGGCGTCCCCCCGCCGCCCGTCTCGCAGTACCCCGACGGCCAGATCCAGGTCACGCCCGGCGCGCCCGTCTCGCAGTACCCCGACGGCCAGATCCAGGTCACGCCCGCCGCGACTGGCGAGCCGACTACGCTGCAGACGACGGCCACGGCCACCGCTGCGTCCGGCCCTGCGGTCGTCCCGACGGCGGCGCCCGGCGTGAGCGGCGGCGCGGCGTCGGCGGGACGCGGCGTTGCTGCTGCTGCTGCTGCGCTGCTGGTGGGCGCCGTGGCCGCGGGGGTTTGCGCCATGTGAGCGTGGACGGCAGACCCGGCCTGGTCGGTCGGTCGTTCGTTCGTTCGTACATACATACAGACTTGGCCTGGGTGAATGCGGGCTGGCTGTTTTTTTAGTTTTAGGCTTACCTACCTTGGTTGGGATTGGGGAGCGCAGTGGTTGGCATCAACTTGGGGGGGGGGTTGGGGGGTGTTGCCGCTGTTGGATCCGGTTCTCCAAGGGGGGGGGCCAATCGCGTTGGACGGAATCATTGACTGGCCCTGCAACTGGCACCGCCCAGTTTCAGAGGTTGGGGTGGGAAGCCCGTGTCGTGTACCTAGTTTGCGCTTCTGATGGGCCACGCTGCCGGATGGGAGAGCAATACATACACCGCACATGCTGACGTTGGTGATGGAATGAGTTCTTGGCTTGAGTGAGAGTCGGTGAGTGCTGCTGGGCGAGCTGGGGCAGTGAGCGGTCACTCGGCTCCAGGTAATGTTGGTGGGGCACGCTCGCTGCCGAAGTTTACCCGTCCTGCCGTCCCGTCGTTGTATTCTGGGGGCGTGCACTTTGCTTGTTCCACTCCTGCACGCAATGACACGGTCCATGCCAAGCAGCTTGGTCCTGCTGGTCCTCGGCGATATTCCACAACGATAACCAGAACAGGCTCCAGGTCTTCCGTTTTTCCAACGCCACATTCGCGCGCATCCAGCAAAATGTCAGAATACTGGAAGTCGACGCCCAAATACTGGTGCAAGCATTGCAGCGTCTTCGTACGCGACACGAAGCTCGAGCGCGCAAACCACGAATCGACGGGGAAGCACCAAGGCGCCATCAAGCGTTCCCTCCGAGACCTCCACCGCGGCGCCGAGCAGAAAGAGCGAGAGAAGGAACGGGTGAGGCGAGAACTCGAGCGGCTGGATGGCGTCGTATCGGGGAGCACCAGCAGCGCGTCCGGTGCGCAGCGGCCAGTGACAACCCCGAGCCAGAGTTCTCATGGCGCGCCGCCGTCTCAGGCGGACAGACAGAAACAGATGGAGCAGCTTGCCGAGCTGGGCGTCAGCATCCCGACCGCGCTACGAGGGGACATGGCAATGGCTGGAGAATGGACCGTGACTACGACTAGAGTCGTTGAGAGCGCTGAAAACAGAGAGGATCCGCCAGCCGAGGGCCGCGCGACCGGCGTAAAGCGGGAGAGAGAACAAACAGAAGAGGAGAAGGAGCACGAGGAAGCGATCAAGGGGCTCTTCAAGAAGCCCCGCAAGTGGGGGGTCGGCTCCAAGACGATGCCAACCGAGGAAGACGTCGAGTTGGAGGCGCTGCTAAGCGGGCCGCTCGTCAGGGCCAAGAAAGAGGAGAGGGGGCCGCCCCAGATCAAGACGGAGGACCGCGCGGAGAACGATGCAGGGGTGGCGGCCCAGGATGGCGGCGCCGGGCCAGTGGAGACGGAGCCAGGCCCCTCGGTCAAGAACGAACCGGATGAGGCGACGACTACGCCCGCTGTCGGTGCGGCAATAGAGAGCAAGCCGGGTCTTCCTCCCGTCTCAGAAGGTGCAGAGAGCATCGCGGCCCCATCGGGGATAGCGGCGCCAGCGACGGCGATCCTGTTCAAGAAGCGGAAAGCGAAGAACATCCGACACAAGTAGCAACACTCGGTGATGAGCCCATCCCTCATTACGCTGTCAATGATACCCGGTTTAATGGCTCTGCGGGGAGTTTCCAGCGACCCAAATCAGTGCACTTCACCCGGCCGCCCACTCCATCACGCACTCGGCGAGCCCGTGTGACACCATCCTGATGGCCATGCAAGCCGCTGTTGTTTCGGCCGACGCGGTGGAGCTGGTTCTGGAACGGAACGCGGTGCAAATCCCGCGCGCATCGGCCGTTCTGAAGACATCTTCCGTCATTACGGTCGTGTCGTTGCTGCCGGACGCGCCCATCAGGAGGTTTCGGAGGCCCAAGTCTCCCAACTCGCAAGTGCCGGGGCTTGAGAGTGGGAGCGGCTGAACCACCTGCGCGGGTGGGAGGGAATGGTCCCGGCAGGGCCAACGATCCTTCGGACCTGTGCATTCTCCCTCGCGGAAAGTAGGCCGTGCTTCACTTCATTTGGGGGGATGACAAGAAGCGAAACATCCCAGGTATACAGTGTCGGCCGCCAACGCGTCGTCTTCCGCTTTGTTTCTTCCGTCTACCCGCATCCGATGATGTCGCGGATGATCGGGCCGATCACCGACCTTCCTGTTTGCCCCCCCCGCGCTACCAACAGAGAGGGTCCCGCCCCCGCTGGTGTTTCGATTCCATTCCGCCGTTATGGTTGGGCCGCAGTGCCATCGTTTGGGAATGCGACTCGGTGGATCCATCGGATGACCTTGCCGGTGTCATTGACGATGTCGTCTAATGTAGGCGTGGTACTGACAGGGTCATCACGCGGAGTTTATAGTTATACGGGTATGCGGAGTCGGTGGTTCATCCGTGGATCCTCCTGACTCGGTGAGTAATGGAGTAACGGGGGGACTTGGCCAGGCACAACAGGGTTGGACCCTACAGTTCTCCGACGGGCGTAACAGGCGCAAAGCAATTTGTTTTTCGCCGATATTGTCGTGTTGTTTTCACCCCCGGAACGTCCGGAAACTCTACGAATACTCGGCCTGACCGAAGACCACCACAAGATGCATCATCCCATTGGCACGCAATTACTCAGCCGGCATTGGGCAGACACAAGTTCCAAGGTGGACCGGCCCGCCGGTAACCGGGCATTGGGGCTAGTTGCAGATTCCCGAGGTTCTGGCCGAGTTCTAGTCGCGTAAGATTATCCACTCTGGCTCCAGCCTCGGTGAGCAAGCGGCGACACTCTCAGCGAGACCGAACGAGATCAACTGTCATGTACCCCAGACGGCACTGCTCCGCGGCCCCACGACTCCACGGCTCAGGGCATCGCCGTGGCTGGTCCCTGTTTCGAACGTGTTGTTTCTCCGATTGCGGATGATGGCGGCGAAGTCTGCCGTGACTCGTTCGTCGGCGCAATGAGACGAACACGGTTCCCATAAATGCGCGCCGTTTCCGCCTCGATTTCCCCAGATTTCTCTCAGCTCGACCTCGACAGACTCCTCAACCGCCTTCAGCCCCAGAAAACTAGGCTTCGGTAGCGCGCCGACACACGACACGAACAACGCCCCAAGCCCCACCGGATCCGGGGGCTCTTCAACAAACCAACTCTCAAACCCCCCCCTCCAGCCTTTCAGGGGTCTCAGGGGTTGCATCCGCCATCCGTCTCGATGGCGACAAACACGACAGCTGGAATCGGTCCAGATGCCTTCACGACAGAGAAGAAGCGGGATGACGGCCAGATCAGTCCCGAGATCGGCATCGAAGGTCCGGACAGCTACACCCTGGACCACCCGGAAAAGGATGCCTCGGAGGAGATCAACTATCACACCCTCACGTGGTGGTATGTTTACCCCCCCCCCCCTTCCTTTCCCCCAACACGGCCAGGCCCGGGCTGACACGCACTCACAGGCAGGCCGGCGTGGTCATGATCGCCGAGACGGTGTCGCTCGGCATCCTGTCTCTCCCTGCCGTGGTGGCCAACCTCGGGCTCGTGCCCGGAATCACCATCATGATCTTCATGGGCCTCCTCTCGACATACTCGGGCCTCGTCATGGGCGAGTTCCGGAAGCAGCACCCGTGGGTCGAGAGCTTCGGCGACGCGGGCGAGGTCATGGGCCGGTCGATCGGCATGGGCAAGGTCTTCCAGGAGGTCTTTGGCTGGGCGCAGACCATCTTCCAGATCTTCGTCATGGGCAGCCATCTCCTGACGTGGACCATCTGCCTCAACACGCTGACCAACAGCTCCGTGTGCACCATCGTGTGGGGCGTCGTCGGCCTGGCCGTCTTCTGGGTGCTCAACACGCCGCGGACGCTCAAGGCCGCGGGCTACTACTCGTTCGTGTCGTTCGCGTCCATCTTCACGGCCGTCATGGTCACCATGATCGACGTCGGGGTCGAGAAGCCGCTGGGCACCACCAGCATCGAGGTGGCGCGCACCATCGGCTTCTCGTCGGCCTTTTTGTCCGTCACCAACATCGCGGTGGCCTTCAGCGGCCACTCGTGCTTCTTCAGCGTCATGTCCGAGTTCAAGCAGCCCAACGACTGGCCCAAGGCGCTGTGGCTGCTGCAGATCTGCGACACGGTGCTCTACATCGTCGTCTCGGTCGTCATCTACGTCTACGTCGGCCCCAACGTGCCGTCGCCCGCCCTCTCGGCCGCCGGCTCGGTCGTGGTGCGCAAGGTCATCTGGGGCATCGCCATCCCGACCATCGTCATCGCCGGCGTCATCTACGGCCACGTCGCCGCCAAGTACATCTTCGTGCGCGTCTTCGCCGGCACCAAGCACATGGCCAAGCGCACCACGCTCGGCGTCATCGGCTGGCTCGGCATCACCGCCGGCATCTGGATCATCGCCTGGATCATCGCCCAGTCCATCCCCGTCTTCAGCAACCTGCTCGGCCTGGTGTGCGCCCTGTTCGCCAGCTGGTTCTCGTACGGCATCCCCGGCTCGCTGTGGCTGTGGATGCACTACGGCGAGTGGTTCGCGAGCCCCAAGAAGATTGCCCTGTTTTCGCTCAACGCCCTGTTGATGTTGGTGGGCCTGCTGCTGTGCGCCCTGGGCCTGTGGTGCTCGGGCGAGGCGATTGCGCAGGACTCGGGGACGGATCCATGGAGTTGCAAGAGCAATGCTGCGTAGATACCCTGGCCATGATTTCTTCTTTTTTGACAATTTACTGTTTTTGTGTTCCATCTCTTGTGCATGTCTACGCAACGCGACTCGCAAGGCCTTGATTTTGTGAACTCTTGGGGATATTGGATTGCGCCAGCCTAGACATGACGTGGAACCTTCGTCCAGAGCAACACAAGTCAGGGTCTTTTCTGCTCTAGTGTCACCGGGATCAAAGGGAGAGATACGTTACGTGGTGAATCTGTTGTCCGACTTTATCCAGTGGCCATCACAAGTCGGGGCATATTGACAGCCAGCTGTAGGTGAAGTCGCCTTCCTTGAGACCTGTCCCTTGGTCTCATCATAAAAGACAAAGTCAGCAGACCGACAAAGCCAGGACACAGCCGACAGAGCGAAGCTGCCGCTGCTGTCCATCATAAACTCCATCCCACCATCATCCCCTCCGCCACCACTCCCCGACCACCACCGCGACACGTACCGACAACATGTCCGCATCCACTCGGCCGCGAAAGAGGGTCTGCCGGGGCATCACGCGCTTCCAGCCCTCGCGCCGCTGCGCACCGCGCGCCCCCGTCTTCCCGCGCTTCTTCTCCCTGCCGGCCGAGCTCCGCCTCTGCGTCTACAGCCATCTGCTGCGCGCCCCCGACGCCCTCGACGTCTGCCGCATCTGGGGCAAGAACCCGCGCCTCACCGTCGCGCTCCTGCGCGCCAACAAACAGCTCGACAACGAGGGCACCCACTACCTCTACTCGACCAACACCTTTACCCTCCTCGAGCACTGCGACCGTAAGTCCGC
>MU853407.1:1273832-1290608 GCA_033297235.1 Trichocladium antarcticum
GGTGGCAGCCGAACAGGGCGGTGGTGCTGCGCGCGGGGCGGCTGGAGCGGCTGGGGCGGACGCTGGCGGACAAGGCGCTGTTTGGGGCGCTGGCGGTGGTGGTTGTGGGGGGCGGGCGCGGGCGGGAGGGGGATCGGCCGAGGATGGAGCGGCTGTGTGAGGCGATTGGGGGGGGTGTGCGGGTGCAGGGGGTGGTCGGGCGGCGGGCGGGGCGGCCGTTCCCGGGCACCGGGGAGTGTTTTGCGCTGTGGGGGGTGAAGAAGTGGTGTGATTTGGTGCCGGGGAGGCCGGGAAGGGGGGTTGGGAAGGAGGGTTCTGTGGCGGAGGAGGCGGAGGGGGCCAAGGACGACGACGGCGCGGCGGGGGTTGCGGACCCCGCGGTTGAGAGTCGGGCTGAGACAAGGCGGGTGGAGGGCGACAAGACCGACGTGAAAGACGACAAGCTCAAGGCCGGGACCCAGGAGGGAGGGCAAGAGACAGACGGCGGCGAAGAGACAAAGCGGAAGGGTGGCGACAAGACCGACGCCGAAGAGGAAGAGCCCACGGCCAAAATTCACGACGGAGGACAAGAACCAGACAGCCGGAAAACCGAAGCCAAGGACGACGCCGAAACCAAGACCGAAGCCAAGGCCGAAACGGACGAGGTCAAACACGGCCATGACAAAGCCCAGGTTGAGACGGAGCAAGCTCAGACAAAAAGGGCCAAAGCCATGAACGACGACAGGACTGAGGTTGGAGAGGAGTCTGAGGCCGAGACCCAGACCCAGACCCAGACCCAGACGGAAGAGTCCGGAAGAAAAAGGGACAAAACAAGAATAGAGAAAGATCTCGAGACCCAGGCCCGAGTTGAAGTTGAGGGGGACGCGGCCACGGGAAACGGCGACAAGGATGAGGATGAGGAGCCTGTGCGTGAGGGCCAGGTTCAGGGCGGACGAGGGGCCCGAGTGGAGGACGACGGGAAGACCGAGGCTGGGGACGATGGCGACATGGGCGTGGCAGGGAACTGACCCCGAGGCGAGACCGCCGACTCGGGATGCCTGTTGAGTTCAGCTATGTAACCATTTGTGAGGAGACTTCTTCGCTTTGCGGAAATGAAGGGACGAGAGAATTGGTCATTGGCCATGATGTGGAAATATTGTACTTGCGACTGCCAGATCACAGTAGCATTGGAGTGGATGGTAGTCATGTGAGGTTGTTGTCACCGCCTCGATGATGGCGTATTTGGTCGAGGCTACTGGGAAAGGCCTGGTCAAGCACCAACTGTGAACCGTCAACAAGCCCGGCAACCACGGCATCAACACATGTCAATAGCCAATCAACACGTTAACAAGGCCAAGGAAATGCCACGCTTTTGCACAACTTGACCAGCCCATCTATTCCTTCTTTTCAGGAACATGCAGAACCACCCGGCCCGAGTCCCCACACGTTCGGTACATGCTCCCCTGGGTATCTCCTGTGCCATACCATTCTCCCCTCACATGATAACCTCATTGGCGACATCCTAGACACACGTCAGCATCAGGCCCACCGAGCCAACTCCCCGCCAGAAGGCCGACTCACCCGCTTCAGCTCCTTAAACGGCAAGCACACGCAGTTCTGCACGCGGATCTCGTCCGCGACGGCGCACTCCTTGCCCAGGATCGTAATCGCCTGCACCTTGACGCCGTTCTTGATGATGCTGGTATTGTGGCTGGTCACCGGCGTGGGGGTGCCCTCGACGCGAGCCCAGGCACCGACCCGGCTGCTCCAGCCAATAATCGAATACAGCACGCAGGCATCGTGCTTGATCTCGGCGTCCTCGAGCACAATCGACTCCTTCACGCGGGCGCCGGCGCCGATGACGGCGCGCGGGCCGACCGACACGTTGGGCCCCAGCTTGGCCGTCGGGTGCACCTGCGCCGTCGGGTGGATGTAGACGGGCGGGATGATGTTGGCCGAGGCCGGTACGAGCTCGGGCGACCTCTCCTGCCACGCCTTCAGCAGGTACAGGGCGTTGGCCGGGATGGCGGACCCGGCCGTCTTGATCTGCCGCCAAAAGTCCTTGGTCTCGTAGACGAAGAACTGCTTGCTGTCGGCCATGTCGCCGAGAATGTCCTGCTCGAGGCGAATAACCTCGTTCTTCTGGTTCTCGTCGTCGTCGTCGAAGATGAAGGAGCTGGAGAGGTTCTCCGAGGACCGGTAGGAGCCGAGGCGCGGCCGGTCGGCGCGGCGCTTGATGGCGCTGCGGATGGAGGGGAAGATGGCGTCGGTGGCGAAGAGGTAGACGCCGCAGTTGATCAGGTTGGAGATGTAGCTCTCGGGCTTCTCGACGTAGTGCAGCACGCGGCGGGTGTGCGAGTCGGAGACGATGCAGCCAAAGTTGGAGGCGGCGTCTTCGCTGACCCGTGTCCCGAGGATCACCGCCTCGGCATCCTTCTCCTGCGACAGCTTGAGCATCTCGTTGAGCGGGAAGCTGCAGCAGACGTCCGAGTTGAGGACGAAAATGTGTTCGGGCCGGCCCTTGAGGATGGCATCGCGGAAGTGGTACAGGCCGCCGGCGGTGCCCAGCGCTTGGTATTCGCGGAGGTACTTGATGGAGAGGTTGGGGAACTCGACCGACGAATCCTTGATAAAGTCGCGGAAGACGGATTCCTCGTAGTATCCGATCAGGTGTACCTCATGGATGGACGGCACTTTGTTGATGGCGGTCAGGCAGTGCCAGATGATGGGGTGGCCGGCGACATCGAAGAGGGGCTGCACAGAAGCGGGGAAATCAGCGTCGCTCGCGATGGCAGCAGAGAGAGGGTGTCGCGTCCAATCGAGGGCTGTCGTACCTTGGGGACGTCGAGCGAGAGCGGGCGGAAGCGGGTGCCTCGCGAGGCGCCGCCGACCTGAACATTCTGTCAACATCGCGATGTGGCACCAATTCGCTGGCCAGAGCGACGCGCGCAGGCACGAGAAACGGCTCTTCGCACTCACCAGAATCACAGCTTTGGTGCCGCCGCCAGACATGCCGTTCGACTTTCCGCGGTGGGAGATCTGCAAAGACATCGTGATGGCGCGCGCTATGGACCGAGTGCAATTCCAGCAAAGAAATGGAAAAAGGCTGGGTCGTGGTCGAGGACGTGGCAGAAGCGCAAGAGCTCCCTGCTGTCTCGTCCTCGGTGCCCCCGCGTCCCCTGAATCCGGGGTGCTTGGGTGACCATGTGAAGTGCTGGCAGGGGTCACTCTGGGGTAGCATCGTCTGTGCGCTGCCCCACCTTGGCAGGCCTGATGCGCCAGAAACCCGGATTTGTTGACAGTGAGTACATACCGACATCCAGGGGGTGCTGATTGTGCATCTTCCCCTGTTCAAGAAGCTGGAATGGCTCGTCCTTATTTCCACCAGTGGCTAAACATTTGTGCTGTGTTCGGCACTCTGTATGATGTACTAGATTGCTAGACTCCTCGATTTTTTTTCGAGCCACAGAGTCAGTCCAAGAAGTCTTCTTCAGACTGGCAGCGCCGTTTACTCGATTCTCGTTACCCAACCAGAATCCGCAGTCGTTGCGTGCATCTTCGTGCAACCAAAACCAATCTCGAGCTCCAAGCAGACCCACTTTTCCCAGCCTTTTTCTCAGCTGCTTCAACTCCAGAGGCACTCCGGTGCAAGATACAATCTGTTACTGCAGCCTCCCACTTTCGCACAGGTCAGTACCAATCGCCATCCAGGGTCGGAGTGGCCCATAAGTTCGCAATCCGCCGTGTAGTCGAAAGAGGCAATCCCGCTCTTGTCAAACACCCTCTCTCTCCCACTCCGTATTTATTTCTCTCTCATCGCCCACTTCCACTTCCACTTGATCTCACTTCTTCTGAACGTGTCAAGACCAACCCATTTTTTTCAGCAGAGAACACTCGTTTCGACTTTCGACTTTCGACTTTCGACTCTCGACATTCGAGCGCGAATGCCTTCACGGTACTCGTTCCAGTGATAGATATCCTGGATTTTCGGAATTTCAGAGCGACTTCTGTATCAATCGGCCATCGCAGGTATGATGACAATTTCTATCTCCATTCCCATCTCTTTCCATCTTGTCCCCCAACTCAAATCCACCACTCCCGCGCGAAACGTTTTGTTAACAAACATCTCACCGACCAGGGAGTCTAGAAAATGGCACCCCGGATCAAGCAGGAGCCAGTTGGCGGCCGTACCGTTACTGCCGATGCGCAGTCAGAAGCGCCGAGTGACCAGGTTGTGCGGACACGGCACGTCCGGTCGGCTGCCCGTAAGTATCCGTATGCCTCCAACATTGGCGTTGGCCAAAAGACTGATTCGTCGTAGCCAGCATAGCCACCCGCCCGCGGCCGGAGTCTGCGGCAAGCTTCCACGAAGTCGATGATGCCGGCGACCTCCTCATCATGCTGCAAGTCAAACCGACCCCTAAGATGGAGACCGACTTGGACCCGATGGGCTCACAGAGTGTCCATGGCTCTTTCATCGGGCCCACCCACGCGCTCCGGGGAATGGGCCAAGGGCTCAAGGAGATCAACGACGCCCTCGGAGAGCTCCAGGCCCGCGGCATCCAGCACGTGGCAAACCTGCCCGAGCTCGTGCTTGTCGGTGACCAGTCTTCAGGGAAGTCCAGCCTGATGTCCGCCATCGCCGGCCTCCGTCTGCCTCGCAGCAGCGGCACCTGCACGAGATGTCCAATCCACATCCGCGTATCGAGAGCCGACGAGTGGTCTTGCCGGGTATACTTGAAGCAAGACTACGACTTTCGCCCACCCGGCCATGCTCTTACCAAGCGCGATGTTACGGCCAACAACAAATTCCCCCCGTGGGTCCAGCTTGACCCCAATCGGCGCAGCCGGCGCGAGTTCAAGACGGTCCGCGACCAGTTTGACTCGGAAGAAATCGAGACGGTCCTGCGCTGTGCCCAAGTGGCTATCTTGAACCCGACCACACCGTTTCAGTTCTTTATCCCGAAGCTCAAGGGCGACGTCTCGGAAGCTACCCGGGAACGCCACCTGGAGCAGGTCCACCAGAAGGAGGAGAGGTCTGAAGCCCAGTTCTCCCCCAACACCGTCGCGATTGAGGTCAAGGGTCCGGACCTGGCGGATTTGAACTTTTACGACCTACCGGGCGTTTTTATGACTTCCAAGCGTCCCGAGGACTCCTTCCTGGAGAAGGTCGTGCAGAATCTCACCCGCGAGTATATCTCACGCCCGAGCGCCCTCATCCTATGCGCCGTCCCAATGAATCAGGACACCGAGGTCTCGCTGGCGCTCAAGATCATTCGTGAATTAAAGGCCGCGAACCGATGCATCGGCGTCATCACGAAGGCCGATCTGCTTCCCAAGGATGACCACGCCCCTTCGACCTGGCTCTCCATGCTGGACGGCAATGCCCACGAAACAGGCCTTGGCTACTTTATCACCTCTAGACAGGGCAACGACCTGGAGGACCAAAACAAGATGGAGGAGGCCTTCTTCAACCGGACCGCGGACAATACGGGCCACTGGCCCGAAGTGTTTGATCGTTTCAAGGAAAAGTTCGGAGTAGAAAAGCTCAAGGCTTTCCTGTCACTGAAGCTTGGCGAAAAGTTCGCCACGATGTAAGTGGCGCCGCCTGTGCCTCGTATCCGCGCGCGCGTCTGCGGCCTAGACTAACGGGTTCTAGCCTACCAGAAGTGAAGCAGAAGGTCGATAACCGTCTGCAGACGATCGATGAGCAGCTTAAACGGTTCCCCGACCCCCCGCCCAACCCGGAGATGGAGATCATGAAGAGCCTCGCCGAGTTTACCATCAGGGTTAAGGACCGCGTCCTCCATCAAGATTTCATGAACATATGGCACGGCCTATTTGCCAAGCAGTTCAAGCGCAACATCATCGGGATGAAGCCAAAGTTCAACGTCCGAGAACACGCCAAATCGTCCAGGCCAGTATTTATCGATCTCGACGGCGATAGCCCAGTATCTTCTCCAACGGTTCGGAAGCGCCCCGCTCCGGTTATGGACCTAACTAGCCAGGCGACCCCCAAGCGCCCGCGTGGGCAACAAGTCAACGGCATTGTCAAGGCAGAGACTCCCGACCACCCGGTCTTTCCATCGACGCCGCGCCACCTCCGAACCATGACTCCCGCCGTCACACCCACGCGGGGCCCCAAGTCCAAGACTCTCATGGACATCCGGAACCTGATCAACCGGGCCGCCATCCCCGGCCAGCCCGATCTTGTGTCTTCCAGCGTCCACGAGCCTCTGTTTATCGAGGCGGCCAAGACCTGGGGCCCGCACCTCGAGTGGTTCATGAACCAAACCTTCTCTTTCCTCCAAGCCGAGGTATTCGCCATCTTGGAGGCCGCTTTTTCGCATTTCAAAAACCGCGCGGTCTACAAGGAATCGCTGGAGCACATGAACACGTTTATCGAGAACCATAAACGGGACCTCCGCGACCAGCTCATGCTGATCTACAAGCTCGAGACGCAGCGCATGTTCACTACTGATGACGAGTCCTTGAAGCGCAATAAAGCCGCCGAGCTGGAGATCCTCGTGCGCCACCGCAACCACTTCCGCATCGCGGCCTACAACGGCGAGGAGCTGGGCCACGTCCCTAAGATGGACGAGCTGAACGACGAGGAGCTGAAGCAAGAGGCCGCCCGGATGGACAAGGAGCTGAAGAAGCTTGGACCGGACCAGTTCGAGCAGGAGCTTGCCGTCGCCGCCTACATCCGCGGCTACTATCTCACAGCCGCGAACCGCTTCGTCGACTACGTGTCCATCCACGTCATGTCGGGCCTGCTACCCCAGGTGGCGTCCGTCATCGAGACATATCTGCACAAGCAGCTGGGCCTAACCAGCAGTGCCACAGGTACGCATCACCCCCCCCCCCCAAAAAAAAAAAAACCAACCAACCAGCTAACCCCCTCTCCCACAGCCCAACAGGTCCTCCAGCGCCTCATGAGCGAAGGCCCCGAGATCGAGCAAAAGCGCGAGGACCTGCGCCGCGAAAAGGCCGAGCTCAACGGCGCCATGGACATCATCGTGAACCTGGAACGGCGCGACCGCGAGCAGGCCGCCCAGCACGGCCACGGCCCGGACGCGTCGCAGGCCGAGAGCATGGCCAGCCTGGTCGACCGCACCAGCGACTACTCGGCCACGCAGTCCGGCGATGTCTAGGCCCCGCCCACTTGTGTACCGTTGTTTTCGGTTGGGGACGCGTGGAGAGTGTCTGTCGTGTTTCGGGCCATGCAATGCGCCGAGGCGCTGTGGTATTTACCGCCGTTTGGGTCTCTGGTCTTGGGGTTTGGTCATGTAGGAGTTCTTTGTTTTTTTTTTCTTCGCTGGTTCTGTTTGTTGTTTTTATCGGTCTCACTGCCGGCGGCTGGCTATCCATGGTAAATATGTATGGTCATGGCTCGAGTCTTTTGGTGCTCAAGGATGGTATTGGCGTTGGTCGGTGGTCTGGTGGCCGGCATGTCGTTCTACTACTACTGACTGGGTGGAACAATGGCTGGAACCTGTGTTGAACTTCGGTTTCTCAGTCGACGACGTGCATTTTCTTGTTTCTATTGCCACTATGGCTGGGTCTGTTTGCGATGGGGTGCTGTTGCATGGCGCTGATACAGGGTTCAGCCATGAAAGGTCTTGGCTGGGATATCTGCTGCCCAATGTATGGCATCTGTATTTGTACACTACTTGCTTTCGCTCTTGCAGATCTTCAATGTCAATGGAGCTGTCTGAAACAGCTTTTTTTTCGTCATATGGGAAGCCGGTGTGATGCTGGCAAGCATAAAAACCAACAAGGTCAGGCAAGCTTTCGTCAGTTGATCGACTCAGGGGTGCGTCTCCGTGGCGACCAGGATAAACACTCCCAGCTTACCCCACTGCCGCCCCTGAACCCCTCCACTACTTGCCGACATTCTTGGAACTACATCGTCAACCACCATCTCCATTTAGTTGTTGTCGCCTCTGGTGGAACAGGCCACCGCATAAATCAGGAGTTGCTAACGAAGATGGATTCACGTTTGGGTGGGCCAACAGAGGGACATTGCGGATGGAGGCAAGGCGGTTCGACACAAATCATAGCTCATTCCCAAGGCTGGGCACATTGCATTGTCTCTATCTAGCAAGCATCTGCAAGTCTGTCTTCTATCGCGCGGCACATACAACGAGTTTAACTTCATGCCTCGTCGTCACTATCACTTGGGATATCGTAAAATAACGACCTTTGTCGTCGCGATACCGTGTTTGGCGAGAAACTGTAGGTAAAGTCTTCTTTTGGGACAGAGTCGGCAGGTCGCTGGAGCGAGGTCTCCTTCTCCGCTTCCGAGGCTGTTTCCTCATCATCATCACTGATGGTTATCCGCCCAAGCAAGTTCTCTGGAGGGGATGCCTGCGGTTCCCATTGTGAGGCTCGAAACCCCAGTGAAATGCTCGACTCAAGTCCAGGTCTGAGGGGACTCCCAGGGTCGTCAGTTGATGTTCCCCGAGGCCGTCCATTGCGATCATGAGCATGCGCTAGCGTGGGGAGAGCATGGCGTGGAGAGCTCTCGTCGGTGTCAGAGATAGCTACGGGTGACAGAGAGATGCCGCCAAGGAGCCCGATATCATCCCGAGAGGGCGATCGAGGTATCTCGGTTTTGAGCCTCTTCGGTGGTGTGGATGCATGGCCCATCACCTGTTCCCCAGATCTCTTTGCGCCTTGAGACATTTGGCTTATTGACTGGCTTTCGCCGAGTATTTGTGTTGCTGGCAAGCTGGACGCGCCATCCTCAAAGATTTGCTACCATGCATCAGTGGAAGCGGACAAGAAATTGCAAGTACAACCTACCAGTGGCCGCTTTGGCTTCCTTCTCGGGACAGGGCCTTTTCTGGCGGCCGCCGTCCGTATGTCTTCATTCTTCTGCGTTTTGCCGTTCTGCAAGATCCCATTGCTCTTGTTTTCGACGACAGGACCGCCTTTGCCCTTGTTGTCTACGGCGACTTTTCTTGGAGCGGCTTTCCGGGAACTGAGCTTTGGCTTCGCTATGGACTTCTTTGTACCAGCGCCTCGGCCCCGAGATGTCGAATCCGTGGCGTTCCTCTTGGTACTCGGCTTCTGCGCCTGCTTTTTCTGGACTTGACCGGATATTCCCGTGCTAGAAACCTTGGGCTGCAGCGGTTCGTAAAGGGGAAAATCAAGATCGAGGTCTGGACCCGTTGGGCCGTCCGGGTGTGACTGTCGGTACATAGGAGAGCCGGGTTCAAGATGTTGGTTCGGTTCCATCAGTATCTTTTTCGCACCGCTCAGGGGCGAAGGCATGATCCTGGAAGAGTCAGCTAAGCCTTGGGCACTTTGACAAGCAATACATACTCTAGCCTCGCAATCCTGGCATAAGTGTACCCATCCCTTTGCTGTAGGGCGAGATTCGCATCGTCAAAACTGGTGTGATCGAACTTCCACACTCCGAGCGGGGGGTCGTCCGGACGTTCTGTCGCATGGAAAGCCAAAGTCCAGTGAATATCCTCTGCCTCTGTCAGCAATCGGTGGGGTCCTGAGGGCCAAAATGGAAGAGAGGGCCGGACCTGTCCATGATGTGAGGCGGCTGAGATAGTCTCCCAGATTCCATAACTGGGAATCGCCCGCTGATACATGCTGTTTTCCCGTCCCAGCCCTCCAGACATCCACGCCATACCTTCCATCGAGCTCATATTTGAAGGTGATGGTATAATATTCTGCAAGACTGTTCTCGCCTGACGTCTTGGTCCGAAGGTAGCTTATGCGGAACTTGACGAGGCTCTCGCTTTCGATGAGGGGAAATATGTCTCCAGTCTACCGGTACACTATCAGCTCAGCCCTCGAAACGAAGATGATGGGCTCACCAAGATCCCGAGGAAACGGCTGATGCCATAATCCCCGCCTTGTCGCAAGAATACGGTGCTGTTCTGGTCTCTCAGATATTCTTTCTCGTGGGATTGGACCCTGGACCCTGCGGTAACGATGGCTTCGAACGATCTGGAAACAACTTGTTCCAATGGCAGTACTTGGAAACATGCAGGCGGAAAGGAGTGTCTGCACTTGATGAGAATCCAAGATGTGCGCATCGGTCAAAACGTAACGATTCGGAGCCTACCTAGCATATAGGATCTGACTTATCTGCGCCGTGGGTGAGATGATGAGCTTGTAATGGGTAATCCACAAGATTCTGGAACGCGACTTACTGCTGCGCCGAAGACAACCTTGCACAGTTCAAAGTCGCGTTTCGGGCGGCACCGAGATGCGGCACGGGACTTTGTCGGTTGTTTAGGCATGGCGGCGGTGGAAGGATACGGGGTCAGGGGTATCAACAACTTCAAACAGGTGGTCGGGGCCAACAAGTCCTGGGACAAAGTTGGTCATGGTTGATGGCCCAAATGAACGGCAGAACTTGAGAGTTCCCAGCCAACCGCAAGGTCATGGAAATGGTGCCAATGAAGGCAGGAGCGACGGAGGTTGAGAGGGAAGGTGGGTGCTGCTCTGAGCAGTTGCCCAGATAACATGGACAGCCCGCTGTAGTTGGCGTGCCGCCTCAAGCAACCAAACTCTTCCGATCTCTTATTTTGGCCAACGGCCTAGGTCTACATTGTACGCCTCGGGTTTCCGATTGAGCCTCGCTGGCAAGTATCAGAAGTATTCGGGCCCAAGAAGGTGCGTCGTGGCAGACTGAGATGGACGGGGTCTGTTTGCTTCGTACTGCCTTCGCTAAATCCGGGGAGGAAAGGCACCTCCCTGACGAATACTCGCCGAATATTCCAACTTGGAGGGGACTGCGATGTCATTCAAGGAATTCGCTCTCGGTCTCAATGAACTATGAGCCGGGCCGTAGTTGGCCATCTAGGCGTTGAGTGGCACAGTGAGCCGGGAACAACACCCGCAGAGAAAGTAAGGGAGGAACAAGAGTGGTCAGGGTTCACATTGATGGATGAATGCAAGCACTGGTCAGGAACCTGGTCTGTTGGGTTGTGGAAATCCCGGATTGAGGATGCCTGGGGAACCTTTGTCGTCATGGAGTCTTGAGGGCTGCACGAGAGCTTCTAGAGCAGATGGGCACCTCGAGACACCTTTTCAAAACCCACACCCGGATACGGGTGGAGGCGGTGACAAGCTGGATCTTCGATCTGCCGTCAGGGAAACCGATGCCTGTTTGCTTGCTCCCTCGGGCCCGCAGTGCGTTTGACTTGGCGGGAAAGGACTGACTTAAATGAGCAACAGAGCCGCTGTTGTCAAACTACACTAACCAGTTTAGGCTTTCCGGTGGCCCTGTGTGGACTGTGGCGCGTGGTATTTTGCCTGCCTCGGGTCTGAAACTGTACAAATGGAATTTCTCAGTGCGATGGGGAATGGCCGGCGAACTACATGTATCACATATCACAAAGCCCCAAGCGCCAGGAAAAGCATCATCAGTGCTTACTGAATAGCTTTTAACGACAATCCAAGCCTCCATCATCGACAAGGGAGCAATAAGTTGCCCGAGGTACATGGCAAGGGCCATGACCCCACTTCACATTCAACCAGAGCAAACAACTCAACCCAACTCCCTCAAGCTATCAACAAAACCGGCATTGCAAATAGACCGAGAGCCGGTAGATGAAGCATTAAAAAGGTCGTTGCTCGTTTGTCCGGCGAGTCCGAAATCGAAGTTTTCCATTGGCACCTAAGCGGGAGTACGGATCCGTACAGATTACTTGTGGCCGCGCCGCAGGTGGCTTGTGCGTACCTCCATGGCCCATGCTGTCCAGAGCCAAGGCCGGAAATGGCGATTCGCAACATAAAAACAGACAAGCAAAACTGTCCAGCCTGGCGGGAACCCCAAAGCTTGAGGGTTCTGATGTCCGGAGATCGTGGGAAACATGGGGAAATGAAGGCGGTTATCTAAATTGTAGTTGCAGGTTGCATTTTAGCGGGCTTGCGACATGTCTCCGATTCCACCGGATCCTCTTGTCATGTGCTGGAACAGGTTTGTGGTTATATTGTCTGAGGCGGACCATGGCAGGAGGCGCTGTGGCACGGGCGGTCTGCAAATCGAAGCGCGCCGCTGTGTGCCAGGTTGGGTCTTGCCTCGCCGATTGTGGGACCCCAACCGTCACCTCAGCGAAAGACAAGGAGCCAACGGCTCAAGTCCACCAAGTCCAATCCATCCCTTCTTTTCCGAAGCCTATATCCAGTTTCCAGCTGATGGGGCAGGCTGAACGAAATTCACGAACCGGGATCGCCCTTCTAACCCACGCCCTTCCGACCAACGCCTCCCGTCAAACCTCGCAGCAACGGAACCCTTTCTCCGTCACAGGCTCTCTGTTGCGCACCCGAGATTCTCTGCACACATCCCCCAGTCCTACGACGACCGTTTCCGAACACGAAAAGCAGAAAAATGATAGCGGTGCTTTGACCCTCCTTCACATCCGATAACTGGCGGGAACCTGCGTGTGGCACGCCTCGGAAACACGGTCGCTTCGTGCCGGCTCGCACGCGTTAGACACAGTTGCTGGTGCTTTCCCTACCACCGACAATAGTTGCACTGTCGACGCCGAACAGGAGATACTACCCCGACAAAGACACAGGGGACTCGGTTCGAGTCTTTCGTCCCTGATACCCACGGCTTTCCGGCCATAGCCGCCATCCCGGCAACCGCACCGCTGTCTGCCGTCTCGCGGCACCATGGACGCTCGCCGACCGCTATCGAGCCATAAGGTCTCCATGTCCTGGGACGAGGACGAGGACATGGTCACACGTCACCAAATGATGCAGTTTGCCGATGAGTGCATCGAGACCAAGACGATCACAACTACAACCACAACAAAACGCTCTTACCCGCCGCTCTTTCTCCGCCAACCACGAGACGTACACTCGCTCGACTCCAAAGAATACCCTCTTGCGTCCAGGCCAACTCCGCCCGAACTTCGGAGGCTGACTTACGATATATATGACTATGATCTTAACGGCTGGGAGGATGAGGGTGACACCGATGTCCAGGTGAGTTGGCCCCTGCTACTTGCGCCTTTTGTTAATCCCAACTAACACGAGTATCTTACAGGTCCGACGTTCTCAAAGCGTCGACTACGCCGGCGACGTCAAATGCGAGCCCGGAATCGAGAGCCCCATCTCTAGCGCATCTCGCCGCGCCCTTGATGGCACAGAACCGTACCTACGAAGATCGCGGAGATCAGCCGGCAGGGCCGTCTCGCCAAGTTACACGCCGGTCCTAGAGAGGAGCGTCCCCTCCATCTCGAAGCCTACAAATATATCACGCATGCCGGATACGCTGCGCCGTGCCGTACCACGGGTCCTGCAGAGGGGGGTGGACCAGGCGATCCGTCGGTCGTCCGGGTATCTTGCCACACCCGACACCTCCGACCTCGCGAGCGGCCGTCTGGATCGACTCTCTCGGCTGAGGCCTTTGGCGGTAGACCCAGCTGAGTCTGGCACAAGCCAATCGACCTCGGGCTACGATGTTGCGAGCCCAGCCGGCAGTGACACGCAGACCGTCTTCAGTCATGTCGCCACACCCCCGGTTACCGATGCTGACCTCCAGCCCTTCGATGATGCCGATGACTCTCTCCCGCACGCTGGACCCAGCCCTCCCCCGAGACGAAGCATCAACACTGTGGCGGCGCAAGACGTCAGCCTCCCGAGCCCGCGCCTCTCTCCCACACTCGCAGCCGCCCAGTTACAACACAGCCAGGTTTTGGTTGACGACGAAGGCGAGGACTACGAGGACACTTCCTTCTCAACGCAACTCGCGCGCTCAGGTCGGCGACAGTGGCTCGACGAGAGCCAAACCACAGAGGACGGTGACACCGAGGTCCCTGGTGCCGGCCTCTCCCCAGTCCCCGAAAACTCGCTTTCGCGGCCGAAACACGGCCAGTCCCCTTATACGGATCCTAACTCCATGTTAGAGAGCTTTGATGCCATGCCGAATGAGGTCAAGACGTGGATGATGTACCAGTTCCTCCGGAGGTGCCCACGAAAGACCCTCCACATGATCGCCGACGTGGTTAACCCGGCTCTCAAGTGCGACTTCCTCCAACAGCTCCCAACCGAGCTCAGCCTGCACGTCCTCTCATACCTCGGCTGCCGTGACCTCTGCCGCGCAGCCCAGGTCTCCAAACATTGGCGTCACATTGTGGATAGCAATGAAACGGGCTGGAAGGAGCTCTTTGACCGCGATGAGTTCCACCTCCCGCCCGGGGAGCTCCAGAGAGCTATCGGCGAAGGTTGGGGATGGCAGGATCCCATTGGACCCAACGACCTTGGGCCTGAGGGGTGTGAGGTTGACTTGAGCAACCAGTGCCGCCTTACGTCGAGCGAGGCGGATCTCCTTCGGTCGGTGGTGAAAGCGGACAAGTCGGAGCTTCTGTCCAAGACCAGGGGTGCCAAGCGGAAGCGTGGCCTGACGCACGCCAATGCTGACCGAGCCAAGCGGCGTGCGGTTGCCCAGGATTTCAGAGCGGATAGGAATTCCCCCCTAGTGAAGACGCACAAATCCGAGGGGCCAAACTCGACTGCCAATGCTGCCGCCATTGCCGTTCCCGATCCCCAGCTCGGCCTTCCGAGCTTGCGACAAATCCACCTATACAAGTCGATCTATCGGAGACACTACATGATCCGACAGAACTGGATGAGCAGCAAGGCCAAGCCAGGCCATGTTGCTTTCGCGGCCCATCCACGGCACGTCATCACGTGTTTGCAATTTGACGACGACAAAATCATCACGGGCAGCGATGACACTCTCATCCATGTCTACGATACCAAGACGGGAAAGCTGCGCACAAAGCTCGAGGGCCACGAGGGCGGCGTTTGGGCACTGCAGTACGAGGGGAACACGCTCGTGTCTGGGAGCACAGACCGCTCGGTCCGAGTTTGGGATATCCAAAAGGGCATTTGCACGCAGACATTCTACGGCCACACCAGCACCGTACGCTGTCTACAGATCGTCATGCCGGCAGACACCGGCAAGGTTTATGATGGCACGCCGGTCATGATGCCGCCGAAGCCCCTCATCATCACAGGTTCCCGCGACAGCCAGTTGCGCGTTTGGCGACTGCCCGAGGTAGGCTCGCGCCGCTACATCCAGACTGGCCCGCCAGTCAACGACGACCAATGCCCATACTTCATTCGGATTCTCGCTGGACACACCCATTCTGTCCGCGCGATCTCGGCCCATGGCGACACGCTGGTGTCCGGCAGCTACGACAGCACGGTCCGGGTTTGGCGCATCAGCACGGGCGAGCAGGTCCATGTCCTCCACGGGCACGCGCAGAAGGTGTATTCGGTTGTGCTGGACCACAAGCGGAACCACTGCATCTCGGGCTCGATGGACTCGCTGGTCAAGATCTGGGATCTTAATACGGGCACCTGTCTCCACACGCTGGAGGGCCACAGCATGCTGGTCGGGTTGCTGGATCTGCGCGACGACAAGCTGGTGTCGGCGGCGGCGGACAGCACATTGAGGATCTGGGACCCGGAGACGGGCAAGTGCAAAAAGACATTGGAAGCCCATACTGGAGCTATTACGTGTTTCCAGCATGACGGTCGGAAGGTGATTTCGGGCAGCGAGAAGACGGTCAAGATGTGGGATGTCGAGACGGGCGATTGCACCAAGGACCTCCTTACCGACTTGGGCGGGGTCTGGCAGGTCAAGTTTGATCAGCGGCGATGCGTGGCGGCTGTGCAGAGAGGAAATCTGACATATGTTGAGGTAAGTGTTATTGTGTTGTCGATGTATTGGGTGCCATGACTGACAAGCTCGACAGATCCTTGACTTTGGCGCGGCGCGCGACGGCAAGCCGCCCGAGGAACTGGGCAAGCGCAAGCTTCTCAACGAAGCCGAAGTTCAGCGCCTGATTGCTGAGGAGTCGTGATGACGGTGACTTGCTCGATGCCCCTGGAGTCCACCCAAGGCTTGAGATGGAGTGTGTTATTTCTGGACAACAAGCCTGGTCATTGTTGGGCCGTCACTTTCGGGGGGTATGGACTGGAATGAGAGACGACCTGGGAAAACAACGGCGAAACAGGAAGCGAGGCACCAGTATCTGTTATGAACTGGGCATCTACATGATTAGCAGCGAGGTTTGGGGAACGCAAGGAAACACGGTATATCATTTCGGTGGAGTGTAGATAATTATCATCTTTCATGGCATTTGGAGTGCTTTACTTCCCCCACACCCAGGTTGACGACCTGTCGATTGCAGGCAACGATTGCAGGCAACGCCTTGTGAGCGTCTGTTGCCAATGTTACACACAGAGAAACTCGTGTCGGGCGCGGTGTTGAAGCCATACATGTACGGAATACAGGAGACAGCATTCCATACTCCGTACAGCAAGCGAAACTGAGTGGCAAGATGGCAGGGTGGTGTCGAAGTGGGGTACGGGGGTCTCGAGCTTACACTCACCGGAAACAAGATTTTAGCAAGTTTTCCCAATACGGTCAATGCACCCACCCCACCCAACCAGCAATTCCCACCCCACATACAAATGTATTCAATTAGCAAAAAAACTTTCTTCGCATATAGGTCTGTACTAACTAGTGCAATACTATACTAAAACACCTAAAAGTACTATCGCTAGATAGCTCTTAAAAAGCTCTATTTACCTATACTAGGTATACTTATATATAGATTTATATAGTAGTACTATATAAGGTATTAGGAAAGACTTTCTTTATAAATAAGCCGGTACTAACTAGTATAGTAGCGCCCTAAAACGGCCGAAACCTATATCGCTAGAAAGCCTCTAATAAGCTCTATCTAACTATACTAGGTATATCTACGTACAAGCTACTACGTAGGTACTATAGGCGTATAA
>MU853407.1:1291968-1310240 GCA_033297235.1 Trichocladium antarcticum
ATCTAATACGGACCTACTATAGATTAGTTAGTATCCTTCTAGTAGCTTCTATAGCTACTTTACGCGCCTACTTTAGTCTATATATATAACCTACTTGTAAGAGACTAGCCCTATAGCAACTAGAGATAGGCGTATAATATAGTAATCTTTATTCTTATAGAAGGAAGAGGTAAGTATAGGATATAGAACTACCCTCCTTAATATATCTACCGAACCTTTAGTCTATACGTATAGTATATGCTAATTATATATACTAAGTACGTTATATATATAGACTAAGGTAGGTACGTAGGGTGGCTATAGAAGCTACTAGAAAGATACTAACTAATCTATAGTAGGTCCGTAATAGATCTAGACTAGGTCCAGATCGCACGTAGGTCACGCGTAAGGCGCGTATAGCGCGTATACTAAAGTGTTATAGGTATAATATATAACTACTATATACGGGTAAAGCCTAAGTATATAATATACCCCCATTCTCCCTTAGCGCTTATAGGAAGAGCGACTCTAGCGTACCGAATTAAAGGAACTTACTTAGTTATAACGCGTTTTTCTAGCTAACGGCGTACGTTTAACTTCGGGCTATTATTCTAAAGAACGTTTCCCTACTCCTACTCGAAGGCCTCAAGAGCCTTAGTATTCTCTATATTCTTAAGAGGCTCTTACGTTAGGGTAAATATACCCCTTCTACTTTACTAGTATATTATAACGATTTCCTCTCCCCCTTACGTTTCTAGTAGCTAGGATTACCTCTACCTTATATTCCTTATATAGTATACTATCCTATAGCAATTCCTAGGTAGGACCTAGGTAAGAGTCTATTATATATTACAATAGAAGTAGGTTAGTTATAAGACTATATACCTATTAATCGATTAGCCTAGTAATCGATCAATTTACCCTATACTAACACTTTATATATTATTATTTATTCGTACTCCGATATGCCTTACGGCGCGCTAGTCCTGCTACTAGTTTATATACAAAGGAAACCGTACCCCCTGAACAGGGGGCCGGGTGAAAACCCCTACCTACGCTTCTGCTTTAGCGCTTTGAATCTATTATACTACGTGTAAAGGATAGCCCCTGTCTCCCTTAGCGGCTCGGTTCGGCACTTCCTACACCCTCTCCGCTACTCTTAGCTGCTTTTACAGCCTTTGTAGCTTCTAGTTATAGCCTATAAGCTACGCTATACTCCGTTAGGCGCCCCGAATCTATTAACTAGCTAAAAACTACCTTTACTAAGCTCTTATATAGCTATATAACTTGTTATAAGATAAGCTATAGATCCTATTATAACTATATTTGTATCTCTTCCTAGGTTCTATACTTTAGTGGATCTTTATACTATACTACTAGGTGCTTAATCGTTTCTTTACCCTCGCTATACTTGTAGTATAGTATAGTAATCTCTAGGACGTTTACCCTATTTAGGTACTCCTAGAGGCTAATATCCCTGCTACGTACCTAGGTAAGTAGGGAGCTCTAAGCCTTACTTAGACCCTTATATCTCTTAAGGGCAAGGTCTATAAATAGTTATATTAGGGGGTCCTTATCTGCCAAGCGGTACATAGGTCTTCTTGCTCTTGTTACAAACGTAGCGCGCCCCTCCTAGGCCGCTATCCCGCGCTCCTACTAGGTAAGTTCCACTACTCTATCTATATCGAGGGTCTTATTCTTTAGCTTCCCTATCTTCTACTTTTACTTAGCCTATTCGTTCGCTATAGCTACTACTCTCTTAACTACTATTAGCCCCTATAGGCCTAGCTTAGGCTTCCTCCTTTACGTCCTTCTACTCCTTTTCTAGAACCTCCTAAATAGCTTAGTATATACCTCCTAGATTAAGCTCGCTACTATAACTAGGGGGCGCCCTAGTCCCTCCCCTAACTAAAGGAGTAGTTTGTATATCCTAGCTTCGAAGTTAGCTAGCTGCTTATTTAGGTAGAGGTCTACTAGTAGGACCTAGGCCTTTGTCTCTAGGTACCTAATTAGCGTAGTTCTATAGCCTGCTACTACTATATAGAGGCCCCTACTCTAGTCCTTCGCTAGCTTCTTAGCTATCCCCTTTAGCTCGCTTCCCTTACTAACCGTAGTTGAGATATAGTAGCTCGCTACTCTATATACTACTACGCTCCTTATACACTTTGTATATACCTCCTAGGCCTTCGCAAGGCTCGGGCCCTACGTCTTCGCCGCGATCCTTATTAGCGCGAACTCCTAGGTAGCGAGCTTCTTCTTGACCGCGCTATAGTATACTTACTATAAGAGCTTCTAGTCTAGCTAGACCCTAAAGAACCTAGCGGACTTAACTAGTTTAATATCTATATACCTACCTCTATCTAGAAGGGCGAGCTTAGCTAGGTCTAGCTACTACCTTCGGTTCTTATTAAAGTAGATTAGTTTATACTTCTACGCTATAAACGCTATTCCCTACGTTCCTACCTACTTTAGGCAGGTTCCTTACGCTCGCTCGAGTTAGTTGACGTTTACCTTAGCCGACTTTCTAAATACTAGTAGGTTTATATCATTAGCGAAGCCTCCTATACTAAGGTATAGGTACTCTCTCCTTAGGTCCTTATATAGTAATATAATATATAAGATAAATAGAATAGGTAATAGGGGGGACCCCTAGGGCACCCCTGCTATAACTAGGATATTATCTATTACCTTCCTATCGAAGTAGAGGATTACAACCCTATCCATTAGCTATTCCTATACCTAGAGTACTATCTACTTCGAGTAGCTAAGCTCCTGGAGCGTAGCTAGTAGCCTAACGTAGTTAACTATATTAAAGGCTCTAGTAATATCTAGTTATAGGAGGGATACTAAGGCGCCTTAGCGCTATACCTCCTAGACCTAGGCTACGACTAGTCGGACCGCTAGCTTAGTCGATCTACTTGCCTAGTTACCTATCTACTTAGTAGGGAGTAGCCTATAGACCTTTACTACCGCTATAATCCTTCTTGCTACTACTGCCTTAATTACCTTCCCTATAGTTAGGAGTAGCGTAATAAGGTAGTAACCTCCTAGGGTATAGTATATATTAGGTGTCTTTCCTAGCTTCTATAGGACTACTGTTTTAGCTCTTTTAAACGTAGCTAGGAACTACGCTAGCTATAGGCACCTTATAGTTAGGGCTATAAGGATCTAGCTTAGCGGTTAGCTATATACTTTTAGGAATCCTATTAGGAGTATATCCTCCTCTAGGGCCTTCTATAGGCTCGCTTTGTCCTATACTGCTTCTATCGCTAGGAAGCTTATAAGCTTCTAGACCTTAAACCCCTGTTCCTACTCCTCCTTAAGGTCTAGGTCCTAGATATTACTAAGGTCTACCCCTAGTATCACAGGTGGTAAATGCCCAATGTTAGGGTACGTATATATTCGATGTGGTTGTACGAGGAACTCAAGATCGTAGGTGTGGCCCGCCGGGGATGTGCCCTGCGGCGGGCTCTATATGCTATAGGCTCTACAGGCCCTACATCGCATAACCGCTCTACAATGGCTATACGGCCCGCAATGGCCATACGGCTATATGTCACGGCTAGACCCGTGACACTACCCTCCCTTAAAACAAGCCTCCTCTTCAAATCAAGCCTACGGTTCGAACGCTCGAATCGTAGCTTCAGTTCCTTCTCGGCACCTACGCTAGAGGCCCTAGCTTGTTCGGATTAGTATTGTAGAACTTCCAAATAGTATTATCGTAGCTACGTAGATCCGTTGCTAGCTACTAAGTCGGCTAGGTATAGCCCTCCTACTTAACTAGGTATTGCTACCTCCTATTCTTTGCTTTCCTAAAGTCTCGAATCTCTTTAAATCTCTATTTAACTACTTCGACGCCGTCGTCCTAGCACCTTACTTCCCTACTATAGTTCGCCCTTATATCTCTCTATACGTTAGCTTACCCTAGGATTCCCTGCTCGCCCTGCTATAGCCGAACTAGTAATACGTAGAACGTGTCGAATATCTTTATATTCGCTAGAAGGCGTAGCGTCACCGCGTATAACGCTGCTTTAGTAACTTCGAATGGTCCCTCCTAGCGTAGTTCGAGCTTCTTCGTCGGGCGCCCCGTCTTATAATGCCATATATTAAGCATTACCTTGTTGCCGATTCTATAGACTAGGGCGTTGCTACGTTTAGCGTTTGCGTTAATCTTATAACGGTCCTACGTTTACCTCGCTAGTGCCTTCGCTATATCTAGTATTGCTTTAAAGCGTATAGATATTTCTATCACCTAGAAAAACTCCCTTTTCTAAGCTTCCGAGAGTTCTAGTAAGTATAGTCTGCTCGGTTCTACGCCTATATATAGGTAGAAACTATAGTTTGTAAAGAAGGGTAATACTCCTGTTATCTCTAACGATATATTATTCCCTACGAACTCTATAAGCGGTACTTAGTCCGCCTAGTTATCCTATACCTAGTTAACGAAAAGGCGTAAATACTACTTTAACTCTACGTTAATCCGTTTAGTCTAGCCGTTCGTTTATAGGTAGAACGCTAATAATAGTTTTAGAGTTACTACTAATCTCGACGATAGTATTCTCTAGAACGTTGAAACGAACTATATACCTTTGTCTAATATAATCGTCTCGGGTAGGCTATATAGGCTATAGACCCGTTCTATAAAGCGGTCTATTAACTTATTTACTTCTAAGGTCTCTATTAGGATAAAGTGGCGTATTTTCGTTAGTCGGTCTACTACTACTACGATATAGTTAAAGGTTCGGTTTCTCCTTGTATATAGCGGTAGTAGTATAATATAATCTACCGATATATCCTGCTATAGCGAGAGTAGCACTAGTAGCAGCTTTAGAAAGCCTGTCGGTAGCGCCCTTAGCGTTTTCGTCTTGTTATATAGTAAGTAGGCGTTGTAGTAATCGCGAATAGTACTAGTTATCCTAGTCTACTAGTATTTCCGATTTATTAGGTCGATAGTCTTGGTTCTTCCTAGGTAGCCCCTAGGTCCCGATACGTAAGTTCGGTAAATTAGTTATAGTTATATCTCGTTATTATCTAGGTTAATAAGCATTCTCCTATAGTAATATACCTTACCTGCGATAGTATAGTACTCCGCGTATAGTACTTTAAGCTTCGTTTTAATGTCCTTTGGCTAAGCTCTGGTCCTAGGGTCTACTAGCGCCCTAAGCGTTGCCTTTAGCAGATCTAAGCTCGTATACATTTCGTTTAGCAGATCGTCGATATATCTTAATAGGTCTAACTAGTTAACTGTAATCGCCTCGTTATATAGTTTTAGTAGTTTAAATGTCTCTAGATCGAACCGGTTAGGGTCGATTAGTAGCCTCTTATAGTTCTAGAGTCGGTTATCCTCTACGCCCTATAGTATATGTTCTAGCTTATAGCTTAGCGTATCTAGCATTGCGTTTGCCGATCCTGGCCGGTAGATAATATAGAAGTTAAATCGTAATAGGAATTCAGACTACTGTATATGCCTTAGGGACAGTTGCTTCGTCGTCGCGAAGGTCTAAAGGTTCTTATAGTCCGTAATAATGTTAAACCGGCCGTTTGCTCCCTTTAGTTCTAGTCGCTATTCTTCTAGTGCCTTAATCACTACTAATAGCTCCTTGTTATAGATATTGTAATTGCATTCCTATACTAAGTGCTTCGCGCTAAAGTAGGCTACTAGGTGCTAGTTGCTATTATTGTCTTGCTATAGTAGCGTTCCGCCTACTAACTAGTCTAAAGCGTTAGTTTCGACGACTACGGGCTTGTCCTAGTTGTAGATCCTTAGCGCTAATGCTATTAAGAAGTACGTTTTTAGTTGTTCAAAAGCTAGATAGTATAGTCTACTCTATTCCTAGCTTGTTGTCTTCTTTATAAGGTTATAAAGTAGCTATACTACTCCTAAGAAGTTCTTAATAAATCGTTGGTAGAAGTTCGCGAAGCCTAAGAACTATTGTAGCTACCGCCTTATTGTTAGCGGTTCCTAGGATATAATAGCTACTACCTTCTCTTTGTCTATATCGATACTACCTAGTGTAATAATTAGGCCTAGGTATTTCGTTCTTATAGTATAGAATTTGCACTTGTTAATATCGACCTAGAGCCCTACCTAGTGTAGTCTCTTTAGTACCTCCTTTACTTGCTTGACGTAGTCTGCTATATTCGTAGAGTAGATTAGTATATTGTCTAGGTACGCTATAGTGTATACGTCTAGTATATTATATAGCGTGTTATTAATATAGTGCTAAAACGTAGCGGGCGTTCCTTGTAGCCCGAACGGCGTAACTAGCGATTCGTAGAGGCCGAATTATATTACAAACGCTATTAACTATTCGTGGCCTTCCGCTACTTAGACTCTATTAAACGCTACAATAATATCTAGCTTCGTAAAGATCCGCGCTTTATAGATAGAATCGAGTATTTCCTTAATTAGTAGTATTAGATATTAACTCTTTATCGAAACGTTGTTTAGACTTTGGAAGTTAGTGTAAATCTGTACTCTGCCTCCTAGCTTCTAGGTAAGTAGTAAAGGCGCTCCTATACTCGATTTCAATAGTTAGATAAAGCCTTTCGTTAGGTAGTTATCTAGCTAGCGCTTAACTATATATAGCTCTATTAGGGGAGTGGTGTAATTGGAGTGTGTTGCACCTAGAAGCCGCAAGGCTGTCGGTTCGAATCCAGCCTCCCTCACCCTCTTTTCGGTTTTTCAGGATTAGTCCCCTGCAAATTCCAACGAGAGTCACACTAACCAAAGAAGGAAAACCCGAGGAATAGCCGTCGTCTCGGAGACTAGGATCTAGGCCCCTACGTTATACACCGATCGGTAAGAACCCTGTGTTACTCGCTGTAGGATAAAAACAATCTAGCTATAGTAGCTAGGGACCGGTAAACTACCTAGGGTAGAAGCTGAACTGCCTAATAAAATACTACTAGGGGCCCCCCCTAGAAGAAACTAGACTTAAACGAAGAGCGGAAGAAGGAGGAGATTATTAGCTACCCTAGAACTAATTATATCTAACAAAGGGGGTAGGTAGGGTTGGAGAAGGCTAGGGCATTACGTAGTATAAAGGAAACAGAAGCGGGGAGATCAAATCGAAGAGTGGAGGTTTTCATCCGGCCTAGCGAGGGTACAGTTTCCTGTACTAGACAAACCAGTAGAAGGACCGGCGCGCCGTAAGGCATATCGGTGTACGAATAAATAAATAATATATAGCTCTATTAGTAAGAACGGTCTATTCTTTAAGAACGGTAGCTTGCTTCTTAGTATTAGCTTGATTTTATAGTTGTATAATCTATACGGTAGTAGCGTATCCGCCTCCTAGGGAAGAAAAGTCTCGAACGTATCGCGATACTCTACTAGTAGGCGTTTCAAGATATCCGCTACCGTTAGCTAGGGTTTGTTACTCTTCTTGAAGAATTTCCAAGCGTCCTCCTCTATAATCCTATAAATCGTCTCTACGTTACTCTAGAGGGCGTTTATAAACTTATAGTGCTATTCTAGGAGTACTAAAGTATAGTCCTCTAGCGAGCCTTCGCGGTTTAATATCCGCTTGTAAAATTCGTCTAGTAGGGTATAGAGCGTAGCCCTCTCCTTATCCTTCTTCTCGTTTAGTATTACTTGTTCTAGTTAGTTAACCGTTACATGTATTACTATTATACCCTTCTAGTGGTAGAAAAGTATAAAGTTTAGCGCGTTTAGTATCTTAATGTTGTTTTTGTTAATCGCCTTGTTACGCGGTAGTAGCTTCGGGAGTCGTTTCGGTAGTAGCGGCGCCTATAGGTGCCTACGCCTGTTTACCTTTTTCGCTAGTTATAGCCTTCTTATAAGCTTATTTAGAATAACTACTACTCTTGATCCTAGTAGGGATAAGGTCTACCGCAGTCTGTTCTTAAGCGCTCTCTAATAGCGTTATAATGGGGATAACCTCCTCTTCCTCTTCTTCTATAGGTTCTCTAGACCCTGGTTATACTCCCTATCCTCTAGTTCTCCCTTATCCGGGACTTCCTTAACTAATGTTTAGTATTTCGCTATATTTTTTATAGTTGTAGGTTCCGCGGTTATAGGTTCTATAGTTATAGGCTTTGCTTACGGTACTATTAGCTTAGTTATATATTCTAGTAAGTAACGTTGCTCTTAGTAACGCTCTCTAAACGTAAGCTTTAGGTCTGCCTAGTTAATTGTTAGGTTATATCTTCTTAGCTATAGGAGGCCTAGAATAATTAGATTGTCTTTCGCTAGTGTAGTAATAAAGAACCGAAGCTTCTCCCTATACTAGCTAATCCTTAGTTCTAGTACTATACTCTATTTAATCTATAACTTTAGTATACTATTAGCTAAGTAGAGTAGCTTCCTTGTTTCTAGTCTACTTAGCGGTATGTTATTATATACTACGAAACTAAAGTCTATAAAGGTAAGACCTATATAGCCTAAATCTATAAGCGCTATATACGCTATTTTACACTTGCTTATTATAATATAGGAGGATAATAGGATTAAATTAGCTATCTAACTAATAGCGCTAATAACTAAATCGCTACTACCTCCTTTGTAATAGCCTCTATACCCCTATGTACGTCTTTGCGTAGAGGCTAGGCATTTCCCTAGTACTATTGTTACTATTCTAGGTCTTCTATACTCTATTTAGGTTTATAGTACTTAGTATCGTCGTAACTAACTTCTCCTAGAACGTAGCTTTAGTCTATAAATCGTACGCGGTACGCGCTATAGCCTCTACTATTGTTACCGAAGTTCTAGTTGTTATTACTAAAGTTCTAGTTATTATTATTCTATCGATATAGGTATCTACCGCCGCTATAGCCTCCGCTACCTCCGAATCCGCCGTTATTGTTGTTCTAGTTCGGGCCGCTATTATTGTTCTAGTTCGAGCTACTATTGTTGCTAAATCCGCCGTTATTACCGAATCCGCCGTTATTGCCGAATCCGCCGTTATTGCCGAATCCGCCGTTGTTGCCGAATCCGCCGTAGTTACTATAGCTGCCCCGCTACCCTCTACCTCTAGCGCCTAGGTTGTTCTAGGCTTGCTTGCCTTTCTCTATATATTTCGCTATAATATAGCCCCTTATACTATAGAGGAAATAGAGACCTATAGCTATATACTACTCCCTCTCTAAGTTAGAGAGTTGTAAGATAGTTACCTTATCCTTAGTAGTAGTTACTTAGTTAACGTCTATAGCGTTTAGGTCCTTACTTTCCTTCTTAGTATTATAGCTATTATAGTAGTTCGGCTCGTTAGCCTTCTTTAAGTATTCCTCTATTTTAAGGTTATTAGCCTAGGCCTAGGCTATAGTAACCTATCCCTAGAAGTTATCCTAGGCTAGGAGGTTCGTCTATAATAGGATCAGGTCCTATATTAGCTTCGAAAGCTTCTCTCTTAGCGCGTATACGTAGGTAGCGTTATCCTAGTTACTTAGGTTATAGAGGTTCGAGAACTCTATAATAAAGTCTATAAACTTCGTGTACTTATCCTTCTACGCTATCTTATATAGCTTATTCTCTACGTTAGCTACTAGATCTATCGTTATATACTTCTTAGAAAGGAACTTAATAAACTCGTTAGTAGTTGTCTATACCTAGGCTTGCTTATTGCCTAGATTCGCGATAATAGTATCGATATAGTTACTAATTCCTATAGCTATAATTCCCTCTAGTAGCGAAGCTATATAGAGGATCTTCGCTTTCTTAGTTGTATATTCTAGCGGCCTTATAGCCTATCGCGCCGTGATTAGCGTCTTCTACATTCTAAATTATATAGTTCGCTTCGCTAAGTCCTACTTAGAGCCTAAAAATACAGATACGTACAGTATACTACCCTCCCTAGCACCGCCGCCGCTACTACCTAGCTTCCTAGACTCGATTAGCCTTATTAAAACGTTATTCTCTACTTATAGTACTATAGCCTTCTCGTTCGCCTCGTTCGCCCTAACTATCTATCTCTAGATTTCCTCGGTCGCGCCCCTAAGGATATATTCGGCTAGGTTTACTATTATCCTCTCTATTATATTATCCTTTCTAGCTCTTTTAAGCGCTTTAAGTAGGAGGTTATTACCTATAAACGGCCTATAGTATCCTTCGAAATAACCCTTTAGCTTTAGGTATATCTCTTCCTTTAGGGCTATAGCGGCCTTACTATATATATCCTTAATAGGAATAGGCACTTAGGCTACAGAGCTTACGTTAACGTCTATAGTGCTTGTTCTTCTTTGTTTAGGTTTCTTAGGTTTAGGGGTTTAGTTTCTTAGGTTCGGGGGTTCGGTTTCTTAGGTTTAGGTTCTTAGGACTATCTTGTCGTTTCAGGACTAACTATCTTATTAGTTTCTTAGGTTTAGGGCGGTCGAATTGTAATTTCGGTTAGTTCGCGTAACGTAAATTTGTTGTAATTAATCAACGAAGGTCTACATACACGAACAGAAGGTACAACCAACTATCACAGGTAGTAAATGCCTAATGTTAGGGTACGTATATATTCGATATGGTTGTACGAGGAACTTAAGATCGTAGGTGTGGCCCGCTAGGGATGTGCCCTGCGGCGGGCTCTATATGCTGCAGGCTCTGCAGGCCCCACATCGCACAACCGCTCCACAATGGCCATACGGCCCGCAATGGCCATACGGCTATATGTCACGGCTAGACCCGTGACACCTAGGCTTAGGAAGAACTTCTTCGTAAGCGCTTCCGCCTTATTCTAGTACGTTGTTAGATCTAGGCTACTGTCTAGGCCCTTTAGGGCTAGGAGTTTTAGCGGCTTAGGGAGGAGGAAGCTCCTAAGCCTTACCTATCGCTTAAGCTACTATAGGGTCTCCTCCCTAGCTTCCTCGATCGTCTTCCTCTAGAAGCGTCTCTTTTCCTCTACTATTTCTATTACTAGCTCTCTTTACTTCTTATTAAGCTTCTCCTTATAGAACTACGTAGAGGTCCTCTAGAGCTCCCTCTCTACCTCCTTTGCTACCTTTAATACCTCCTCTACCTTACCTATCTACTATAAGGAGCTCCTCCCTCTTAACTCCTTCCTCCTAAGGGCTATTATATAGGCGATAGCTATTAGCTCTATAGCTAGCTCTTCGAATACCTTCTCTAGCCCTTTTCTCGTTTTAATCCTTACCTTTAGTCCCTCCGGTCCTCCGTTATCGAGCTATATCCTTAGTAGCAAGTACGCTACCTCTACCTTTATTAGCTTCTCTGAGACCTTGTCACAGGTCTAGCTGTAACATATAGCCGTATGGCCATTGCGGGCTGTATGGCCATTGTGGAGCGGTTGTGCGATGTAGGGCCTGTAGAGCCTGTAGCATATAGAGCCCGCTATAGGGTATATCCCTAGCGGGCTACACCTACGATCTTAAGTTCCTTATATAACTACATTGAATATATACGTACCTTAACATTAGGCATTTACTACCTATAATAGTTGGTTGTACCTTCTGTTTATATATATAGACCCTTATCGATTGATTACAACGAATTTACGTTACGCGAACTAACCGAAATTACAATTCGACCGCCTCGAACCTAAGAAACCAATAAGATAGTCGGTCCTAAAACGACAAGATAGTCCTAAGAACCTAAACCTAAGAAACCGAACCCCTGAACCTAAGAACCCCCGAACCTAAGAAACCCGAACAAAGAAGATAACAAGTACTATAGACGTTAACGTAAGCTCCGTAGCCTAAGTGCCTATTCCTATTAAGGATATATATAGCGAGGCCGCCGCGGCCCTAAAGGAAGAGATATACCTGAAGCTAAAGGGTTATTTTAAAGGATACTATAGGCCGTTTATAGGTAACAACCTCCTGCTTAAAGCGCTTAAGAGAGCTAGGAAGGATAATACAATAGAGAGGATAATAGCGAACCTTGCCGAATATATCCTTAGGGGCGCGACCGAGGAAATCTAGAGATAGATAGTTAGGGCGAACAAGGCGAACAAGAAGGCTATAGTACTATAAGTAGAGAATAACGTTTTAACGAGGCTAATTAAGTCTAGGAAGCTAGGCGGTAGCGGCGGCGGTACTAGAGAGGGTAGTATACTGTACGTATTCGCGTTCTTAGGCTCCAAGCGGGACTTAGCGAAGCGAACTATACAATTTAGAATGTAGAAGACGCTAATTATAGTACAATAGGCTGTAAGGCCGCTAGAATATACAACTAAGAAAGCGAAGATCCTCTACGTAGCTTCGCTACTAGAGGGAATTGTAGCTATAGGAATTAGCAACTATATCGATACTATTGTCGCGAATCTAGGCGATAAGCAAGCCTAGGTATAGATAACTACTAACGAGTTTATTAAGTTCCTTTCTAAGAAGTATATAACGATAGATCTAGTAGCTAACGTAAAGAATAAGCTATATAAGATAGTATAGAAGGATAAGTACATAAAGTTTATAGACTTTATTATAGAGTTTTCGAACCTTTATAACCTAAGCAACTAGGATAACGCTACCTGCGTACGCGCGCTAAGAGAGAAGCTTTCGAAGCCGATATAGGACCTGATCCTACTATAGACGAACCTCCTAGCCTAGGATAACTTCTAAGGATAGGTTACTATAGCCTAAGCCTAGGCTAATAACCTTAAAATAGAGGAACACTTAAAGAAGGCTAACGAGCCGAACTACTATAACGGCTATAATACTAAGAAGGAAGGTAAGGACCTGAACGCTATAGACGTTAACCGGGTAACTACTACCGAGGATAAGGCGACTATCTTATAACTCTCTAACTTAGAGAGGGAGTAGTATATAGCTATAGGTCTCTACTTCCTCTATAGTATAAGGGGCTATATCGCAGCGAAATATATAGAGAAAGGCAAGTAAGCCTAGAATAACCTAGACGCTAGAGGTAAAGGGTAGCGGGGCGGCTATAGTAACTACGGCGGATTCGGTAACAACGGCGGATTCGGTAATAACGGCGGATTCGGCAATAATAGTAGTAGCCTAAACTAGAACAATAATAGCGGCCCGAACTAGAATAACTATAACGGCGGATTTAATAATAATAACGGCGGATTCGGTAATAATAGTGGATTCGGAGGCGGCGGAGGCTATAGCGGCGGCGGATACCTATATCGATAGAACAACAATAACTAGAACTTCGGTAATAACAGCGGAGGCTGCGGCACGTACTACGTGCGATTTATAGACTAAGGCCGCGTTCTAGGAGAAGTCGATTACGACGATACTAAGCGCTACGAACCTAAATAGAGCACGGAAGACCTAGAATAGTAACAATAGTACTAGGGAAATACCTAGCCTTTACGCAAAGACGTACGTAGGGGTATAAAGGCTATTATAGGGGAGGTAGTAGCGATTTAGTTATTAGTACTATCGGTTAGATAGCTAATTTAATCTTATTATCCTCCTATATTGTGATAAGCAAGCGTAAGATAGCGTATATAGCGCTTGTAGATTTAGGCTATATAGGTCTTGCCTTTATAGACTTTAGTTTCGTAGTACGTAACGATATGCCGCTAAGTAGACTAGAAACAAGGAAGCTACTTTACTTAGCTAATAGTGTACTGAAGTTATAGATCGAATGGAGTACGGTACTAGAACTAAGGATCGGCTAGTATAGGGAGAAGCTTCGGTTCTTTATTACTATACTAGCGAAAGACAATCCGATTATTCTAGGCCTTCTATAGCTAAGAAGATACAACCTAACAATTAACTAGGCGGACCTAAAGCTTACGTTTAGGGAGCGTTGCTAAGAGTAACGTTACTTACTAGGATATATAACCAAGCTAACGGTACTATAAGCGAAGCCTATAACTACGGAACCTACAACCGCGGAACCTACAACTGTAAAAAACACTACGAAATACTAAGTATCGGTCGAGGAAGTCCTAGATAAAGGGGAACTAGAGGATAGGGAGTATAACCAGGGTCTAGAGAACCTATAGAAGAAGAGGAAGAGATTATCCCTATTGCAACGCTATTAGAGAGCGCTTGAGAACGGACCGCGGTAGACCTTATCCCTACTAGGATCGAGAGTAGTAGTTATTCCGAATAAGCTTATAAGGAGGCTATAACTAGCGAAAAAGGTAAACGGGCGCAGGTACCTGTAGGCGCCGCTACTACTGAAACGACTCCCGAAGCTACTACTATATAATAAGGCGATTAATAAGAACGACATTAAGATACTAAACGTACTAAACTTTATACTTTTCTACTACTAGAAGGGTATAACGGTAATACGTATAACGGTCGACTAACTAGAATAAGTAATACTAAACGAGAAGAAGGATAAGGAGAGGGCTACGCTTTATACCCTACTAGACGACTTTTACAAGCGGATGTTAGACCGCGAAGGCTCGCCGGAGGACTATACTTCGGTACTCCTAGAACGGTACTATAAGTTTGTAAACGCCCTTTAAAGCAACGTAGAGACAATTTACAGGATTATAGAGGAGGACGCTTAGAAATTCTTCAAGAAGAGTAACAAAACTTAGCTAACGGTAGCGGATATCTTAAAACGCCTACTAGTAGAGTATCGCGATACGTTCGAGACTTTTCTTCCTTAGGAGGCGGATACGCTGCTACTATATAGATTATATAACTATAAAATCAAGCTAATACTAGGAAGCAAGCTACCGTTCTTAAGGAACAGACCGTTTGTACTAATGGAGCTATGTATAGTTAAGCGCTAGCTAGATAACTACCTAACGAAAGGCTTTATCCAACTATCGAAATCGAGTATAGGAGCGCCTTTGCTACTTGCCTAGAAGCTAGAAGGCGGAGTACGGATTTGTACTAACTTCCAAGGTCTAAATAACGTTTTAATAAAGAGTCGATATCCAATACTACTAATTACGGAAATACTCGATTCTATCTATAGAGTATAGATCTTTATAAAGCTAGATGTTATTGTAGTGTTCAATAGAGTCCGAGTAGCAGAAGGCTACGAATAGTTAATAGCGTTTGTAATACGATTCGGCTTTTACGAATCGCTAGTTACGCCGTTTAGGCTATAGGGAGCGCCCGCTACGTTTCAGCACTATATTAATAACACGCTATATAACATACTAGACGTATACGCTACGGCGTACCTAGACGATATACTAATCTACTCTACAAATATAGCAGATTACATTAAGCAAGTGAAGGAGGTACTAAAGAGACTACACTAGGTAGGGCTCTAGGTCGATATTAACAAGTGCGAATTCTATACTATAAGAACGAAATACCTAGGCCTGATTATTACGCTAGGCGGTATCGATATAGACAAAGAGAAGGTAGTAGCTATCGCATCCTAGGAACTGCTAATAACAAGGCGGTAGCTACAACGGTTCTTAGGCTTCGCGAACTTCTACCGACGATTTATTAAGAACTTCTTAGGAGTAGTATAGCTACTTTACGACCTTACGAAGAAGATAATAAGCTAGGAATAGAGCAGACTATACTATCTAGCTTTCGAACAACTAAAAACGTGCTTCTTAATAGCACTAGCGCTAAGGATCTACAACTAGGATAAGCCTATAGTTGTCGAAACTAACGCTTTAGACTAGTTAGTAGGCGGAACGCTACTATAGTAAGACGATAACGGCGACTAGTACCTAGTAGCTTACTTTAGCACGAAGTACTTAGTATAGGAATGCAATTACAATATCTATAACAAGGAGCTATTAGCGGTGATCAAGGTACTAGAGGAATAGCGACTAGAACTAGAGGGAGTAAACGGCCGGTTTGATATTATTACAGACTATAAGAACCTTTAGACCTTCGCGACGACGAAGCAACTGTCCCTAAGGTATATACGGTAGTCCGAATTCCTATTACAATTTAACTTCTATATTATCTACCGGCCGGGATCGGTAAACGCGATGCCAGATACGCTAAGCTATAAGCTAGAACATATACTATAGGGCGTAGAGGATAACCGACTCTAGAACCGTAAGAGGCTACTAATCGACCCTAACTAGTTCGATCTAGAGATATTTAAACTGCTAAGACTATATAACAAGGCGATTATAGTTAACTAGTTAGACCTATTAAGATATATCGACGATCTGCTAAACGAAATGTATATAAGCTCGGATCTGCTAAAGGCAACGCTTAGGGTACTAGTAGACCCTAGGACTAGAGCTTAGCTAAAGGATATTAAAACAAGGCTTAAAGTGCTATACGCGGAGTACTATACTATCGTAGGTAAGGTATATTACTATAGGAGAATGCTTATTGACCTAGATAACGACGAGATATAACTATAACTAATTTACCGAACCTACGTATTAGGACCTAGGGGCTACCTAGGAAGAACTAAGACTATTAACCTAATAAATCGGAAATACTGGTGGACTAGGATAACTAGTACTATTTGCGATTACTATAACGCCTGCTTACTATATAACAAGACGAAAACGCCGAGGGCGCTACTAACGGGCTTTCTAAAGCCGCTACTAGTGCTACTCTCGCTATAGTAAGATATATTAGTAGATTATATTATACTATTGCCGCTATATATAAGGAGAAACCGAACCTTTAACTATATTATAGTAGTAGTAGACCGACTAACGAAAATGCGCTACTTTATCCTAATAGAGACTTTAGAAGTAGATAAGTTAACGGACTGCTTTATAGAACGGGTCTATAGCCTATATAGCCTGCCTAAGACAATTATATTAGATAAAGGTATATAGTTCGTTTTAACGTTCTAGAGAATACTATCGTCGAGATTAGCGGTAACTCTAAAACCATTATCGGCGTTCTACCTATAAACGAACGGCTAGACTAAACGGATTAACGTAGAGTTAGAGCAGTATTTGCGCCTTTTTATTAACTAGGTATAGGATAACTAGGCGGATTAGGTACCGCTTGTAGAGTTCGTAGGGAACAATATATCGTTAGAGACAATAGGAGTGTTACCCTTCTTCGCGAACTACGGTTTCTACCTACGTATAGGCGTAGAACCGAGCAGACTATATCTACTAGAACTCTTAGAAGCTTAGAAAAGGGAGTTTTTCTAGGTAATAGAGATATCTATACGCTTTAAAGTAGTACTAGATATAGCGAAGGCACTAGCAAGGTAAGCGTAGGACCGTTATAAGATTAACGTAAACGCTAAACGTAGCGACGCCCTAGTCTATAGAATTAGCAACAAGGTAATACTTAATATATAGTATTACAAGACAGGGCGCCTAACGAAGAAGCTTGAACTACGCTAGGAGGGACTATTCGAAGTTACTAAAGCGGCGTTATATACGGTAACGCTACGCCTTCTAGCGAATATAAAGATATTTAATATATTCTATATATTACTAGTTTAGCTATAGTAGGGCAAGTAGGGAATCCTAAGGTAAGCTAACGCGTAAAGAGATATAAGGGCGAACTATAGTAGGGAAGTAAGGCGCTAGGACGACAGCGTTAAAGTAGTTAAATAGAGATTTAAAGAGATTCGAGACTTTAGGAAAGTAGAGAACGGGAGGTAGCAATACCTAGTTAAGTAGGAGGGCTATACCTAGCCGACTTAGTAGCTAGCAACGGATCTACGTAGCTACGATAATGCTATTTGGAAGTTCTATAATACTAATCCGAACAAGCTAGGGCCCCTAGCGTAGGTACTAGGAAGGAACTAAAGCTACGATTCGAGCGTTCGAACCGTAGGCTTGATTTAAAGAGGAGGCTTGTTTTAAGGGAGGGTAATGTCACGGGTCTAGCCGTAACATATAGCCGTATGGCCATTGCGGGCCGTATGGCCATTGTGGAGCGGTTGTACGATGTGGGGCCTGCAGAGCCTGCAGCATGTGGAGCCCGCCGCAGGGTATATCCCCGGCGGGCCACACCCACAATCTTGAGTTCCTTGTACAACTATATCGAATATATACGTACCCTAACATTGGGCATTTACCACCTGTGATAACCTTCTTCTAGTTCTACCCTTCTAGCGCCTTCCCCTTTAGGAATAGGCTATTAAGCTTTACTTTAAGTACCTATAGGTAGTAGTCTAACCCTCCCCTAATCTTCTTTCCTAAATATATTATTGTTAGGTCTATTAAGGCCTAGATATAGTTAATCGTTAATGTCTTACCCTTTTACTCTCCTATAGGGGTTCTTATAACTATACCCTATAGGGTTTATAGGCTTAGGTCCTACTTATAAGCTAACTTAAGGAGCTCCTTAGACTTCCTCTTATATCGTCTAAACTTATCCTAGACTAGGTTCTAGAGGTTAAAGTCTCCTACTAGGATTATAGCGTAGGCTAGGCCCTAATAGGCTAGAAGGCTCTTTCGGATAGTCTTATCTACCGTATAGTTATTATATACTAACTAGAGCTCTAGACCCCTTCTCCCTAGCTCTAGGAACTATACCCTATA